>RPFO01000076.1:3813919-4038919 GCA_009746045.1 Mesostigma viride
GATGTCAACCACTGTGACACCATACCAGAAGCTGGCATCAAGGAACCGTGATGTCAACCACTGTGACACCATACCAGAAGCTGGCATCAAGGAACCGTGATGTCAACCACTGTGACACCACACCAGAAGCTGGCATCAAGGAAACGTGATGCCAACCACAGTGGCACCATGCATCAATTACCAAGGCTGTCCTTCCCGTATTTTCCCTTGCCTGCTCTGGCTTATCTATTCAAGTTTCACTTGCTTCTTGTCCCGTCAATGTGTGGTGGGTTTGGATGCTGGCTGGACCCCCCCTGGCAGCTGGCCCATGGGTGGGTGATCTCCCCCCCCACCGTCCCCAAGCTGCTCTGGAACCTCCTCTTTGGCCGCGGAGCCGAGTCGGACCTTGTGCGCATCTTCAAGGCGGACACGCTCATGGTGAGTGGGTGGGGGGGCGCTACTGGTGAGGGGGGGGGGGGGATGGCAGCCACCGCTGTGGCACTAATGGGCACCATACGTGGATGTATTGTGCACATCTTCAAGGCTGACAGGTCCCCTGTGACTTGCTGCAGACATGTCACTAGTGAGCAGCTGCAGACACACTCCTGGTGTGTGGCTGCAGCCTACTGACTGTGCGCACATACACCTATGCGGGTGGCTCTTCTCTTCTCACCCCCTCCTCCCCGGATCCCAGATCGGCTACATGTACCAGGGCGGCACCGGCGACGTCATCTACAAGTATGGAGGGCGCAACCGCCAGCGGGCGACCTCCTTTCCGCCGCACATTGTCACCCTGCTGGATCGCTTCAGGGACCGGCTGCACGCCGAGTTCCGCGAAAAAGTGATGCCCAAGGCACGTCGCTGCATCGGTCATGGTTCAATGGCGCGAACTGCTTGCTATTATGTTGTGATTAGACTTGCAGGTAATAGGGACCATGCCCAAGGCATGTCGCTGCATTATTGATTGTTCAGTGCACTCACAGTCTAATATTCTATCGTTGTTGAAGGCTTGAGGTGTCCAAGGCACGTTGCTGTAGCGTTCAAGAGCAGCCAGTAGACTGAAGGAAATATGGCATTCCTCCAGGTGCGACGATGGGTGCACACGACCTGACAGAGTTAGAATAAAAGTTGTGGTTAAAGTTAGCCGCTTACGTACTACTGCTAGAACAGTAGAGACAGGAAATGAGCTCCTGCCAAGTAAGTAAGTACTTGCATGTCATGCGCATGGGCATGCCACGGAGTACTATGCTAATCTCATATAATTACACGAAAGTTACAAATATCGTCTGCATCATGCCCCAACCATATAGTCACTAGAGGGGGATATATTCCTCATCTGAGCTGTCCTCTACTGTAATGGCAGACGAGGCGGTAGTGTAGCGGCTATCCTCAGTTCCTGCCAAGCTTGGTCCCATCAACCCCACACCTCCCTCCCCAGGATACGTCCGTGAATTCGACGTGAACTGCTGGCTGGCACCTCCTCCTCTGGCGAGCCAACCCACTGCCGTGCTGACATGTGGCTCTTGGCTTACATCGACTGCATCGCCTGTTCACTGCTGTGCATGGTTTTATTTGCCCTGGATGCATGGGCCGCTGTGCTGTTCACTCCACCGGTTGCTGTACTGGCGGCATCCCCCCGTGCTCGACAGCTGGCGTGCCGCAACTTCCCTCCCTTCAACAACGTCAACTGCGTGCTCTATCCGACTGAGCGCAACTTCTTCATGCCCCTCCACAATGACGGCCACGCGGGGGAGAGCATCTACAACGCGGGCGCGGTCACCGCCTATGTGGCCCTGGCGAGCGCGCCAGAGGAATCCTCGTGGCGTCCGAGGGATGGAGAGGGGGAGCGGAGGCTGCCAGGGCGTGGCAGGGATAGCTCCCGAGGGAGACGCAAGCGTGCGGATGCCAGCAGCAGGGCTGTGGCCGCATCGGCGTCCACCTCCCACCCGTGGCCTGCTCGCTGCCTCACCTACGAGGTCCGAGCAGGAACGGACGCCGCAGTCTCCAGCAGCCAGTTTGTGTGTGGCTTTGCATCCTTGGCCGCGCCACTCGCTGAGGCGTCCGCGACTGAGCCTGTCGAGTAAGTGGCAGTTTAAGTGTCTCACAGGATGACTGGGTTGATCCCACTATCTTGGTGGCAAGGTTTCTTTGGAGATTGTAGGAGGGTTCCCGCTGTGGTGATAAACGTGCCATTTTGGTTTCGTGGAGCCTGCACGTCTACCACTAGACAGCTCGTTCTGCTGAGGATGGGTATTCCCCTCCCTCCACCCCACTGCTCATTCCATGGACGATTGATGCTCACGTGACGCAGTAATGTTTAGTTTGATTCTCTTATGATGCCTGTGTTGTGCTGGCAATGACATAGTAATAGAGAGTTCATGGCAGAGGTCGAGTATCTAGAGGTACCTCTAGACGTCATGGCCGTGACTCACCCTATAAAGCTTTTCGCCTTGTTATTTAATTTGTGCAGGCACCCCATTGTGCCTGGGAGCAAGATCTCTCAGGCTTTCTCTATGGCGGAGGGAACCGTGGGTGCACTGCGGGACCATCCACAACAGCTCAAGCATGGGCGCTTGCCGTCACGAGACGCCTCTCTACGCAAGTATGCTGACGCAGTTCTTGTCTTCCGTTCATTGAGAGGCTTGACAGTGCCAAGCAATTAACCTCCATAGTTAGTTCAATGTTGATCGACATGTCTCCGCTAATAGGCCTTGGAGCCAGAAACGTAAGAACTCAAGCGAACATAAGTCATGGTGCAGGACTGAGGATGGCGATGGCGGCCTGCTTCTTGACGACATTATGGACGTCGTGGATTTGGCGCGCATTACAGCGAGGCGCCTGCAGCTGCGGGCTGGTTGGCAACGGCCGCACCATCTTCTCATCGACCTGCAGGTGAATTTGGTGGCACGACGGGGCCCCAAGAGCTGCTTGGCGACAGCGCCCTTCCAGTTTGACGAGGGCGAGTCCAACATTGACTGGGAGTGTAGCTTGCCGGTGGCCTCCTTGCTGTGACCTCCATGTGGTTTGTCGAGTGGGTCCGGAGCTGGGTGGAAATCTTGGCAGTCATTAATTCACTCATGCACGTGCCTCCGTTGGGAGAGTCACGGGGAACAAACATTGTGAGTAGGTACCTTTCATCGATCCCTTAGCAACAACACTGGGGGCAATAAACCTAATTCTTGGCTTGCCCTAATGCAGATTCTCGAATGTAAGAAAGCAGAGCATGCGCGTCCATGGCAATATTAAACCTGTCCAAGAACGCGTATTCGCGATTTTACCATCCACTTGTTTGTTCGTTGAGTCACTCATCCATCCATCAGCAAGTCTTCAATTGCTCAATTGCTTCACCCAGCGCTGTTCATCCATCTAGCCGGCGGGCCGGCCGGCCGTTCCTCCATCCCTGTAGCTGTCCCTCAATCAGTGAAATAGTTTGGTACCATATCGGAGTATCCACTGGATACCATAGGTATTGAAACGTGGGATGGGTTGACCACAGCTGGATCCACTGAGTTCGAAGAAGGGGGGAAAGCTGACAATAACTATATAGTAGTATCAATCAAGCGTATAGGTGCTGAAGCTAAGGTCCATTGGAGTGCCTTCCTACCAGAGAAACAAGTTTATTACAATAAGTGTGAGCCTAGCCACGCCCTCAAAATCGTGGTTCTCTGAACATAGTTTCTTTATAGTGAGATGGAAGGGTAGCCGCTATAGCTAGGTTATTGGGTTCACGTGACATACCTTTTGAGGCCGATGCGGCCTGATCCGGATCAGTCGTGGCCAAAACTTTGGCCAGTTTTTCTTGGCCAGGTGGCAGGAGCTACGTTGAGATATAAACCTGCCACTGTCTAGGTTTCTTGGCTAATGGCGTAGTGATTAACTAGATCTAGATTCCTTCTCTCACGCGATATGTGACCTAATAGCCCCGGCAGCCTTACGTAAGCTGCCGGCAATTAGAACGCCACATTGCGTCATTTGTTCAGAGGCAACATTTGCGTGGCGAAAAAATGCCGTCCGGGCCAAGGCCGCATGACACGCAAAAAAGGACAAAAACAAACCCACCTAGCTAAGGTCGGCCTCTTTTCTTTTCCCGCCCACCCTCCCTGCGTGTTTGGGGGTAAGGCTAGCCTTTGCCAAGCAATAAGTGTTCCCATGAGCATCGGCGGCCGGGATGTGGCCTGCCTTTTGTATGTGCTCCACTCATTGTTTTAATAAAGAGTCTGGTTACCCTGGAGTTCCACGGTTAATAGAATCATTATACAAGTCATTGTCAAGTTAGGCCAGCCAGTTCACCATGCTGGGGCCCAGCACATGCCCCCTTGGTCCAATCTTGTCCCCCAACAGCAGCGAGGGTGGGTGGGTGGGAGCTGCAAGAAGGCCTCCCTACGTTCACCACACCACTCTAAGTACGGTGTGAAAATAGAAAACAAAGCACATGTCTCACGGCGCCGCGCCCCCCTCAATCAAGGGCGGGCACGATTGCCAGTAGGCACTATAGTACCGGCGCACCGCCGGTCCCCTTCTCTCTAGTCCTAAGTAACAACAAGCACCTTACATGGTGTAGGTGACGTAGAGCTACGCTACAGGCGGCAGATCGGCCCCCTTTGAGCCCGCCGCAACATAACTATAAAATGAGCAGATAGCTCAAAAAATAGGTGCTGAAGCTAAGGTCCGTTGGAGTGCCTTCCTACCAGAGAAACAAGTTTATTACAATAAGTGTGTGCAGGCTTTCACAGTTGAGCCTAGCCACGCCCTCAAAATCATTGTACAAGTCATTGTCAAGTTAGGCCAGTTCACCATGCTGGGGCCCAGCACATGCCCCCTTGGTCCAATCTTGTCCCACATCACCATCTCTGGCCACCCAGGCCATTTCCAGCCCTGGTGGTAGGAACGCAACCACTTGGAATGCTGGGCTCTTGTTGGCATGATGATGCCCCCCCTCCCGCCCCCGTGTGGCCGCTACGGTTTCCCGGCGGACGCAGGGCGGAGCCACATGCGTTCCCCTTCTTAGAGGGGCGTATCCCAGTGCTGCCGCTTTAGGACTTATGCCACCTGGGAACGTCTCCAGCTCACCCAACCACCATCACCAGCCCGCCAGCTGAAAGCCGCTGGGATTTCCCGAGGGTAGAGCCACTGCCACCGGCTCTATTACCCCCCATCGTGGTGATAATGATGGCTGCGGACCTCCTAGCGCCAAGGCTCACCATCGCCATGGTGTCCCGAGCCTTGGCGCAGCCGCAGCCGAGTGGAGCTTTATTATGGTATATAATGCATTTTCTTAATACAAAGCCCGACCGTACTGCCGGGTTCCATACGCACCCCCCACGAGGGGAAATTTTTTTCCAGGCTTGCAAGGCACTGTAGCATTTCTTAATCAGATTTTATGGATGCGCATGAATACCCACGGTTTACCGCAGCATCCCAACTCTCCCTTATTGCCAAGGGCAGAAGGGGCCTGCTCGCCGGAACGCCGAGAGGGTACAGGGCGCCTGCCGATCTCCCCATGCCGACAGGACCCCCCCCGACCCACGGCAGCCACTGCCATTGGTGCACCCTCCTCCGCCTCTGGTTTCTTTTGACCCCCATCTTTATGAAAAACGCCCTGCTTCCCCCGTGCACGCCGCTACAGGGATAAAAAATTCCTGGCGGACACTTTACCCGAGGGCAAATCTAGCGCTTCCTTCAGGGCTCGTCACCTCTCGCTGTCCTTTCGCAGGGCTCTCCGCCAAAACCCGCCTTCTCTAAAAACCGCCTTCCCTCTTCATTGACTTTCGAAATTCAAGTCGCTACGGGCTCCCAACTGGAGCCCGGCCGGCGCACCCCAGCGCCATGGGGGAACACCCTAGGACCAGCACTTCAACCCTTCACCAATATTTCGAACAACAGCGGGTCACCTCTCCGTAATACGGGGAGGCTCGCAGCGTCGACTTACATTGGGCGTAGCAGCCATAGTGGCCGCAAAGCGGCCCCCCTGGTGGCCAGCCCACCTTTCATCACATTGGAAAGTTGCGAGCTGGAAAAAGGCCTCCCTACGTTCACCACATCACTCTAAGTACGGTGTGAAAATAGAAAACAAAGCACATGTCTCACGGCCCCGCGCCCCCCTCAATCAAGGGCGGGCACGATTGCCAGTAGGCACTAGCTAGTACCGGCGCACCGCCGGTCCCCTTCTCTCTAGTCCTAAGTAACAACAAGCACCTTACATGGTGTAGGTGACGTACGGTAGAGCTACGCTACAGGCGGCAGATCGGCCCCCTTTGAGCCCGCCGCAACATAACTATAAAATGAGCAGATAGCTCAAAAAATACCCGAGGCAAGATGCAGCAAATAGCAGTAGTACACTAAACATACTGCCATGCACATTGCCGGTACGCCGAACTAAACCGCTTGCGGCAAGCTCAGCTTAGCTCCAGCGCAGGTTCGAACTAGGACCTCTGGCATTGATTCAGCGGATATAGGGGTTTCCTGATCCATAGGCATCCCAAACTATAACCCAACTGCGAAAAAAACTATTTACAGGAGAGGGGTGTCAGTAATTAATTAATTAATCGATTAATGTACACGTGATTCGGTGTTCTCTGAACGTAGTTTCTTTATAATAGATGATCTCGAATGAACGCCGCTATGTGAGTGGTACTACGGGATGGTGGGCTTTGGGCTGGACCGGTTCCATGAGTTAGAATTAGTTGGCCAGTTTTGTATGGCCATTTCTAGTTCGTTAAGTTAAGGGGAGGTGTGCCACCAAAACCCCCCAAAACTGGAATACACTTGTTTCAATATGAATTCAATTGAATTATGCCCAGCCATGATTAGGGGCCCTAAATAACATGTTTAGTGAGTTATCCATGCATTCATTGAAGGTTCTACCCCCAACCACGCGCCGGCATCGCGCTAAAAATAGAAAAAGACGCTAATTAGGGCACAGTATGCCCCAGCCAATGCACACATCAATTCAGGCCAGCCATGATATTTTCCAAGCAGGTCGTGGGTGGCCAAAAATTAGAGCCACTCACAACCCATATCTGACATGCTTTAGAATTTTTATGCTCTTGCAAGTACAAAAACGCTGTTTTTCACACATGCCAAAAATAATACACACATGTGAAATGGGCCAAACATGATATTTAAAATTCCATTAGTCATCGACACACACGCTCGCAAAATCTGGCTGCATTTGGACAAGCGGTGTGGAAGTTATGCTCTTTGGCAGCATGCCACCTGGGCGTCCATTATACTAGTCACTGTCACTATCACTGCCATCATCACAGTCTTCCCCGCAGCAAACTGGGCAGAACCAGTCCCCATCAGGTACGCTGGGCAGGAGAGGGACCGTGCAGCTCAGGTGGAGCCCCCCATCGCACCCGGGTGTGCTGCACAGCAAGAAAGGGTCATCATCAGATGCATCAGTCTTAGAGCAGCGCAAGCAAGGGATGTGTGCAGTGTCATCATCATCCTCATTGCTGCCCGCCCCCGCCCCCCAGTAGCAGCCCCCACACCCCCATAGTGCACCCCCTTGCTGTAGGTGACCTGGCCCCTCTGGGCATCTACCTTGCCCTCATCCCAGCGATGGCCACGCTTCACATGCCACGCCCGGGCTGCCTCAGCCTTGTACTCTAGCGTCTTCTTGACCACCTGCTGGCGCTTTCTCTTCTTCTGCAGCTCACTGAGCTGGGCTAGGGCAGCGGGTGAGGCATCCACACCTAGCTTCTGCGCTACAGCCCCGGGCCACCAGTCCTCCGGCCCTCCGACGCCCGACAAATCCCCACAGCACAGCACGTGGGGTACAAGCCAGCAGGAAACCCCCCCTTGCCATTAGGTGTGCTCATGACCTGCATGCTGTGGTGAAACTCATTGATGTTGGAGCTTGAGTTGTGGCAGAGGCCTGCGAGGATGTCGGGGGTGGACGGGTGGTGTACCTATATCCCAGACCTCCTTCACTAGCCCCTGCACATCCACTGTGTCCTTGCCCCTTGTAGACGCACGCGGCAGCCAGTTGGTGCTGTCACCCCCCCACGGTGGCTCATTCTTCTGCAGCCTGTGCACGCAGCACCACTGCTCCTCCTTGATGCTACCATCTGGCTGCAGGTTGTGGTTAGGAAAAGCATGGCACCTCGCTGTTACGTCCTAAACTTCTACCGCCACCTCTACCTCTACTGGGCCTGATGCTACCTAAATTGGTCAGGCCTCCTCTACTCAAACCCCTAGCGAAAGACGAACGAGACGGAGCTGATCTCAATGCATTCGCGTATGTGTTGCTGTAATACGCCATACAACCATTTACCCGAACCCGTTTATTCCAGGAATAGAGGAAGGAAACACACTACACTGCCGTGACCCAAGCCTGTATGTGTTAATTCATTTAACACACGCCGAGTGACCACACGAGGGGTAGAACGTGCATAAATGGTCACCAACGGTCCAACATGCTCGGGCCGACATGGCCCTCGCCTACAGATACACCGGCACAGGCACAGATGCACGCTGGTCCACTACATTCTACCAAAGGATAAGGACCACTAATAAAGTACGCGGCGCGGCGCCCAAAAGCACCCAATGTACCACAGTACTGTTACGAGGACAATAGTGTCCCAGTTGGATCTACACGTAAACCTAGGGACAACCGAGGCAAGGGACCTAATTTACGTCCGTAACTACAACGAATTGTTACGCGACGTAACACCTCCCCCCCCACAAAGGTAGGGAGCCCTCTCCCTACGCACAGGGAGGAAACCAAGGGGTAGGAAACCTAATGCACCCAGCACACACCAACACAATCGGCAGGCCATCCAAGATACAAAGCACCAACGTATTAACTCGGTCTCCACCACCACGCCGGGAGGTGTAGGGTTACCAGCACCAAGCCTGGTGGTAGGTTCCCCTAACTGCCTGGAACAGAGTCCTTGCCGGGGGGACGGCACTGGGCAGGACACACAGAGTAAACAAATCAGTACCAAGGACCAAGAACGACCAGTCAACTGGCCAGAACGTGAGGGCGACTCTATATACCGGAGGGACAACACCCTCAGGTCGGGCCTAAGGCCCTCTATCTAGTTGCCATCCGTCTGGTAAGTGCCACGAGAGGCCAGCAGGACATCCAGGTACGCCTGGTAGTGAGCCACATCATCGGCATTGTCGTGCCTATCTACAGTGAGGAAAACATCGGCCCACACGCCATCAGGAAAAAGACCCAGAAAGGCCCAGTAATACCTATGCTGCGTAAGAACGACCTGGCCACGGGCCCAGTCCAGGAAACCACAGGCAAAGAGGCGTAGGAAAGGCTCTACCGCGATCAAGCAGAGAGCCCGCAGGAGTAGGCGATGGTACCGGATCCGAGGGCGCAAACCCGTCGAGAAAAACAGATCTACCAGGGGCTCCACGTTAGACGGCCACATCCGGATGTGCCGAACCTCACGGGAGCGCCAACGACGGGCACACTGTCGCGACCCGAACGTCTCGAGGTAGTCGCTAGCCCGTGGAGGAGGATGGCCACGGGAGTCCACCAGACCCTGGCCCGGGATGGGCGCTGGACGACGGGCATCCCACTCTAAGATGGGCTGGAGAACCGTGCTGTACGTAGCACCCGGCACCGCAGGAAACTCTACCGTAAGGGCATCTGAGGCCATAATACCCAGAGGCGGAGGGTAAGCCCACTGGAACCCACCGTAGGTGTCCAAGTCATTGTGACGCCTAGCCCAGCGATACAGAACGCGCCGAACCAGGATCTCGCCCTGGAACACCGGATCAGCTAAATAACCATATCGAAAGGAGGCCGATCAGTCTCAATGGGTAGGCCACGGTCCCGCGGCGCCCGACACACCTGGGAGAACCCGTAGGACATGGGCGAAATGGCAAGCTCGGCGGAGGCGCGTGGCAGGTCACATTGTCGGCAGGCGAGCGCAGACATACCGTACCCAAGGACAGGCGTGTCGCGCGACTCCGGAGTCGCATGCACCACAGAAGGGGCCCGATCCCGATCGCCCTCAGACAACTCCCGGAGGGAATCAGCAGCGCGGGTGGCGCGAGGATCAGAGCCGCTGGACCGAACAACCGCAGCCAAAGACCGCGGGGCCGAAGGGACAGGGGCCGAAGCAGGGGTAGGAACCGGCACAGACGCAGACGGCGCCGGTACAACAGGGGGTCGCGTCGGACCCGCTGCCGGAGGGGGTCGCGACGGACCCGCCCCCGCAGCTGGCGCTCCGGTCTCCGGTGGCGGAGCACCCCCAGGCCACATGTTGAAAACAGGGCCCGTAGGGACAGGCAATCCGGCATACGACTGGTTACCATCTAAGCTCCAGTCAGGCACCGGAATCCTCTGCGGAGGACCGCCCTCCCAAAGCCTGGGAAGACCGCCCGGGTCGCTGAAGAAACCCCGCGAAGGCGGCGCTGGCGCGGTGGGCGGCCCGGAAGCGACGGCGGCGGGCGCGGCCGCTGGGGCGGAGGACTCGCGCAGAGGCGCAGGTAAGTCAGTAGCAGGCGCAGGGGCAGCCGAAGGCGTAGGAGCCGCAGCAACAGAAGAAACCGCAGCTACCGAGGGCTCGCACAGCGCGGGCGGACCCGTAGGCGCCGAGGCGACCGAAGGGGAAGGGGGCACAGATACAACAGACAACCCACCTGGCGTGGCTGGAGCGTGCGCCTGGGCCGCCATGAAGGCCCCGAAGGCCGCGGTCAGGGACTGGATCTGTGCCTGCATCGCAGAAACTGTCGCCGAAAGAGGATCAGGCTCACGATCAGAGCCCAAAGGGGTAGGCTCCACCGACGCGCGCCGGGCCGACCGTGGTGAAGACGGGACAGGGGAAGGAGCCGACACTGAGGAGGAGGACGCTACAGGGGAGGCCGAATACTCTGGCGTGTACTGTGCCTCGACTGGTGCGTCCGTAGGGGTAGGGTCGCCAAATGCTACGCCCGCTGTCTGGTCCGCGATCTCCATGAACTCAACCGCCCGTAGGAGGTCACAGGGGTTGTCATCTATATCTGCCTCGCCCTCGCCCGGAAGCCAGGGGAACACCTCCCGTAGGCAAGCGCGACCCACAGGGGTAGACAGGTAGGAAAACACCCGGGGGCACTCAAGGACAGCGGCTATCTGCCCTAAGGCTGGGCAGCGGGAGCCACATCCTAAAAGGCAATGCCCGGCATCGTCGAATCCATGCACAACTAGCTGTTGCGGATCATCAGGGGCCGGGCCGAACCACGCGACCCCAAAGAGGGCAGCCCTGACTAAAGTCGCATGCTGAGCCTGGAGGGCAGACTGAATGGTGCCACCCGGATAACTGGAACGTGACACCCAGCGGCCCGGAAGGGCCTCGAAGTAGAGCTCTGGGTCCGGTGGTGGAGGGGAAGGTGGCCGGCTCTCCGACGGAGGGGTAGGATCAGCCATGCATGATGGCTGCGGAGGGGAGGGGACAACCAACCACCCACCAACAGCAGAAATACGATAAGGGAGGGGCAGGTTGCCAGCTAGAGCTGGTGTAGGGTTTTGTAGTCCTGCAACAAACGGCTACAACCATCTAACTCACTCTCCGTGTACCATACTTTATCTACCTCACTACGAGCATACATCCATTTCACCTTATACTGGCGCTGGGTACCGCGGCCCTTTTTGATATCTCTATGGGCCACGATACTCTCTACCTCGTCTTCTACCTCCCCAGTGTCAGGGTTATGCTCTAAAGGGGCAGGAGCTAGTTCTCTACCAGCGAACGTGCTTTGGTGATAAAGCTTCAGCTGGCTTCTATGGAAGGTGTTAGAATGTGTCTGCCAAGAGGTAGGGATATCGATTTTATATAAGAAATTGCCTACTCTAGACAACACACGGAAGGGTCCTAAGAAGGCGGGCCTAAGTTTCACCTTAAGTTCTGCTTCGAACTTGTGAGCAAAACGGCCAACACGGGGGCCTTCTACTAATACTAGATCTCCTATATCTATTTCAGGCGCTCTTCTATCTAAGGAGGCACGCAACCTAGCAAGGTACTTAGCCTGAGCCTTTTGGTACCCTGAAATCGCGTGATCATGTGCATTTTTCATTTTATCTAGCAAGGCCTGTACACCTTCTACAGTATCCCGGGACACATCGTCCCTGTCCCGTAGAGGACTAGCTAAGAGAGAGGTAGGAGTAAGAGGCTGTCTACCAGTATCTAGGAAGAAAGGCGTATGTATAGCCATGCGCAGCCTGGTGGCAATTGTTAAGGGAGAACTCTACCAAGCATAAATAATCCTCCCAATCACTCCCCGAGCCATTAACATAATGCCTAAGCGCTTCTTCCACTACCCTATCTATTAAGACGCTCTACTAGATGAGAGGAGGAGGAGTGATAGGCAGTACCGAACGTAACCTTGGTACCGATAGCAGCGAAAAACTGCTGCCAAAAGTCAGAGGTAAATAGCTTATCTTTATCACTAATAAACTGCCTACTCAAACCATGATATCTGTAAACGCTATTAGGGTATAGGCGTGCGCAATCGCGTGCGGTGAGTTCTAAAGGACACGGCACGAGATGACACATACGAGTAAAACGATCTACGAAAACAAGGATCTGGGCGTTACCTCTATCATTCTTCCTAAAAGGTCCTACAAAATCCATCATGATGGAGTCCCACGGCATGATGGGATCAGGTAGGGTCCTAGGTTCTGCTATCTGTCCTACATTATTGGGTTTCATCTCCTGGCCAGATTGACAGGTTCTAACATACTCATCTACATCCTTTAAAAGGGAAGGCCAGTAGTAAGAGCGGGCTACTAGGTCCCGTACCCGTTTACCACCCTGATGAGCAGCTAAGTCATGCAACTCAAAGAGCAAGGAGGAGCGACAGATAGGAGGGACATACAGGCGCCATTGAGGGGGAGAATCTGCTATTTGCACATATAAAAACCCACCTACAAATTTACAAGGGTGCTTGCCTAATTGTTGGGGATGGGCCGGCACGTCTGGGAAACCACCTCTGCCGACGACCAGGGGTTGTCGACCTCGCGCGCCTGCGCTTGCCTGATCACGTCCGGGACCGCAACTCCCGCGCCCAGCACAGAAGTTGCCACCTGATGGTTGAACAGTCGCGCTGCTCCCAGTCCAATGGCCACTATCTGGCCCAGTGCCTCCCGCGCCAAATCCAGCTGCGACACGGTCACGTGCCCGCCCTGGTGAGCCACCTCCAGACCGTAAATCGTCGAGGACAGCTCGTCCCTTAGCGACACAAACTTTTCGACGGCCTCTCGCGACAATTCGCCGGGAGCTGTCGAAGCCTCAATTTGCATCACAATGGGGTCGCTCGCCGCCGGCCCTGCTGCAGTTCCACAAACTGCCACCCAACCTTTCTTCGCCAGCCCCCTTGCCAGGTACGCCGCCTGGACAAAGGTTGATGCAGTGCTCGGATGAGCGTAGGGATGAAAAGGTCGTGTTCGCTCCGGGGCTCCTACCCGAAGCTGCGGCTGCGAGCTTTGGCTTTGCGAAGGCTCAATGGCCTGTTCCCTCGGCACGTTGGACATGAAGATGGAAAGGAGACAATAATACGAGTTAGAAAGAGCTCTCAACGTATGTGAGCTCTTGGTCTTTCACAGCACGACTTAGCCGATGTTGAAAGGCAGCAACCTTAAATCTGTTCACCAGGCCACGACCACGGTGGGCACTTCCACGACCAAGGTGGCACCCACGGTTCGTGCTTTCCGAGATAGCTGGTCATCCCCCATGACCAAGCTATATCCTTTGCGTTGTTCCTCGTTCCCATCGGCATGACGAGGCACGTGCAGGCGTGCAAGCAAATCCCCAACGTCCACTGGCATCAGTGCAGAGCCAGGACGTACTGGATTTGCCTAGACTCTGCAACCTAGGAAGTACAGGACCTGTCACAAGCCTGCAAGGTCTAGTATCCTTGCAGCCCTGTGCCAGCTCCAGTACCCTACTAGTCACAGGCTGCTGCTCCTCCTGGTCTACGTGGACCACAGTCACGTGATAGACAGGCTAAGCCTGTGCAGGCACGGCCTGCCACGTGTCCTGTCCACTATACCAGAGGACTGCACCCTAGTCGGCCACGGATGGCTAGGACTTCGGGACTTGATATCTTTCTCGTCCCTTGTCTGTTTCAGGCGGTCAGCACGGCGTTGGAAAGGTCTTTCCAAACTGTATCCACTTAGCATATTGGTTGCCCAAAATGCTAACTTCTCCCGCAACAGAAAATTACGCGTCATACTGCATAAGTCGTCGGATCGTTACATTTCGATGGTCAAGATTTCATGATGAGGTTTGCGTTCAATTTGCCGCAGTTTGCCGCCCAGAGAAAGTAGTCGTTGGACTCGTTGCCCACGATGAAACACAATCAAGCAAGCTCTTTCCGGCCCCACCGTCTAGGTCATGTAGTCGCTCTTCACGTCGGCCAGCCATAATTTCAATGCACAATTAAGGCTACACATTTCCATCTCCATTCATATTCATAATCCTGCACGACTCGAAAATGTGGACACGATAACGGCAGGCTCGAGCTACCATGGTCCGGATTCTCCCGATTTCTGGCCTGCGCTGGTTCAGTCTCCTTGATATTGGCAACTCTCTCCGGTAAGAGATTTTTCGCAGTTTGGCTGTTTCGAAATGTTAAGTAAGTGAGATGCCTTCGGATCAGGAGACTCACACAGCCGCGAAATCATGCCAAAGGTCCTATGTTCGATCCCTTGCTGGTAGCTTCTGAGCTTTCCTATTTTCTGTGTTCCGCGGAATCTCAGATTTGGGCCGCTAGCGCTTTCACGTTTGTTGCTTTCTGATCCGACGACAACGTTGTGGCTTGCTCGTGTGACATCTGGTGCATGGTGTGATTTATGTGTATGGGCTGCGTTGCCATAAGAGTGAGTGTTGGGTCATAAATCGTGTTCTACACATTTGCTGCATGCATGGACCGTTAGGTGCTGGTGAGCTCTTCCTTGTAGAATGGTGATGTCTATGTCAAGGATCTGATATCTTTTTTTTCTCTTGCATATTGTGTCGGTTTGCTTGATTTCTTGCAGGGACCACGAGAGTAAAATGCAAGCGGTCCCACTTTCAAGTAAGCATGGCCATGTGACGCCCTGTCGAGCGGCCCGCTTTGTTAGCTAGCTACCATATAGTATTTGATGAAAGGCATTGAATGCCGAAGATGTCATAACGCCATAACAGACTGTGTTGAACAGGCATTGAATGCCGAAGATGTACATAACACCATAACAGTGTTGAATAGTTGAATCAACGGGTTCTTGCAGCTGTAAACATTAAAATTATTCAAACATTCAATGAAAAAATCATGATTGTTGGTGCTGTTTTGAACAGCGGTTGTTACTGGCACTGCATGCATGTGTCTGCTGCCAGCATATTGTATTATGGCTGTGTTTCTCAGCGCTGTGTTTTCTCACTTTTCTCACTTTTCTCACGTCCTGTTTTTCTCACTTTTCACACTTTTCTCACGTTTCACACCTCCCGTTTTTGAATCTCACTTTTCTCACGTCCTTTTTTTTGAGATTTTTCTCACGTTTTTTCCTTTTCTCACCTTTTTGGGGGCATCTCACCCGGGTGAGAAACGTGTTTTCTCACCCATTCTCACCCCATTCTCACCCCATTTTCTCACTTTTCTCACCCACCATTCTCACCCATTTCTCACCCTTTTTCTCACCTTTCTCACCCAATTTCTCACCATTTCTCACCCATTCTCAAAGCCGAGTTCCTAGTGTGATTCCGTGGACTCCGAGCATAGAACACTTTTTTCTGAGACGGCAGGCTTTTAGTCTTTAAAGTAATTAGACCAACCTCGGGCAGTGTTCGATGGCATGGAAGCTCTTGCTGTCGTTTACATAAACGGCGCTGTCAATCAAGTCTGTTGGTTTTTAATTTTGACAGGACTCGCCCAGCATGTTTTCCGCATGTTTTTAGCTCCAGGAGCTATAACAGCTGTAATATCACCAGTGGAATGCGGTAGGGGAGGTCAGTTATTCTAGGGCTTCAGGCCTAGACTATCAGTACACGTGGCGTGGTCCCCGTCTCCCAAGTGGGATACGGACATGGACGGTAGTGTAGTACTCTGGACATATCTCTACTAGGATTTAGATCCGCACGTGCCATGATGGGCACGTGGGTGCTAGATATTAGCACTGAGATATGTAGTGCACACGCACGTGGGTATTCACGTGGTAGGGTTTATGAGCTGTGATGCAGACCACAAGGTGGCTGCAGTGCTAGTCCTGTACGGAGGTCCTAGGGGAGGTCCAGGATCGTCCACGTAGTGCTGTTAGGCAGTCGTTGCCTGCGGGCATCGTATCAGTCCTAGCTGGAGTAGATCTAGCTGGACGGAGCCAGCACCTCATTGGTTAGCACTAGTACAGGATAGCTAGGTTACCCTAACCTACGTGCCCATGCAATCCAGCTTGGCAAGCTTGCATGGGTTGATATTATGCCAGCCATTGCATAATCCAACACACGTTCGCATCCATTGCACGAGTGCCATAACTTGCATTTATAAAAACTCTCTCATTTTTAAAGATGTCGAACGTTTCCAATACCGATTACTCTTCGGAGTCAAGCCTGTCCCCATCGTCCGAAGATTTGGACTACCGGGCGGCAGTGCGGGGCCGGCAGGGTCGGGACGATCACGCTGGCAGCGATGCCGGCAGTGGTCGCTCGTCTTCGGACGAGGACCAGCGGTTCCTGGATCAGTTGGCGGCGCGGCCGCCGCTATACAATGTATGGCGTCCCAACGCACCACCGGCGGAAGGGCAGCCCACGGCCCCCGAGCTGGTCACGGGGCCGGGGAGGGTGGTGCCGGTATTGGGGGACATACCGTCAGATGGCTACGACGAGGACGAGGACCTCGTGGATCTCGAGTTGCCGGACCCTACCAGCCATTTAGAATGTACTCCAGCACGCAAAATGTACTTCGTACCGAAGTTTGTCTTTTTATGCTGAAAATTGTCATGCATGATGTTTGCAACCAAAATAGACCTCGTACAAAGTTTGGTATCGATCGGACGTCATCTTGGTGACATTTGCTAGCAATAAAGGTACATTTTTGTCATTTTAAATTAAATTAAATAGTAATAAATAGGAAACAGTACTAAATCACGTCAAACCATCATGGATATTTGCAAGCAACCTAATTACCACTAGAATAGACCATGCACAAAGTTTGGGGTCAATCTGAACTCAAAATAGTGACGTTTGCTAGCATAAATACTGCATTTTTTGCCATTTTCAAGCATTTTGCTCAGTGTAAGCTACTAAACAAAATCAAACTACGTCATAAAGCTATGAAATGTTGAAAGCAACCTAAACACCACTAGATTAGACCATGGGCCAAGTTTGGGCTCTGTTTGATGTCAAAATAGTGACGTTTGCTAGCATAAATGGTGCATTTTTTGCCATTTTCAAGCATTTTGCTCAGTGTAAGCTACTAAACAATATCAAACTATGTCAGAAAGCTATGAAATGTTGGAAGCAACCTAAACACCACTAGATTAGACCATGGGCCAAGTTTGGGCCCCGTTTGATCTCAAAATAGTGACGTTCGCTAGCATAAATGGTGCAATTTTTGCCTTTTTCAAGCATTTTGGTAAGTATAGTTGCCTCAAACTAAGTCAGAAAACTGTGAATTGTTGTAAATAACCTGTTTGCCACTACATTAGACCATCCTCAACTTGTAAGGTCAGGCATAGGTAAAGGTAGTGACACTTGCTAGCACTATATATGAGCATATTATGCCTCTTTTCGCATATACACATAAAAAATAACAAGACAATATTAAATCATGGCCTTAATACAAGGTGTGCAAATGCAAATCACACCAGATCGGATGACCAATGATGGGTGGCTGCATGCCAACACATCTACCAGGCTGCAGGGTGAGAGGCCACATCGCTACAAGACAGGAATCCTCGCAATTGCACACCGCTAGTACACTGCATACCCCAAGAGGATTTGGCTACAAGCCATAAAAGTTTGGCCATGCTAACACATTCTTCATCCAAGCAAACTGCAGCCTCTCCAAACTCAACTCATTGATTTAAATGCAACTAGGCCAGGCGTGCATGCTCTACTTGCCGATAACCATGAGTAAACTTGTGTACCACTTCATTCCATGCGCCGGTAGATGGCACCGTCTCATCTACCAGTCATCCCCGGCTCCCATTCCGCATCCTCCTCTCCCTCTCCCTCTCCCTCTTCCTCCTCCTCCTCCCCCTCCCCCTCCCATTCTCCCTCCCCCTCTCCCTCCCCCTCTCCCTCCTCCTCCCCCTCCTCCTCCCCCTCTTCCTCCCCCTCTTCCTCTCCCTCTTCCTCCTCCTCCCCGCCTTCACTGTCACTGTGCACAGCAGGGACGGCATCGTCCATGTGGGTGCCATCACCTGCATTCACGGTGCCACCCTCCTGTGGAAAGAAGCGAGCGCGGCCAAATGCCTCGACTGGGTGTGGGCAGCCGCACACAAACTGAGTCACCTCCTCCAGGGCATGATAGTCCTCATACTGCCCATCAGCCCACATCGCCTTGATGAGCAGGTGACCTCCCCTTTCCTGAACCTTAGTGACCCAGCCATGGAAGCGCTCCCTCTTCCTCGCTGTCCCCGGAAACAGGGCACACAGGCGCATCCCGATAAGCGCACGTGCTCCATGCTCGGCAAAGTAGGCATTGCAGTCATCCTTTGCTGCTGCCCTGGCGGCGGTGGCAGTCTTGTAATGCTCAAAGTCAATCTGCGGGTGCTCTTTCAACGCCGCCACCGTGGCAGCTGACAGTTTGCCGGTACTGATCAGCTCAGGCTGGTGCACCTCTGCCGTACCGCCCACTGTCCAGTGCTGCAGGTGTACATCAGAAATGGGGACCGTCATCCCTGCGCTGCCGCCACCTAATGTCACTCTAGAAAACTGGCCCGTCCACGTCGGTGCGTAGTAAGGAGAGGCGACAATGCTGTCACGCTCCGTGCGATCGCCTTCCAGATCAAGGACCTTCACCAGCATGTGTGGTGCCCACGGCATTCCCTGCCCGCAGGTGACGGCTGGCCGCTTAACAACGAGTAGGTCGCCGCGTCGTATGAGGCTTCCATTCACCTTGAAGGTGTGCCTGCCAGAAATCAGTGTGCGCAAAGCGGGCGTTGCCGTTGATGTGCTCCCTCGCGCAGCGGGCGCACATGCGCGGTTGATCTGCGCTTGAATCTCGCGGGCAGGGCAAGCGACGTGCGAGATGACTTGGTTTACGGGCAGCCTCAGTGCCCGTGTTGCCCGCGCAACCGACTGGTCGCCTGCAGATCGCAGCGGCAAGGGTACCGCCTTGTTCGCTTGCAGTTCACGCTGCTCTTTGAGCTTTTGCTCCATGATGTCGAACAGATTCTCGTTGTTGGCACGCACATCCTCCACGGACTTTGGCACCTGCTCAAACCATCTGTCCAGCAACTGCTGCTTCTCAGCGGAGACGATGTCGGGAAAGAGGCCGTGAAGGCTAGCGCAGGTACGTCTCCTGGCACCGCCCTCGTCCCATTCAAAAAGCGGTGCTAGACCGGGACTTCCCTTGGGGGCCTTGCCACGCTCCATGAGGAGGCACCCATAGACAGGATCTCCCTGCGGGGTGTACCCAATGGGCGTGACCCCGTCACAAGCCTCGCCGTTAGGCCCTGTGGGCTGCCACTTGTTCACCGGTGCATTTACCAACGTTTCTGATGCGGCTAGGCGCCAGCGGACATACACGTTCATATCCGGCCCTAGAAACACTTCGAGATCGAACACCTTCGAAGAGCGGTGCCTCTCCCTCTCGGCTTCGGTTGCTGGCTCATCATCCAAGTTGGCGGTGGCGCCCGCGCCCGCGCCTACGCCCGCGCCTTGGGTGGCGCCCGCGCCCGCACCCGCGCCTTCTCCCCCGCCCCCGCCCCCGCCTGCACCTGCGCCCGCGCCATGGGTGTCGCCCGCGGCTGGCTTCTTCGGAAATGCGTCCATCGATTTCACCCACCGGCCAAAGTCGCGGTGGATGCACCCATTCAGCCACGTTGTGACATCCAGTGCGGCGTCCACAATCTGCAAGCAATAGAACAGTCATGCAATAGGAATAATGCAATATGAATAATCATTAGTATCAACGATGCGTTCATGCAGACGTGAACATGTGAAAAACAACAAGCATGCAACAACGACTCCAGCACACTTAGTAAATACTGCTCATAATATCTGTAGCACATGCAACATGGTTAAAACACACATGGATGACCTATATGGCTGCACATGAAGTGTGCACATAGAGAAGACTAGAAATCCAGCATGATATCAAGAGCCATCCACACTAATATAAGTCTTACCGCAGCTTGGGGCTTCTTCGGGTTGAGTTGGCGCATCGAGTTTGTCGGGCCCTGCTCGTAGTAATGCTCAAATGCGATGCCAAGGCCCGCCAGCACATCATCAAATGTGATTAGTTTCACAGGTGGCCTGTCCGTCACCTTGTTCTTTAAGCCATTCATCCACCTGACGAACCAACCGAACCGTTGATCACAATCAATATGAGTGTGACCAACGGGTAGCCTGCAGAAGCGGACACGGTCAAACAGTCCTCTCATGATGAGGACGGCGGCGAACCCCAGAACCTCGCGGTTCATGTTGTCGCCGCCACCGTCCACCTGCATGACCAAAATTCTGGGCAGCCCGTAAGCCCTTATCTCAGGGTCCGTGGCACTGTTCCACGACTGTTGCTCGCAGATTTCAATGATGTGACGAACAAGGATGGTGACAGTTATCCTGCCCGAATTACCAGCCACAGCCTTGTTGATCACCCATGGTGCGACCACCCAGAAAAAAGTCCTCAACCCGTGTGCAATCGTACAAATCAGGGTGTAAGGTACGGTCAGGTCTCGCTTGGAAAGAAAGTCCTTAGGCGCCTCAGCCGCCGCAGGAATGTGAGTCCTCATGTGAGCGATAGCGTCCATGGACATGGAATGATAGTGACCGTTCTTACCATTAAAGCGCCTGACAAGAAACCCCTTCCTCTCTACATGAAAAAGCTCTTCGTGGTTGGCGAGTTCCTCCTTCCAATACTCCCATCGTTTAGTGTCAGTGTGACGGGCAGCATTGATGTTGTTGTTGATGTTGCTGCAAATGTTGCACACGCCCATGATCTTCGTGCGAAACTTCTCCACGCGGACATAACTGGTTGCAACAACCTCCTCAAAGATGATCCGGAACAGAGTGAGAGACACGAAGGGAAAGTTGGCTTCCTTCTCGTTCTCCTTCACATAAGTGGCGAAAAGAGTCTGCTTGCATGGCTCCTCAATGAACGTAGTTCCGTTTGTCGGGTCATTCTGCACCGCGGGCTCCAACCACCGCCGAATCCACTCCTCCGCAAGCGCCCGTGCTTCCAGCCCCCTCTCCTTGCAGCCCCCGCGAGACTGCTTCTTGCCATGGTGGCCGCTTACATCTATGACGTGCTGTCCCTCGGCTCGCGCTTGGCGCTCATCAGCCACCTCGTGGACCGACGAGTGCCAAACGTGGTTGCTAATTTTCAGGCAGTGCCTGAATGCCGCCTCGCAAACCTGAAAGTGAAAAGGGGTCACAGACCCTGTGTTCTTATCCTTGACTCCCCCGTCGAGAACGAACCGGAAACCAGCGTCATGAACGAACTTGTGACGAGTAGATGACGACATGGTCGTTATGGCGTCGTACCCCCCCTGGTGCAGCTGCTGCTTTATCGCCGCCTTCCTGTCCTCTTGCTTCCGCCCGGGCGCAAACCAGGCGCTCCGCAATGCCTGGAGATGTGATGTTTTAATGGGCTTCATGCACTCGTGGCCGCACTTACAGTCGACCGTCTCGTCGGTCACTAGGCTGCCGGCATGGGTGCTGCCGCTTAGCATTTCAGCTGCGGACTTGCGCTTCCCATGGTGTCCCATCAGCATGATAGCGAAAGCCAGGAAGCAGAGAGCCACGATTATGTCCCAGCAAAGCCATAGCACACCTTCCGTTTCGACCGCCATGTCGGCCACTAGTCCGGATAGCTCAACGTACACCTGACCTTGACACTAATCGCACAAACAGCCACAATTTTGCAAGCAAGAAGACATGGCTACCTCGGCATTTCATGAAATGTACTTCGTGAAATGCATTTCGTGAAATGTACTAAGGAACGTGATTGGCCGGCGTTCGCTCGCCAAATCTCGCAAAATGTACTAAGGCACGTGATTGGTCCCGCAAAATGTACTAAGGAACGTGATTGGCCGGCGAAGATTCTGTTTGCAACAATTAAAATTCCCTACAGAATCTTCGCCGGCCAATCACGTTCCTTAGTACATTTTGCGGGACCAATCACGTGCCTTAGTACATTTTGCGAGATTTGGCGAGCGAACGCCGGCCAATCACGTTCCTTAGTACATTTCACGAAATGCATTTCACGAAGTACATTTCATGGAAGCTGCGCAGAAGACAGCCTGGAGGCAGAGGGAAAGTTCCTGTTCATCGTGAGTCGGGGTTAGCAATCACGGCGATGTCGTCTGCCATGGCGGAGGAAGTCGGTAATGGCTGCCCTGCCGCGGTAGAGAACCTGGAGGAAGTAAAGATCGAAGAAAAAGCTAAGGAAACTAGCGCTGTGGAAGGGGGGGTGTTGGGCGACAACTCCAGACTTCGAAAGAGTTTTGTTCCGTGCCGGGGGGCTGTCGCTGGGTTGGAGCGCATGGCGCAGGATGCTAGGTCAGCCTCGGGGAGTGGCCTTATTAGCTCGGCCCCCGTGTTCAGCAAATGCCTAGTAAAGTATGGTGGCCACTTAGGGGTGCGTAGAATGGCTATGAATGCGGTGGCATCGAAGATGACGGCAAACAAAGGTGCCGTCATCAACGTCATTGACGTCGGTGGGGGGACGCCTGCAGGCGTGAGGCGACAGAATGGTGAGAATCAGCTGTACTTGCTGGATGCCACTATGCTGACAGAGTATACCAGCTTCTCCGAGGCGATTCATCTCGACGTGCGCAAGGGGCAGGTAACCGGAAAGCCGGGATATCCCGACATCTTCGTCGCCTGCGAAACTGGGAACGACACATTCGCAATCGGAGACTTGGTCACGTTTGATGGCCAGGCAGCTGTCGCTGACATGGCTTCTGCAATGGAGCTTGACGTGGCGACATTCTCCTCGGCCCTAATCGCTGGCCTGGTCCGTACGGGGGGTAAGAATGATAGAGAGGAGCAGTGGTTCTGCCTGGTAATGCCCCTTTTGAGCGATTCGCAGGGGTTTTACTCGCTGCCGTCCACATCACCGGGGAAGCAGTTTCCGGCAATGTGGTGTAAGCCGCGGTTGCTGGCAGTGGATCTGGGCGCCCATGGGGCAATTCGAGAAACTTCTCTGGTGGCCCAAGCTGTGGAAGCCGCCGCGGGAATATTCTATGACCCAAACTCTGCCATCAATGCATTAAAAACTACCTGCACGCAAGAGAAAGGCTGGAGTGTAAGTCTTGCACGAATGCTTTCCTCTTTGATATAAGTGCCTTTTCCGTGGATAGATTGGGCTCTTTTTATAATAAATAAATAAACACATGGTAAAATGTCCTTGGGTTGTTTTGTCCTGTATGCACCTCCTTGCCCAACATCCAGGCTGTCGGCTACAAGGTGCCAGCGTCTACACCCCCTGCCACACTCCCAGCGCCGCCGCCAAGCACACCACTTCCTGCCTCACTCCCCTCGGTGCCCCTGCTATGTGCACCCCCTGCCGTATCTTCAAGGGCAGCTGAAGGGACTCAGGACGACGACATGACACCGCACAACAGCAGCGGGGATGGCGGTGACAACAGGTCAGACAAGTCTTACGGCTCGCCACCCGAGAAGAAGGGGAGGGTCAAGCAGGAGCATGCACCAGTGAAGCGCGAGAAGCATGTTCGCACTTGCACCAATGCATCTAAGCATGCCATTCCACCTGTGGTTGCTGATGCTGCCATTCCCATGGTGACTGCTGGTGATGCCGACTTATCCGACTTGCGCTCGTCTCTGGATGAGGTCAAGAAGGAGTATGATGGCTTGAGGGAGGCAATGGCCGAGGCTCAAACCGATATCAAAAGCATCCTCGGGGGCGGTCGCACCAAGCCAAAGCGGGGGAGCCAGGCTGTCGAGTCGCTGCCCGCTCTGGCCAAGAAGCTTGGCTTAGCTGAGGGGAGGCTGGCCAGGGTGGAGCAGGAGCACGCAGCTATAAATGCAAAGCTGGCCACACTTCAAGGCACAGCTGCAGCACCAGCAACGGTGGGGAGCAGGAAGAAAAAGGGGCAGGAGGTTGTTGCTGCGCAGCAGTCACCACCAAAAGTTGAGGCGCCCGCTACCCCTGACATGCGAAAGGAGGTCAAGGAGCTGCGGGAGCGGGTGGAGCGACTGGAGCGCGAGTACCGTACTCCGTTGGTGGTCCCTGGTACTCCAGCCAGTGACTCCAGTCACGGGCTGGAGCAGCAAGGGCATCATTATTCAACACGGTCGAGTCCCCAGAGGGTGCTGCACTATGATGCAGCCATGGCTCAGCCCAGGGCTGTGACATATGTGGACGATCAGCGGGTGGTGTACACTGCTGCAGGAGGCGGATACCACAGGCAGGCAGCTCCCGTGACACTTCGCACGGCATTGGACCCTGAGGTTGAATACCACCGGCATGCACCTCCAGTGACAAGCCGCTCGACATACAGTAACAGTGGGCAGGGCACTGCTTTCGTGCTAACCCCACCGGCAGGTCACCAGCAGTACTTCGACTCTGAATCAATCACGATGGTGCCTGTCACATCTCTCGCGCAGAACGTGGTGCACTTGCAGCCCGCTTATCCAGCAGTGGAGTATTCCATGAAGAAGCAACGGCGCTAGATTAGTAGCTTGGCTATCGATGCCATGCTTATCAAGGTCTATGAGGCATGGTGGGATGTCTTGTTAAGTGCTGCTCATTAAGGAGCACAGGTGAGCGATATGTTTGCAGGATGCTGTACATTGTCTTACACCATATGTTTTGTGGCTCATGTTTTCGCGCAGGCATTGATTATACATGTATCATGCATCAAGAATGGCATGACAACTAGGACTATGCATGTGCAAACTAAGAGTAAAGCTCACGGGCTCTTTCATCAAGATAGCCATGCATGGAATATGTGTGCCCACAGTCCATCATGGTTGGAAACCGGGTGTTGCAACTTGCCTTGTTCAAAACTCTCTTAATAAAAGGCAACAATATAATTTGTGGTTGGTGATGTTTGGTGAGTTTCAAGAGTTTTGCCACAATGAAGTTGCTATTTTGCCATGTGCATGTGTCATGATTGTGAGGCGCTTTCTATGGTCCCTGATTATATAGCTGTCTCACTTAATACTTGCTTATCGCTACAAGATGAATTATGACAACACCAGTATGCATGACATGCTTGCTTGATTACATGTGATCGCAAGGCGCAATGGGGGGCAGGATTGCCTCATTAGTCCGGTGGCTGCGACAGTTTTCGTGTAGCGAATCTGGGCGCGAGCAGGGTCGGGGAGCCGAAAGAGGCGGCAAAACCTGTTTTTCAAGGGTCTGGAACACTAGACAACTGCATAGCAGCCTTAAAATTTGTTCAAATGTAGTTCAATGTAGTACATTATAGTAAAAATGTAGTACAAAGTAGTACAAACTAGTACAATGTAGTATTTTGTAGCATATACTAGTTCAACTACCTCCAGATGAGATCCAGGGGCCATGGGGACACTTTTTTTGCAGAACTGAACTTGAAACAAGCAAAAAAGAGGAAACTTGGAAAAACTCAAAATGTACTTGTGCTGGAGTACATTCTAAATGGCTGGTAGGGGGAGGACAAGGAGAAACGCGAGGAGCTGCTCCGCCGAGAGGCAGAGCGCATTCGGCAGGAGGCCCAGCTCCGCAGAGAGCTGGAGCAACAGCGCGAGCTGGAGGCTCAGCGCGAGGCTCAGCTGCGGGCAGAGACTGAGATGGACAGGACAGCCCGGGTGCTCGCGGAGCGGCAGCAGGAGCGGGATCGCGTGGCCAGGGCAGGTCTGCGCGCGGGGCCGACAGGTGCGCGAGAGACGCCCCCATACGTCCTCCGCAAGAAGAACGAGCTTTACACCTTTGCGCACAGGCGCACAGCGCGCTCCTTTAGGCGAATGGCTGGAGATGTGCTGCAGGAGACCGACTCGTCGGTGGAGATGCAGCCAGGAGCGCGGGGAGAGGAGCTGGTTTTGATGGACCCGGCCATGGTGGAGGCAGAGCGTCTGGCCAAGATAGAGTACGCCAGGCATTGCCAGCGGAAGGCCAAGAGGGCAATGGTGCGGTCCATGGCGGAGAACAGTTTGGCTAGGGAGCGCGCAGCCAGGGAGGCGCAGCATCGGGAGATGAAGCGACTTCGTGCGAAGGCGCACGACGCCGCGGAGAAGACCCGGCGTCACCAGGCGCGGCTGGACGCAGCCTTGAAGAGGTCGGAGGCGACACTGGCAACGATGGTGGGCCCGGCGAGGCGTGAGCAGGAGACCCGGCTGGCGAGGAAGAGCCGGCGTAATGCGCGTGCCCTAGACAGGCGCATGCGCAAGGAGGAGCGGGCTCTGCGCAGGTATCAGGAGGCGGCCAGGACCTGGGCTCTGCAGGGAGAATTCGGAGACGCAATCCGGTTTGAGCGTGGTCTGGCGCCACATGAGCCGCTGCCTGAGGAGGCTGTATTGGACTTCATGCGTACCCCACAGCCAGCAAGGGCCCAGCGAGGAACGGCCTTGTTAAACGCGCGTGAGCATGTTCGCGCTGGCGCAGACACACCCTACCCCCCACCCCCCACACCCACACACACCATGCAGACCGACACGGACCTGGAGCTGGACCGCATCGCTGCACTACTCCACCAGGAGCTGGATGCAGCGGAGGCCAACCCGACCAAGCGGGCGCGGGCAGCAGAGGCAGTAGAGCACCTGCTGAAGGCCGCCAAGCGGGTCCGCCAAGGAAAGTGGCAGGAGGGGTGTGGACCATCGTCTACGCCCCAGCGGTCGCATCCAGAGGAGGATGGTGACGAGGGGAAGGACGGGGGAGCACCAGGGGGAGGGGCACCAGCAAGCACCGGGGGTATGGCGGGCGGCAGCAACGCTGGAGCGGCAACCCAGCAGCAGCAGCAGCCACAGCATCCGCAGCAGCAGCAGCAGCAGCGGCAGCAGCAGCAACAGCAACCGCAGCAGCAGCAGCAGCAGCAACCTCATCCACAAGCGACTGTCGCTGTACCACAGCGACCCAGGTTTGATGCATCCCGCAGGGAAGATAGGATTACCTTCCCAGGTCTAGCTGAGGGATATGTGCAGGAGGACGCACTTGAGTTTCTTTTCAAGATAGAACATTCTTGGTCCCATGATAACATCCGTGATTGGTTTCCTGCTCTCAGGGTGTCTAACACAATCCACCAATCTGCACCTAGCATCAAACAAATGGTTCAGATGTATGAGAGGAGGGCCAGCACACCTGGGGCAGAGGAGGTGCAAATCTTCACAGAATTCATAGCAGACCTAAAAGGGCTGTTGACCAAGGGGGAACACCTGCAGGCTCTCAAGGGGTTCACTGGTTGGCCTCGTACAAAGTCAACAAGTCTGACTACGTACGTGATAACAAACAGTTTGTCCTGTACATAGACAGGGACGAGGAGTTGAAGAAACTCAACTCTAAGTACCTGATCCATCAGTGGCTCACCAAAGCTGAGCTGGACAAGAACACCAATGCAGTTCTGCTGGCTGGCCTTAAAGACAAGTGGGATGATTTTAGGGGGGCCATGTTGTTCATTCAGCAGAGCCTAGAACCCTTCTCAACTGTCAAGGAACCCAAGGTTAACAAGGTCCAAGGGGGGGTGGTCAGGACGGTGCAGGTCCTAGCAGGAAGAAGCTCATCAAGGAGGTGGTAGCTCAGGTCAAGGCGGTGTTCAAGGGTCCCCAGCAAGGTAAGAAGGCAGGGGGATCATCCAAGCAGCAGGGGAAATCAGACAAGGGGGGAAAGGGGAACCCAGGCAGTAAGGCTGGGTCCTCCCAGGGGCCTAGTCAGAAAGGTAAGCCTCATGACTCCACCCTGTATTGCACCAGGTGCTCATGCAAGGGGCATGAGAGGGATGATTGCTGGAAGGGCAAACCCGAACTTGGATCTGATGTGGATGTATGCCCAGGTTGCTGGGAGCCCCGCCACCCGTTACCTGCAGGGGGACGCTGCAACAAGCCCAGGAAGGGAGCCTCAACGGGGCGCCCCAACAAACAAGCCAGCACTCAGGACGACTGTAAGTCTCCTGTACCCTGGTTTCTCAATGGCCGTGTACCTTCCATTTGCTCTGTGTTGCCTGACAGTGAGGAAGTGGATTGGGACCTGGCTTATGACATGACGCTAGCACAGGTGGCCCAAGATCCCACTATAGCCTCCTTAGACGCAGCAGCAGATAAGGTTATATCCTATGCCAGGTTAGCCCAACAGCTACACAAGGCAATGGGGCATGAGGCAGTGGCAGAAAGGCTGGCTAATAAAATTGATGGCCGTGACCTGGAACAGATGTGCAGGCATGTCAGGAAGCACTGTGAAGCGTGCCAACTGCATGCACCTAAACCCAAGAGATGGCATGTGGCCACCCCACCACTGGCTAGAGGAAAGCTAGTAGGGGATGTGATACACCTGGTGAAGGACACGGTGTATTACTTGGTCATAAAAGATGCCTGGTCTAGGTTTGTGGTGATAGAACCTTGCCAGGCATGGCCAATGAACAACTGCACAGAGCCCTGCTGATTGCACTAGCACGGTATCATCCTCAGGAAAAATTAATGCTGGATCAGCAGTTCACGTGGATACAAGATTATCCTGATCTGCCCAAGATAGACATTGCTGGGGCTCAAGATCATGAACGCCAGGGGATGATTGAACGTACCATGCGTGCTATCAGGGACCTCATAAAGAAAAATGAGTCCAGGACAGCAGAGTCTGGGAGCTATGCTGATAGGACAGCGTGGGCAGCTGAAGTGTGCAGAACTCTGAACACCAAGCCCCTCATGTCTTCTCCTTTTGGTGAAATCACACCAATTGGCCTGCAATCAGGTAGCTACTCTCAGGAGGTACTAGACCACTACAACACGCAGAGGCAACACTTGGCCAAGTTGCTGGCAAAAAAGGATAAGAGTAATGCCAGGCCTGTGTTTGAAGTGGGGGATCAGGTACTCTACTATAGGGAGGGGAAGGGAACAAAGCCCACTCTGGTAGATGGCATGGTCCAGCTGAAATCATCAGGTTCTCAGAAACAGGGGACACGGTGACTATTCAGCATCACAGAGAGCGAATGGTTGGCAAGCATAGACTGAAGCTTTATTACCCTCCTTTGGCAGACGTGTCAGGGGTAGAATTCTTGGACATGGATTCAGAGCCTCAGTCTGGTGGGTTGGTCTCACCCAGTGAATTGGCTAGGGACATAGCTGATGCAAGCAACACAACCATAGACGCTCCTGTGTTCCTCAGTGGTGCAGCCCCACCACAGCCCACTGGTCCAACTGGGCAGGAGGAACGTGCACTGGATGAGCAGCAGGTCGCTCCTCCCTCATCTCAGGAACAGCCACACGAAGCAGCAGATCCTGTTGTCCCCAGGAATAAATTTGCTGAGGCTCTAAAAGCTCTACATAGAGCACACACTGCCAAGGCACAAATGGCAGCAGGTGCAGCACAAGTCAATGCTGTGGGTGAATCTAACCAGGATCCCAGTATTCTGGCAGTAGACACACAGGCACAGGTGAGCATCATCAGTGCACAAGCTGTATCTGGCCTAAGTCTGCAACGCTCGCCCTGGGCTAGAGTGTCAGATTTTTCAGGCAAAACAAAAATGGCAGTCAAAGGCCAAGTGCTAATTCCCATTCTGGGTGTGCCCACTCCCTTCCAGGTAGTAGAGGGCTACAAGGGGAATGCACTGCTGGGGGAACCATTTGTCTCATACCCTGGAGTTGTCATCTCAGCTGGGAGGTTGAGCGTGACTGGGGTGGGGCAGGTCACCCTGGACCATTTCAAAATTCCTTTAACACAGATCAGTGATGGCCTGGAAGCAGCCATCAATGCTGTCAACATAAAATACCTCCCAGGTCAGGAACCCTGTGTTGATTCCCTCATTCATTCTCAGAAGCTACACCCCTCTGCGTTTGGGCTTGGTAGATGGGACATTGCGTCCATGTCTCCCTTGTCCTATGATGATGTGGTCAAAGACTGTCAAACGCAGATTGGTTTTCTGAAATGGATGGAAGCCTTTAACAGGGCTAGAGAGGAATGGGTTTGTCCTGATCCACGTAGTAAGTCCCAGGTACCACCTGTAACACCGATTGAGGCACTGCCACAAGGGGCCAGAAAGCTCAGACTGAAGTTTGTCTGCAAGCATAAACCCCAGGCAGATGGGACACCTCCCATTTTTCATGCCAGACCTTGTGTCACGGAGTTCAGGGGCTCCACTGAGCTAACAGAGGCTGAACTGTATACCCCTGGTATTCAGCAGACGTCTCTTAAGGTCCTGTTGGCCACTTTCCTTCACCATCTGAATGCTGGTAAGGACTACGTGTGTAAAGCCACTGACATTAAGCGTGCCTTCCTTAAAGGCAACCCTGACATAGCCAAAAGGTGTGGAGGGGTCAAGTCTATGTGGTCAACACTCCCAAAGTCTGGGCTGGGGACATCAAGGAACCTCATCTAAGGCCTAACTTGGGGGTAGAAGGGCTTCAGTCAGCACCTAAAATTTTTAGGCTGTCTGCCCAAGAGGTCTTCCTGAAGCTGGGGGCCCAGTATGATGATATTGACCCTTGTTTCTTCACCATCCCTCATCCTGCTGGTATGATGATGTTTGTGTGGCATGGGGATGATCAGCTCATTACTGGTCCCAGGGCAGCTGTGGAGGATTTCATTGCTCAAGTGTCTGCTAGCTTTGAATTAGGCAAGCAGCTGGAGCTGGGGAAAGATCCTGTCAAGTTCTGTGGCATCATTCTGAACCTGTTTAAGGAGCAGAAGGAGTGGGTGTGTTCTCTCAAAGCTCCCCTGAGTATGTCATGTCTTGCAAAGATGTTCTTCCCTCTGACATCACTCCTGATCTCTGTCCCACTATTAGGGGTAAGCTAGGTTGGCTGTGTGCCACTTGTGCTCCTCACCTGGCGTGGTCAGCAGAGTGGATGATGATGTCCTCATGGAGGTAGGGTCTAGGGCTATTAAACAGGTGTTGCATGATGGCCCTCCCCTTATTCTTCATGCTTGGATCTGTTCCAACCCATCCACATCACATGCATGATGGACAGTTCCATGGAGTCACGGGTAGTCACTAAGGTACAAGCCAGAGAGGCAGGTCTCTTTATGTTGTCTAACCCCACTGGCAAGCAATCTTTGGTTTCCTGGTTCAGCAGACTCCACAAGCGCAAGGCAGTCAGCAGCAATGTAGCAGAATGCCGTGCTGTGGTATCAGCTGTGTTGCATGCCAGGTACTTGAACCATCTGCTGGTGTGGTTGCAGCATCAGGCTGGTAGTTATGCTGGTGTCAAATCCCATCTGCTGACTGACAGTCAATCCCTTCTCTCTTTCCTGGACAACCCCTTGGCTGTGCACACCGATTTGGACTGGATTGTCCTCAAGCAGGAGTGTACCTATCTGGAGTCCAAGACTCACATCCGAGACCCTGACAATGCAGCAGATGCACTCACAAAAGTGCCACAGGCTGCAGGGCCTCAGTACAGAGTCCTATACACGCTGATGAACCCATATAACGGCAGAGGGTGAAGTGCCTCAGCCTAGGGATCTTAGCACCAGATAGGAGGGTGGTCATGGGGTGGCAGGGTCTGAAGTGTCCCACCCGTAAGACTCTCTTTGCGTCATTAAAGCTTGAGGTCAGAAGGGTCCTCCTTTATTGATGGCTTGTTCTTTGTCAATAAAACGTGTGGTCATATTTTTCTGACAATGGTTTTCCTAACACAGGCACCCAACCAGTGGGGATGTTGTATCCAACACGGAGGAGCTATGGGCGCTTTTATAAATGCATCTCTTTCAGTGTCCTGGTTGTCCCTGTGGGGAACCTTGCTTATCAGTAGTGGTTGGCATATGAGTGGGTTGTGGGAAGAGTCTTCCCCTCACTCCCCAAAGAAAAGTAATAATGGGAGTTATTCTAGGGCTTCAGGCCTAGACTATCAGTACACGTGGCGTTGTCCCCGTCTCCCAAGTGGGATACGGACATGGACGGTAGTGTAGTACACTGGACATATCTCTACTAGGATTTAGATCCGCACGTGCCATGATGGGCACGTGGGTGCTAGATATTAGCACTGAGATATGTAGTGCACACGCACGTGGGTATTCACGTGGTAGGGTTTATGAGCTGTGATGCAGACCACAAGGTGGCTGCAGTGCTAGTCCTGTACGGAGGTCCTAGGGGAGGTCCAGGATCGTCCACGTAGTGCTGTTAGGCAGTCGTTGCCTGCGGGCATCGTATCAGTCCTAGCTGGAGTAGATCTAGCTGGACGGAGCCAGCACCTCATTGGTTAGCACTAGTACAGGATAGCTAGGTTACCCTAACCTACGTGCCCATGCAATCCAGCTTGGCAAGCTTGCATGGGTTGATATTATGCCAGCCATTGCATAATCCAACACACGTTCGCATCCATTGCACGAGTGCCATAACTAGGTCGGGCTTAAGGAAAACTTTCTTTCGTTGTCATGCCACCATTCAAGCTCCGTGGTTACATGCACGACAGTGTAAGGCCCCTTCAAGAGCCCATTTCTGCGATCATAGACCGATAGTGCGCCACCGGCAGTGGTAGAGAAATTTCATGAGTTTCTTGGAACACCTATAGGCTTAATGACGGCTAGGCAAACGAGCTACTATCTCGCCCCGCGGCTAATCTATGAAACGTAAGTGTGCCACCTTTCCTGTGCGCAAGTGTGGGGATCTCAGCGGGTCATTCGTTGTCACGTTTACGAAGCGTCTACCCATGTGTTCCATGGCAAACGTGGTGTGCCTGGCATACGCAATGTGCTCTGAGCATGGGTGTGTTCGGCATTGGTCTCGGCTGCAGGTTGTCAGGCCCTGGGTCGCGATGCACGGAGCACGGTGTGTGTGTGTGTGTGTGTGTGTGTGTGTGTGTGTGTGTGTGTGTGTGTGTGTGTGTGTGACTCTTTGCGTCCGTAGCCAGTGTTGCCGCTTTAGTTCTGATGTATGACTTGCATCACAGCACTTTGATATCAACACGGCTCACAATACCAGATTACTAGCAACACTGGTTACAAGTTGCAAACTGCATTAATTAATTTTTTTAAAAAATGTACAGGCGTCTCAAAATATACCACACTTCCTACAAAGATTGTCACGTGCCCTATAGCAGTGTAGTGGTGGTGACGTATGCAAGCATCATGGATGTAACATAAAACATTTTCACAGCCGTGATTGTGTGGTGATGACTGAATCTAATTAATTAATTAATTAATTAGGAACATAACTCCGTTGGGAGTACATGTAGCACATATCCCTGAGAAGGGGCATATGGCTTTTAATACATTCTGGGCTACTTCCTGCAAGGGTGGGAATGTAAGCTACCCGTGCTCTAGGTGCACCAGGCACCGGCACCCTCATGATCTATCACGCTATGCCCAGCTAAGGGGGAGCATGTCATGTGGGGGAAGATCATCATGGCTATACAAGAGCTAGGGCATGGCTTCTCAACATGCAGAGAGCATCTCTCTGCATAGGCATAGCATGGCTAAATTCTTAATGCAAAATCCATGGGGCCGGTCCCATTATGTATAGGCATGGCTTGGCTAAATGCTGAAGGCGTCATCCATGGGGGCCATTATGGGCGCACATGCGCGTGGGCCACATGCTAGGCTACTAAGCCTGACTAATCTACACTACTGGTACATATTCCCTAGTCTAGGTGGCAGGAGGGGCCCGGCCTGCCTGGCAGGGCTTGTGGTCAACGTGGATGACCGCCCCCCTCCAGTATACACTAGTGTACCGGCTTCCCCCTTGCGCTCTGCCGGAGCTGAAGGTAGGTCGGCCATAGCTCGCGTCGCCGCTGTTGCTGGGCCAGGGTCAAGTCGTCGTCCAGCGTGAAGTGAGTCTCCGAGAGCTTCTTGCGGCATTTAAGGAACGCCAGCTTGTCCGCCATGTACTGAAAGGTGAGGAGCACGGGTGCTGGGCCAGCCTTACCCCGCGAGCGGGGTAGGCGGACAGCCGACATCTGCAGCAGTCACCGCCAGTGAGTTGCATGGGGGCAAAAATGGCGCGCTTAAATGCCTCGAGAAGGCTCGTGGAGGTCTCACCTGCCGGCTGGTCGAAGTGCTTGACAATGACATTGTGGCTGCGCTTGGTGATGTCGGCCTCCTCGCGAAGGTCGAGGGCTTGTTGCTTGAGTTGTGCCGCGATGGTGGAGGTGGTGGAGGTGGTGTGATGCTTAAGCAAGTCTGCCCAGGTGGAGGGAGCATCGCCGGTCGGGCCAGCAGGTGCCGGCTGGGCGGCGATGTCCTTCACCGCCTGGGCGGTGAGGCCGGCGGTGTCATGCAAGCACTCAAGGGCGGTGGCGGTGGCTTGAAGGCGTTGGTCGAGGTCGAGGAGCTGGGCTTTGATGTCGGCAGTGGAGGCGGAAATGGCAGTGGAGGTGGAGGCGGCGGTGGTGGAAATGTGAGGAAGTTCAGTAGCCAGGGTGCCACCCATTGCTGCTACGTCGGCAGCAAGGGGGGTCACGTGCTTCTGAAAGGCTTCCGTGAGGGTGGAACAGAGTGTGGGGGCGGAGATGGATGGAGCCCAGATCTCGCCGTCAGAGCGCATGAGAACCTGGAGTTGAGGATGGTGTGTTGGAGGTAGGCGCGGTTGCACCCGTCCAGAACGCTGATGTTGTGCCACCAGCTGCCGTCCGAGCTAATGAGACGATTGATGTCGTAGAGATGGAGGCACAGGTCGTAAAGCGAGGCGTAGTCCCCGTGGAAGATGCAACGCAGGGCAGTTGCCGGGGACATGTTGGTCCAGTCGTGATCATCCACCTTGAAAGGTTCAGGCTGAAAGCGCGGTTCTTTGGGGCGTGAAAACCCTCCTGTGTTGTCGGCTGGGCGGCTGCATTTAGGGTCAGGCGATGCCGATGGCAAGGCATTGAGCCCGGGAGGTTGCTGGGCGACCACCAGTGCACGACTAGTGTCACCGCGCTGCCTGCCGGACCTGATGGCGAAGCTGCAGCCTGAGCTGCAGACGAATTTTCATGGCCGAGCGCATCCGCCAAACTGCGTTGCGTCAAGGGGCGTTTGCTCGTCATATATTGCGTAATATAGATTCGGAAAATTATATCAGCATGTGCGTCTTAGAAAGACGAAGCGATCAGTGATATTCACGGCTAAATTCGGTGCTCAAACGTGAAAGTTATGAGCTCCGCCGTCAGCCATGGCTACCTCGTGGCTCGTGGCTGAAGAGAGTGATGCAAACTGCATTGGTATACAAATAATATTACAAATGCAAATAATCTGTATATAATATACAAAAGAGTCTGATGTCAATAATCTGCATTGAAGAAGATGCAGGTGTTTGACTGTGCATGGAGGCAAGAGCTGCTTGTTGATAGCAGCCACCGCCATGGGCTGTGTTGTGTCGCTTTCACAAATATTTGCCCATCGTCGTTTTCTTCAGCGCTATAGTGCATGATGGCAGTGCCACAACAATCCATGCCAATGATTTGGCATGATGGGGGGAAAGGATGACAATTCTACCTGGCTGTTTGACACGTGCATGCTTGACTCGCTCACCCAGCCACTCCCTCCCTCACGCACCCACGCAAGCACGCACACCCACATCCACACTGTCCCACGCACCCGGCAAGCACGCGCACCCACGCACCCAGACAGCCAGACACACACACACATGTCTCTCTCTCTCTCTCTCTCTCTCTCTCTCTCTCTCTCTCTCTCTCTCTCTCTCTCTCTCTCTCTCTCTCTCTCTCTCTCTCTCTCTCTCTCTCTCTCTCTCTCTCCGGCTCTCCCCTCCACCCACCCACCCACCCACCCACCCACCCACCCACCCAACCACCCACCCACCCACCCACCCACCCACCCACCCCCACCACCCACCCACCCACCCACCCACCCACCCACCCACCCCCCCACCCACCCACCCACCCCCCCCCCCCCCCCCCCCCCCCCCCCCCCCCCCCACCCACCCACCGGCCACCCACCCACCCACCGGCCACCCACCCAACCACCCACCCATCCATCAAACATGCATGCACGTCTAGTGTCTCTCCATTTGAGCACCTGTCCTTACACCCCCGCAGTGGCAGCCAAGCGAGGAAGCAACCAAGGGACCAAGCAACCCCCCCAACTGCCCGACATCACCGGAATGTACCGTCCGGAATGTTCGTATGGCACGTTAGTTGCAAAAATACCTGCCCCACATTTTCTTCAACGCTACATAATGCATTATCGCAGTGCCACAACATTGAATCTGGGCTCAGAGATATTGAATGATACGGGGGGGGGGGGGGGGGGGAGATGACAGGCATACCTGGATGTTTCACACGTGCGTGCCTGAACAGCACATGGATTATGAAACAAATTGAAAGCACGGGCGCACAGCATCAACCAATATCATAACTTATTCGGTTTTACTGTACATGGTAAGGTTCATTGGTACCACATGCATTACTGGACAACTTGGGAGTTAGCTTTGATATAGCCTGCAGGCTATCTATAGTGAAAACTGCAAGGCATGCTGGCATGGCTACTAAGTGGAACACCATGTTCAAATGGAATCCCTACATAGTAACACCAAGCCTAGTAATGTAAATTACAGGTGGCACAACTGGCACACACCACATCGTGGCAAATATAAGCCTGGACTTCAACAGATGATGGCATTTTCCTGTTATGGCATGGTTGATCGGAGGGAATTTTCAACTTTTTTAATGCAGATGGACAATGTGAAAGTTATTCCACATAGGGCGGCCCGGCACTCAGCTGCTAACGTGTAGCTGGCAACAAGCTTCACGGCCGAATCAGGGATGCAGCGGGCCACTATTAAACCAAGGCATATGAAAAAAAAATCCTGCACAACGTCGGCTTACCGATGGTTGCGGTTAGCATGCGTGAACAAGAAGATTGTGTGGTTTGTACGCCGGTCTGACCCGGCGACATTGCAGTGGCTGCCGGCCAGCACATGCGCATGCCATTCGACATGCTGAATGGGGGGCTGTGCGTTAAAATCGAAATGAACATGACAAACATCTCATGTACGAACTTTATATACAGCTTTCTGTCTCAAGCCACAAAAAGTGTGTCGTCATGCAATATATCAGTCCTGCCAGCCATAAACCTAAACTCCTAATCTGGAATTCACAATTGGCTTGTTTGAATCACACGCATAAAAAAGGTAGTCGACACATGTCTACGGAAGCGGCATTTTGAACGTGAGGTTGGACTGTTGATTTGCCATTTGGTTAGTAAGTTTCCCAGACTGCCATTGCTAGCAAACTTACCATGGCTAGCAGTTGCTGAGGTGCATTTTTTCCCTTAGGCAAGAACGGGACCATTTTTCTTTAGTCTAGCGCGAAAGGCTAAGCATGGGCGGGTCGACATGGCGTCGCATGGGCCGTGAGGCCGGACTTGAACGGACGATAGTGTTGTACTAGTTCAGCCTGAAAATGATTCCAACGTTTTCCCTTCCTGATTCCACCGTTTTTCCTTCCCGATTCCTTGGATGAAATCTGGCCGAATCAGACAGAATAGTTCCTGCGGTGCCGAAATGGCGGTTACGGAAATGAGTGGCTGGAGTTTGTGCGAAGGGTAACTACTTTGACTGGTGCGCACTTGAAACTAGTTGGCATTGCTAGATGCCGCGGGGGTACACTCCAACTTGAAAGCCGAGGTCTTGTGTGCCAACCCTTGGTTTTCGGTAATGCAATGAATTATATCAGCGTGTGCGTCTTAGACAGACGAAGCGATTGTGATAGTCACAGCTGAATTTTGTGCCCAAACGTGAAAGTTATGAGCTCCGCCGACAGCCATGGCTACCTCGTGGCTCGTGGCTTGTTCCTAAAGGGAATGAATGCGATGCTCAAACGGGGCTGGGACCACTAGGTCGGCCAGCAACTGCTGTGTATAGGTCCTGGCATTTTTACCCATCTTTCTAGGAATGTCCATGGGGCCAGGCCAGGTCAAGATATGCCGCCCTGGTTGGCCAAGCCGCTGGGGGCCGGCCAGAAGTTAAGAACGAAGCCCAGAGCGTGAGCTCCTGGTCTTTCACACACAACGGGATGAGCCAAAGTTGCAGGCAGCAACCTTTTAACCCGTGCACCAAGTCACGACCACGGTGGTCACTTCCACGTCCAATGTGGGCACCCACGGCCGGTTCGTGCTTGCCAAGATAGCTGGTCATCCCCATGACCAAGCTATATCCCCTTCGTTGCTCCTCGTTCCCATCGGCGTGACTAGGCACGTGCAGGCGTGCAAGCAAATCCCCAACGTCCACTGGCATCAGTGCAGAGCCAGGACGAGCTGGATTTGCCTAGACTCCTGCAACCTAGGAAGTACAGGACCTGTCACACGCTTGCAAGGTCTAATATCCTTGCAGTCCTGTGCCAGCTCCAGTACCCCACCAGTCACAGGCTGCTGCTCCTCCTGGTCTACGTGGACCACAGTCACGTGATAGACAGGCTAAGCCTGTGCAGGCACGGCCTGCCACGTGTCCTGTCCACTATACCAGAGGACTGCACCCTAGTCGGCCACGGACGGCTAGGACTTCGGGACCTCATATCTTTCTCGTCCCTTGTCTATTTCAGGCGGCCAGCACGGCGTTGGAAAGGTCTTTCCAAACTGCATCCACTTAGCATATTGGTTGCCCAAAATGCTAACTCCAGACCGAGGTCGGTGTCTACCTGGCTGGTGCGAGCAAGATGTCCTACAAATGCTATCCTACGCTGTCTAATCTCGTCCGAAATGCGAGGCATGCCCTGGTACAAAGATTCTAAAGACCTATGTGTGGAAAACCCTACATTCTTTGCTTTGGCTATGGCTGCCTGATTCAGTCATATTAGGTCATCCAGTCATGATGTTTGATGCATTAAATTAAATTAAATTAAACTATATCATGACTCCGTTGGGAGATCATGTAGCACATATTCCCTTGCTGGATGGATGGAGGTGGGCAAAGCCGTGAAACCGAACTAATCTAACTCTAAGCTAATCTAATCTAGAAAACCCTTACTATTCTAGCGCCCCTTCCTCTTTGGGGGTGGGGGCTTGCCCACATGTTTGATGCTGTATATGGCGCTGTATAACTTATACAACACCTATTTTCAAAATTTTGACCCTCCTAGCTCAATATGGCCCCGTTTATGGGGCTCGTGTCGTTGCGTCATGTTGTGAAGGGCTCTCATTTTTCCCACTGCTTTGTGTTTGTGATGCTAATGAAAAATAGCTCCAGTGGCCCAATGGGCCTGAGTTTTGTTCCACAGAGCCTGCATATGTTGCCCATAGCTCGTGCAAGAAGCCAGATTTTTTTCATGAACCATTTGTGAAGAAGCACATGACTTGTGACCTAGGGTCAACAAATCGCGGTCATGGTCAGACCCCCTGGTATTCAAACCAGTGTATCTCTCTAATGAATTAGCATTTTCTAGGTCTGAGTAGCTCAAAAAATCCTTTGATTTATGGGCTTTCAGGAAAGTATATGAAAAAATTTTTCCCCAAGATGTTATGACGTGTTCTATAAATAGCTCACAACGCAGTATATCGCGTTCTTAAAAAAAAAAAAACACGGGTCAATAATCAATTGGGAAGTCGTAAACAAGAATCAAGATTGGGGCATATTCAATCTAATGCAACGATTATTGCATTACAACTTAAAAAACTACAACAGGCAGAAGCTGCTGTAACCTCAAACGCTGCAAAAATACCCATATAATACAAACACCGATAAGATCAGACTATGACGAACCTCTAGCGTTTTTCACATACAAAAGTAGGATACTGTGCAAGAAAAAGAATGGCACGCTGTAGCATGCGCTCGCCACTTCGAAATAATGACTTTGGGCTAGGTCATGAGGCATGACCTACCCATCCGGTTTCATAAAGCACGCCCATGCTTCAACATAGTCCAGGCACCATGCCGCAGGACGCCTGCCGTCGTAGGGCACTGTCACGGACACCATCATAGATGAGGAAAAGCATGTGCGTATGCTTTTGCGTTGACTCTGCGCATTGCTAACTGTTGCACTGCGCTGCGCACATGCAAGCTTGGTCCAAGTCCATTCTTGCAGCACACAATGCCGACCGGCAGTCCCACTTTTGGCAGTGGCCATGGAACCATGAGCCATGGCGAACTCAGACCTGCCAAGGGGAAGAGGGTTCTGCACTTGCGTCGACACCTTCATCCAGGCATCAGAACAAAGGCCTGACACGTAGCTGAGAAAGCTACGGCAGCCGTTGCCCATAAAGCACGTTGCCATGAAAACATGATAACCATCTCGTTCCTGTGGCAACACTCTGTGCTCAGGCAGGCGTGAACGTTAGAAGGTGCGGCACCACATGTCCGACCTGTGGCCACTCACGGCTTGTACGCGCTGGTCGCCTCGGCGTCCATGGGCGAGGACTGCTGGCCCCCGATGGCGGCCGTGAGCGGCTTGAGGAGGGCCACCTCCATAAAGCGCTCCGAGCTGTACTTTTTGTGGACCGCCACAAGCTTGTTCGTGGGCGCCTGGTGGTGCAGGTGCACCAGCGCCTGCGCACACGAGGCCAGCTGGTGCTCCGTGTACGCGGTGTGCCGCACCATGAGCCGGTTCCAAGGCTTCTCCCGCCCCTGCATGAGCAGTGCCACGTAGACGGCCGCAGCGGCGATCATGGACGGTGTGTACTTGATCATGCCGTAGTCGATGATGGCCAGCTCCGACAGGAAGCTGGCGATCACCTCCACGACGCGCTCGGCGGTGGCCACCTTGCAGAAGCGCAGGATGAACGGGTAGGGCGTGGCGACGGTCAGGTGGAACTTGAGCGCGTTGAGCATGGAGCGCTCCATGTTGATGATCTGGTCCCGCTGGTACGCGCGGTCCGAGATGTACACAAAGTCCCGCACCTCAGGTGCCCAGATCTCCTCGTACTTGGCGGCCACCAGCATGGCCGTCACGCCGACAAGCTGCAGGTTGCGGCGCGTGACGGGCTTCTGTGACAGGTAGCGGTCGATTACATTCTGGGTCAGGTAGAGCGTCTCGGGCATGAGCTTGAACTTGAGGTGCACCTCCACCAGCCAGTCGAGCAGGATGGCGCGCATCTTGTCGTTGATGTCCGTCTGCATCTCCATGTAGTTGGGCGACACGACCGACTCGGTCTCGACCTTGCGGTAGTAGGCGAGGATGTCGTTCACGTACTCAGGGCACGCGCACTCGTTGTCCTTGTCGTCCGCATCAACGTCCGGCAGCGAGTCAAGCGACACATCGTCAAACTCCTGCAGCACGGGCGCGTCACTCGAGGTGGAGCCAATGGCACTCTCGCTCAGCCCGCACATGTAGCCCGTGTACGTGCGCTCGCCCTGGAAGACACGCGCGCGCGCACGCTCGATGGCCGACTGGCCCCGCGCTGAGTTGTGGGAGCCGCCTGGGAGCAACACATCTAGACCGCGCGCTGGGCCTTCCTGCACGACCGCACCACCCCCAATGCTGGAGCCGCTGGCCTTGCCCTGGCCATCCGTCGCGGGCTGCATGTCGAGGTCCTGGCCCCCCGTGCTCGTGCTTGACCGGTGCGGCTGCCTCTGCCCTAGCGTGCGGGGCTTGGTCGCGCCCCAGCACTGCGGCAGGGGAAGCGCCGCCTCATCCGTACCCTCTGGCAGGGAGGCGGGCGCCGTTTGCGGCAATGGCTCCTCCGTGGCAGCGACAGCAGACGCCGACAAAGGCCGGGCCCGCCGCGTCTGACGTGCTGCAGGATCCTCTTTGACATTTGCGCGTGACGCCTGGTACCCTTTCAGCAGGCCGGTCACTCCATCCTTGCCAGCTGGCGCCTTGCCCTGTAGAGCGGAGGTGTTGCTGATATTACCCAGAACGGTTCTGCGCGCGGCTGCCACCCCATCACCTCCGGCGGCTTGGCCGAGAATGGGAATGCGAGATGCTTGCGATAAGCCTGCAACGCGCCCAAGGACGGGTAGGAAGGTTTGCACAAAACCGGGCACAGGGGTAGAGTAAAACAAAATTGCGATCAGCACAAAGCAAAGGTGGGAGTACCTTCTTGTTGGCATGCAGCTAGAGATTCACCGCCTTTCCAAAGCAAAAAGAAACCCAGTTGCCAAAGAAAAAAAGCAAAAAGAACCCAGTTGCAGGTCATCTGGGTAGGTACGGTATAGGTAGTCGTTCTGCCCGCGATACATCGCAAAAACCTTGCCATGGGTTACACAGCGTGAATCTGCAATGTACACATAGTGATGCTGCCTTTCATCCACAGAGCCCCTGGAGGTGAACGCCTATGATGCACCCCTGCTGCCGGTAACGGTTACATTACAATTTTCATATAGGTCAGTGCTGTTGACCCACAAAGCCCCACAGGAACACAAGGTCTCAGCCATTAAGAGAAAACGACCCAGGGAGGGATGCTATAGAGCCTCCATAGGTGTGTCAAGGCAAGTCGTGGCTGCTTTCGAGGTCAATAAGTCAACATTAAACGTAGCGATCAGCAGGCCCAACCGAATGATATCCGCACCAACAGGCCAACAGGCGTAATGAAAAATTGACAGACAAAGTATGGATTGACAGGATGCCCTACTCGGGTTGTCGGCAGACCGCAACATAAAACGCAACTCAATTCACAACCGCAGAGCAACTGTGCAGAGTGCCTCCCCCTTCAACGCATTTCCCTGGTGATAAACCTTGTGCACCCTTTCACGCGCAAGAATAGAAATCCCTGGACAAGCGGCAACAGGTCTGTCACCATCACACACTGTCTGACAGGGAAACCTAATCCTTAGCGAGAGAGATGGACAACGGCAGTATACGACCCGCAACGATTACAATGGTGGGAACCTAGTAGTCCCAACCCTGTCCTAGTCAAAAGCTCCAGGAAGCGGAGAGAGGGTACCCACTTTTTTCTCCTCCGCCAATGCGCTTGGCGGTCCGGTTCTCGTCCGCTATTTGCTGCTGTTGAAGGGCATCGAATGGCTGCTGCAATAGGGTTGCCAGCGCAATACATTTCAAACGATCCAACACGGTAGGATGTGTGAAATCCACGGTACTTGCCAGCTCCAGCGCGTACATTCAAATCGACAGCGAGCTTGAACATTCATCGTTGGGTGGGTGGGTCAATGGGTGGTAAGCCTGTAGGACCGTTCAACGTTACATGCAGACCCCCCCCACAAAAAACACGCCAGGCCATAGCAAGCAATCATCTACCGCATACCCTGGCAAAAGCCATTTAAACTGGCTGTTGGGTGGCTTGAAGAAGAGCCGTTGTCTTCCCGGAAAACACCACCGCGAGCAAGGAAACCCCGGCGCCACCCTTAACAACGTCGAGCAATAATATCAAATGTTGCTTCTTGTGGCTCGATGGACCTTCCACGATGGATTACACCTGCAGTTTCGTCGTTGCCCTCGACACGGTGCCCTTCACAAACTTTTGCGGTCTTTGCTCTCGCAAGTGTGTTTGTAGCCGTTGGGAGTCTTGGCGGTACATTCAAGCTGCTCTGTACCCGTTGGGGAAACCGGTTCCGCACCATCGGAATGATCGGATCCAGGAGGGGGGACGTCACAGCAAAACTGCCGGCCACTGCTCCAAGTGTGGTCCGGGGCTCTGACAGACGTGACGCGAGCTCCGAAACCGCCCCGGCCGGCGGCAGCATAATTTAAAAGGAGTGCGCTCAAGTTGGCTTTTTTATCTTTTGAGGACGGCGCGAGGATATACGAAGGCAAAATGAAAAAAGTTAAAACGTTAGCCTCCGACAATCTGGAGCGCAATACGAAGGGTTTTTGGAAATCACACCCGGTGTTGGGAACACCCGGTGACGGGTGACGGGTGACGCTAGGGTACGGTACGCGTCGATAAATACGAATGGAAGGAACGAACGGGACGGTGTGGGCCGATTAATACGAATGCCGTATGCATACGCGGCGGCATGAGCCGGCATCGACGTTACAAGGGACGAACAGAACGGAAAACGCAGCCTAGTGGCGCCTACTAGGGCGCCAGAGCAGGTGCACGTGCGAAGGCTATTGAACGGGTAGCATGAGACTCGGTGCGTAAATTTTGGGTGCGGAAGTACAAATGACAGAATAAACTGCAGGCGCGCCAACTTCCAAGCAAGGGTTCGCGCAGGGCGCAAGGCAGAAAACGTCGAAGTCCATCGCTATGGCGAAGCATAAGCGGGGGCGTTTGCTTAGCATAATGAAGTGAACTCCACAGCAAGAGAATGCGGCGGACCGAAAGAATGTAGCGGCATTAGTGCCAGTCAAGTAGTCTGACATTTCAGTTCCTTGTCTATAAACGGCTGAATCCTTGCGTTGCAGTTCTAGCTGGCAAGACAAACTAGCCCAGTCAAGAAAATGGCGGCTAGGATTGGTTTCTTTAAAATCTTCGGCTTTGCTGTGGAGGAGATCCGTCGGGTTGTGCGCAGCACTTTTCACATCTCGTTGCGGACTATATTCGCACGATGATAAGTTCTTTCAACCTGCATGAAGGTGCGGGCACAAGACGACGATATTTAGGCAAATATTTTCCATTGCAGGACGCAGGTCCCATGGTGCTTTGTGTCTTAACGGCGGTGTTGCCACTTCGAAATGAGCTGCTCCGCAGGTGCTGATAACTTCGCCAGCTGAGCGGACGCTACAGGAAAGCAAGCCTCGGTTATTACTGGCGCTGCCAGCAAGACAGAAAGAGCGGTGAGACCGGATGGGCGCAGCTAAGCAGGCGGCTAGCGAGCATCCTGCAGATGTTCCCTGTCATCCTGGAATTGCCGCTCCATTTGTTGCATTGTTGTGACAATATTCGCTCGGATCCTTACTACACCGATTTGCAAGTCTGTTCAAAATATTGTATACACAATCAAAGTGTGTCGATATCATTTTGAGAGAATGGATCGCTTGCTTGTGTCATGTTAGTCGGTTGTATTGGTAGTTGCAATCATCTCTATCCTGTTCGGTTGGTTTATTCCAACCAGTCAGTCAATACTCGTGTGTCAATGAAGGGAGCTCACCATACCGTGATGCCATCGTAAGACCTTGATGTTGTGCAACGTTGCCCATTGTCATACTTGTTTCTCCGACAAAAGTTATGTGCAGATGTTGTCTCCATGATAGCTTTCTGCCATCCTTGCACGCAAACATGTGAGGGATAGGGTTACTTGCCATTATCCATTTAAGAAAGGGCCCTTGTGGTCAAGTGGCATCTGCAACAAGGAAGTTCCCAATAAACAGATTTTAAAACAACCTGTTTGACATCTTTGTGCGCGGCATGTGTTTTCATGTCAGCTGCCAGGATCTCCTCTGCTCCAGCCTTTCTACCAAAGCGGGTTTACTGCATTGGTGACCTTTATGATGTTAAAGGGTGGCAAGGCGAAGGGTCCACAAGCGGAGGGGCGAGGTATTTTTTCCGCGGAGGACGGCGGGGTGGCGGGCAGTTGGGCGCTGCTGGGCGGGTGCCTTGTATAGTTACCAATGGCGTGGCTGTCCCAAGAATGTTGACAGTGGCAGCAGCCCAGGTGCTAAGCCAATAGATGAGGCATGCTTGGGATGTTGTGGTGTGGGGCAGGTAAAGGCCACTAGGTGCCCTTGGCGCTTGTACCATGACCACATGCCGTTGTCATCTTGTTTCCCCTAACATGTGTGGAGTCTCTACACGGCATCAGCGCCCTCCTCGTATGTAGGCCCGTTCTAGAAACGAGGCGTGTGCTGTGCCGGGGGTCAGGTGAGGCGCGGTGGGGTGTCGGCAAGATGACGACCGGGAGTGCCAGAATGGTTTGGGTTGTACAAAGCACACAAAGCGCTATGATTCATGCATGTGTGTTGTAATTATTTAGTGAGTAAGTAAAAAAGCATGTAAATTCTTACATTAATTAATTAATTATTTAATAGACACGTGACTGCGTAAATTCTTACATATTAGAACTATACCGACAATATAAGCCCTCGAGGGGGCACGTTAACCGGTACTCCCGGCCACGTGGACTATGCAAATATTTCAAAGAGGCCAAAAATTTGCGCTGTGCAAGTGTATAGTTGGATTGTTAGTAAACTAGCACGTGACTGCGTCGGGTGGATGTAATTAGCCATCTGGTTCCTAAATACTCGATGCATTAACCCGTGTGTTTTTTTTAAGAACGCGATATACTACCCCGCCATGCCCACTGCAGACCGGCGTCTGGCAGGGTTGCGTCCTGTCGCCGTACCTGTTTATTATTGTAGTGGATTATGTTATGCGCCAGGCACGTGCTCGCTTTGCTAGCATTGCAGGCCGTGCCCCTGGCCTAGCGATCACGAACGAGCTTGGGGAAGGGGGGCCGACTAACAAGCAGAATTTACTAGCTGACCTAATTTATGCCGACGACATCACGCTCATCGAGAAGCCGGAGTCTGCCCAACTTTGGCTGGACTGCCTGGCGCTCGAGGCTCGGGCGGTTGGTCTAGAAATCAGCCCCAAAACGGAGGCCCTGGCCCTCGGCATGGCAGGGCCCCCACCCACACTCCGCCTCTTAGACGATGCCGAGGTCAACTACCCTCCTTCAGGCCGCTTCAAGCTGCTCGGCAGTTGGCTTCCCGACTGCGAGGACGACATGACGACACGGATCGGCATGGCGTGGGCGCACCTCCATGACCACCGCCGCTGGTGGAGCAACCCCGCCCTACCCCGGATCGTCAAGCGTGACCTCTTCAAGGTCGTCATTCTGACGATCCTGACCTACGGCGCCGAGACGTGGACACTGACGCAGGAGCTGGAGCAACGACTCGACGGCGCCGTCACCAAGATGCTGCGCAAGGCCCCCTTAACATCCCCTTTGGTTTGCACATTAGTAATGAGGATTTGTACGCTGATTTGCCCTATGTTTCCCGCATTATTAGGCACATGCGCCTGGGCCTAGCCGGGCACCTGGCCCGCACATATCAGGTAGATACATCAGATAGACTAGCTGGCACCAAGCCCGCCCAGCCTGGGCGATATGTCCTCACCTGGCGTGCCCCCGGCCGCGCGCGGCAGGGCCGCCACCCGTGGACTTTTCGTGATAGACTCGGCATGGACATGTGCTACACTAGACGTGACGGGCTCACCCCCGGGCAACCTCCTGGTTTGTCTGTAATATGGAGGCAGATGGTGCGCAAGGATAGATGGCAAGTAGTGATGAAGGAGACCACCCCAAGCCTGTGGGGGCTCCGCGTGTGACCAAGTATGGCATTCATAGCGATTCGGGCCGCGGTGCCCACACCCCTGTAACTAGGACCTAGATAGCTTATACCATCCATTCCATCCCATGTTCCGCTCCCACTGAGGGCTTATGCTCACGTGACGCAGTCACGTGTCTATTAATTAATTAATTAATTAATCCATTCCATCCCATGTTCCCCTCCCACTGAGGACTTATGCTCACGTGACACAGTCACGTGTCTATTAATTAATTAATTAATTAATTAATTAAGGGGACGGGACACCCCCGAATTTTTTGGCGCCAAAAAATTCGCGCCGGAACCGAAGGTCACAAATTTCACGTGCACGGTGCGCGCACCCCTTGCGGAAGTGGCCATGGCGACTGCGTTCAGGCGAAACTACCACACTAGGGCAGGCGAAATGCAAAAATTTTACTCGAACCTAAAAGGAGATGAGTTTATTATGTTAGTTTGTGGCGGAAATCAGCTGGTTTACAATATCGCTGTTGTTTTTTTATGCCATCGGCATGGGGGGTAATCTGAATTTTTTGGTCGCGCGGAATGAAATAGAATTCATGATAGCGGCTGTAAAATAGCGGTTTTGGGGGCTGTTCTGACCGTGAAGCAGGCATTGATATCGGTTGCATCGAATTCTAAACCGAGCTGGTGCTTTTTGCCAGATTTTCGGCCATTATCGATAAGTAATTGTTCAGACCTGCGCAGTGCGTGTCTGACCTGTCCATGGAAGAACGGCTGTTGTTGCGCGCCTGGGCGAGGGATTTACGAGGGCAAGGTACAGATTTGTCTCGAATGTTATCTGCTATCGGTGCTTTCTTCTATGAGCTCATCGTTCGAGGTTTTTTGCGTTCTTTTTTGGCAGTTTCCTCCAGCTAGCTCGCCGTCGCTTGCCGTTGTGTTGTCGAATACCTGGCAGCTTTAGATTGTTTTCGTTGATGTCGTGATCAGGGCCGCTTCAGTCGCAGCCTATAGCTCTTCGGGAAGGTATAAGGCATTTCATAAAACGTGTTCTGGCAAGGATGTTGTGCGTATGGACGCTTCTTGTTGTTTGAGAGTGACGCACCCTCTCTTCGCAGGCCGCAGCGGCATCACAGAGCTCATGCGGTGAAGGGCCGCCAATGGTTTCTTTGCATTTTATCGTGCAGGGATGGAAGTGTTATAGTGATGATGATGTTGGATATATTGCATTTGTGTGACTGCATGTAGATAGCTGGCACAAATGGTTGTTTGAGCTTTCCTTTGTTATGATGATGTGACAAGACTACAATGTGCTGAGCCAACCATGGTTGACATGCATGACTGCATGCAAGCTATATATACCATGTTCCTACTTGGTTCCTTGCCCTCGATAGTCCCAGTTTGTCATCCATGCCGGGGAGGACAGTTTAGGAGGTGTTGTTGAGCTGATGCTTGGTTGGCATCAACCTTACACTCTAACCTGGGAGAACATGTAGGAAATGCTGCTTAGGCATGTTTGGGCTACCATCGTCAAGGCTATGCACATATTTACAAGGCTGGCCATGCTGGAGGGATGATGAAGACATATGAGGTGCGTGGCCACCCCTTTGTACTTTGTAAACATATTGTGCATGGTTTTGGTGCATGTTGGATGGCATATTAAGTGGCACTGTGGGGTTACTGACTTACTGAGTGGTCCTTAGCGCCTTGTCATGTGGTCATATAGGAAACCCATCAACTTGAGCAGTTCTTGTCGCAATGACCCCCCACATTGAGCATGCGTTGCCGTCAGCGTGCAAGAGTTGATTATGTGTGCTTTGGTCAGTTTGCAGATGTCTTTGATGAAGAAGGAGGTGCTAGTGTGGCTCAATGGTTACTCTAATTTCCTTGTAGCGTCTACATGGGTGGCCGTCTTGGAATGGTTGTAACTTGGGCAGTTCTTGTCAGAATGGCGTCAAACCTTGAACATAGGAGGTACCATAGGTGCAGAGAATGGTAGTATGTGGTTTGGCCAGTTTTCATGAGGCTTAGATGTATAAAGGGGTGTTAGTGTGGTTAAATACTAGCTAAAACCTCGCTTAGCTTCGTCACAGGTGGCAATCTAGGAATATCCATCAAATAGGGCTGCGCTTGTCAGAATGACCTGAAAATTTGGGGCTGCATGTCCCCCCCTCTCTAGTACTTGAAAATATAAGATATGGCATGATTCCATGTGTTTATGGTTTGTTTTATTTTTTTTGGTGAAAAAAAGTACCCTTTTGCGGGAAAATCCATCAATGTGTCTAAACATCATTGTTTTGTGCTCAAAATTAGGCAAACTTTCTCAAAAGTGGGGGAACTATATGGAAATATATGATTTGGTCCAAATATGTTTGCCCATTGTCCTAGGGAAAATATGCCAAAAGTAGCGTCTTTTCTATTTTTAGCGCGTAACCGGCATCTGGTGGGGGCTAGTACCCCCCCCAAGTGGTTGGAATTTTTTTTTTTAATCATATTTATGGTCCCCAATCATAATTGGATTTTAAGCACATGCATAGGTATGGTTTCCAGAAAAGTGCCCTTTAGGGGTGTCCCCTCCCCTTAATTAATACTGCATTGTAAGCTATTTATAGAACACGTCATAACATCAAGGGAAATTTTTTTTCATAGTCATGTGTATACTTTCCTGAAAGCCCATAAATCAAAGGATTTTTTGAGCTACTCAGACCTACAAAATGCTAATTCATCAGAGAGATACACTGGTTTGAATACAGGGGGGTCTGACCATGACCGCGATTTGTTGACCCTAGGTCACAATTAATTAATTGTGGGCAGGGGTGTGGGCACCGCGGCCCGAATCGCTATGAATGCCATACTTGGTCACACGCGGACCCTAGGTCACAAGTCATGTGCTTATTCACAAATGGTTCATGAAAAAAATCTGGCTTCTTGGACGAGCTATGGGCAACATATGCAGGCTCTGTAAAACAAAACTCAGGCCCATTGGGCCACTGGAGCTATTTTTTATTAGCATTACAATTACAACGCAGTACAACGCAGTGGGAAAAATGAGAGCCCTTCACAACATGACCCAACGACACGAGCCCCATTCATTAATTAATTAATTAATTAATTAATTAATTAATTAATTAATTAGACTCGTGCTCCCGTTGGGGAGTCACGGAGCATTAAACCCGATGGATGGATGGATGGGTACGTGCAAACAGTCCTACCGGTCTAATCTATCTACATCAGCTACCTACGACATCTATCTAACAGCATTCTAACTACAACATCTATCTAGACAGCCTAACGATGCCCTATAAATGGGGGAGGGTCAAAACGTTGAAAATAGGAGTTGTATAAGTTATACAACATCAAACATGCATCAAACATCATGACTGGATGACATAATATGACTGAATCAGGCAGCCATAGCCAAAGCATCATCCACTCTCACAACGTGTTGAGCACATGCCTCGTGGGAAGGGAGGCACTGGGTTTTCATTCCATAACGTGTGCAATACTGAAAGAAAGAGGCATGTGTAATGCAAGGCTTGGATAGGTTGAGTGATCCATGAGCTTACATGCATACAAAGATGACGCTGGAATGCATGCTAGCAAATGGTGGCAAGATGCTAACAACGCATGATTATACACCATGATTATGGGCACCTAGCTGATCTTCTTGCACAATCGACGCAGTATAAACCATCAATATCCAATCCTCACGATATATTCACGGCTTGACGATGTATACAGCACCTAAATACTGCACAACTGCAACCTGCTATGGCTGACATGCAAGCAACGTCGAGTAGGATGGCGGTCTTAGAGAGGCTGGGCAGAGGTCGGTAGAAATAAGTGGAAAACTGGCAGAAACTACTATGTATGACGAAGACTTGACAAGGGGGAAAATTTGAGGGAATTGGATGGATGAATCAATGAGAGGGAGTGCGGACGAGATGGTGAAGGGGATGATGTCACGATGGATAGGTGCAGGGACCGCGGGGGGGGCAAATGGAGGGACAGGTGGAGGGGTGGACCGAGGGACATCCTCAACAATCGATGCATTCATGGTAAGTTGAATGACTGGATAAGAGGGAGCGTGGACGAGATGGAGGTACAAAGGGCGTGAGGGGTGAATGAATTGGTAGAAACGGACAGTTGGAAAGATGGACGGAGGGATGTGGGCGCACGAACGCTTGAGGGACCATATGCCATCCGGCTCTGCCGATGCAGCCAGCGGCATTATGCGGACCAAGCCCGTGTACAAGGTTGCTATGTTGGAGGAATTCGTAGTGTAGGCGGGCTGGGTTGACCGGATGTAAGGACCCTCGGGTGGGACGTCGGAGGCGCGCGCTTGCAAGTAGCAGGTCGAGGATGACGGCAAAATCGAGGAAGCGGGGCCTGTGGCATGGCACAAACCATGGAGGTATGATGAGCATGGGCGAGTCGAGGAGGACATGCATGGGATGGGGGCTGAGCAACCGAAGGCAATCGTACACAAAGGCTCGCGGATGGCACTAACATGATGCAAAAAAGATAAAATGGCACCCAAGGGCAGCACTTAAGGTGGTCCGCAAGGGCAACAGCTACCTACACGCTCTTTGGAGTAACTGACGAAAAAAAATTCTACTTCTACCCAGAAAATCCCATTTAAAGCGGCGGGTAGACAACGGGCCATAAGGCCTAAGTAAAGACGTACCATCATAATGGAAGCTAGACAGTGCCGAGACACCGCGACAATTGTCGATAAGAATGCCCGCGACAGGCGCCAACGATAAGGCAACAATGCAAACAATCATCGCTACCATGATCGCGGCCTTTCCGCGCAGTCTATAGTTGTCGTGGCCCGGCATCACATCCGGGCCCATCTCTACAAGCTCACCAGCCACTGGAATGACTGTTCAAAGGGTGACAAGAGTGCGCGGACACCTTTTCATGTTCCTACCTTCATGCTCCTTCATGGACAACGGTGCCGGATATCTTGTTTGAAGGTTCCGTTACAGCGATTTCCCGCCTTGCGCTCTTTGCACTCAGAATAACAAGTCTTACGCCACGTCCAAACCACTGTTCCAAATTTTTTTTACATGGCCGCCTTGGCATGGTATGGCCCCACATCTAGACTTCGCGGTTGTGGCAAGTAGGCGCCACTAGGCTGCGTTTTCCGTTCTGTTCGTCCCTTGTAACGTCGATGCCGGCTCATGCCGCCGCGTATGCATACGGCATTTGTATTAATCGGCCCACACCGTCCCGTTCGTTCCTTCCATTCGTATTTATCAGTTGTATGAGAGTGAATGCCACGAATTCCGCCATGGTTCTTGCAGGAAGTTGCCTTTATTAATAACAGGAAACACAGACGTAAGTCACGTCACTTCCAAGACTGCACGCAGCACAGACGACAGGGTCGCAGTGCCAAGAGAACGTGCACGCAAGAACTAGCGTCCCGGTGCGACCAAGTCACACATATAGGTTGTTAGGGACGCGTCCAAGTATTCAGCTGCACTGTCACAGCTGAACTGTCAATCAATTGATTACACAGACTCTGGCACGCCTTTGGCGCGGAGATCTATCAATTGTCCATACGGCTAGTCCTGTGGACCTATCCGTACACTACTCAGCATCAATTGTCTCATAGGTCCTGGCGCGCTACAGCGCGCCTACCTATCAATTGACCATCAAGTTCTGTACAAGTCCTGTCAACGTCCTGCGGACTATCAAAGTGACACTTGTACATCCTGTGTCCGTACGCGCCCACAGTGGCGCGCCGGGTACTGTCGGCACAGCCTAGGAAACGTCATAACTTTTACGTTCCTTAACCAAATGAGGCGTTCAAGGTGCCGTTGGAAAGAGCGTAACAATCTCTATCCATCTAACGTACATCCTTTACGTTAACTCCAATCCCTTCTTTTCTTTAGGGATCACATCCCCTGCCAGGGACCCTTGAAGTAGCTTGAAATGTCCTTCACTCCAGCTTGAAGCTTGAACAGATGTCTTTAATGGCCATTGCCATTCCCCCAGCCTTTTCTTTTAAGGAACTGGAAAAGAAACAGATCTGCCACAGGGAAAAACCATTCCATGAGAAATGGATAAAAACCTATGGAAGTGGCATTACAGAGTACCACCAGATATTAGAAGCACACAAAATTAAATACATACAGGTTAATTCTATGAGGTCTTCTCCAGGAATTAATCCCATCACCTCGGTAGAGCCTCCAGTACAATGACCTTCTGGCGGTGAGTTACATTAATCCCAGATACTAATCCCATAAAACCCAGTACATATTCAATATAAGTACAATAAATCCATGACAATTAAAATACCACTTGACAAAGTAAGGCGTATTACAATAGTTTGCCTGTCATTCTCTCAACAGGGGTCTATTGGCGCCCGTCTTACGGCGCCCGTCTACTTGCCAGATGGTAAACTGCCACAGCAAACAAATGACAAAATGAAACACATAGGCAACAATTAAATCCTGCCCTGGGGAACTAGGGAAGTCTGAACAGGCAAACACCTGAACAGGCCAGCTTGTAGAAACATAATACCAGGGAATCGAACCCCGCCCTATAAACCCCAGAATAAAGGTTCCCAGACCATTGTGAGAAGTATGTACAAATATACATTTCTTTTAAAATAGAATACATGGTCTGTAATGGACCTGTCAACCTTGTGTAGTCAACAGCATGAACCCCAGCCAAAACCTGGCTGTATCCTGATTAAAATCAGAGTGAGTGTACCATGGTCCATGAGCCTTAGTACAGACTAAAAATACAGGTATTATGCCAGTCACAATGCTGACACTACCACACAATCTGCTCTCCAATGCCCTATAACCATGCACCAGTTTAGACAGCTTGCTGAGATGGGTCCATCAGAGATTGAAGAACCTTGTATTGCACTGCTGCCTTCTGCACTAGCTTGGTCAAAGCATCAACAGCATTGTCAACCCCAGGGATATGCTCAATATTGGCCAAGGAGGACAACTCCTTAAGAAGGAGATAATCCAGTTGTAAGCGTGAGAATACCACGAATTCCGCCATGGTTCTTGCAGGAAGTTGCCTTTATTAATAACAGGAAACACAGACGTAAGTCACGTCACTTCCAAGACTGCACGCAGCACAGACGACAGGGTCGCAGTGCCAAGAGAACGTGCACGCAAGAACTAGCGTCCCGGTGCGACCAAGTCACACATATAGGTTGTTAGGGACGCGTCCAAGTATTCAGCTGCACTGTCACAGCTGAACTGTCAATCAATTGATTACACAGACTCTGGCACGCCTTTGGCGCGGAGATCTATCAATTGTCCATACGGCTAGTCCTGTGGACCTATCCGTACACTAGTCAGCATCAATTGTCTCATAGGTCCTGGCGCGCTACAGCGCGCCTACCTATCAATTGACCATCAAGTCCTGTACAAGTCCTGTCAACGTCCTGCGGACTATCAAAGTGACACTTGTACATCCTGTGTCCGTACGCGCCCACAGTGGCGCGCCGGGTACTGTCGGCACAGCCTAGGAAACGTCATAACTTTTACGTTCCTTAACCAAATGAGGCGTTCAAGGTGCCGTTGGAAAGAGCGTAACAATCTCTATCCATCTAACGTAAATCCTTTACGTTAACTCCAATCCCTTCTTTTCTTTAGGGATCACATCCCCTGCCAGGGACCCTTGAAGTAGCTTGAAATGTCCTTCACTCCAGCTTGAAGCTTGAACAGATGTCTTTAATGGCCATTGCCATTCCCCCAGCCCTTTCTTTTAAGGAACTGGAAAAGAAACAGATCTGCCACAGGGAAAACCATTCCATGAGAAATGGATAAAAACCTATGGAAGTGGCATTACAGAGTACCACCAGATATTAGAAGCACACAAAATTAAATACATACAGGTTAATTCTATGAGGTCTTCTCCAGGAATTAATCCCATCACCTCGGTAGAGCCTCCAGTACAATGACCTTCTGGCGGTGAGTTACATTAATCCCAGATACTAATCCCATAAAACCCAGTACATATTCAATATAAGTACAATAAATCCATGACAATTAAAATACCACTTGACAAAGTAAGGCGTATTACAATAGTTTGCCTGTCATTCTCTCAACAGGGGTCTATTGGCGCCCGTCTTACGGCGCCCGTCTACTTGCCAGATGGTAAACTGCCACAGCAAACAAATGACAAAATGAAACACATAGGCAACAATTAAATCCTGCCCTGGGGAACTAGGGAAGTCTGAACAGGCAAACACCTGAACAGGCCAGCTTGTAGAAACATAATACCAGGGAATCGAACCCCGCCCTATAAACCCCAGAATAAAGGTTCCCAGACCATTGTGAGAGTATGTACAAATATACATTTCTTTTAAAATAGAATACATGGTCTGTAATGGACCTGTCAACCTTGTGTAGTCAACAGCATGAACCCCAGCCAAAACCTGGCTGTATCCTGATTAAAATCAGAGTGAGTGTACCATGGTCCATGAGCCTTAGTACAGACTAAAATACAGGTATTATGCCAGTCACAATGCTGACACTACCACACAATCTGCTCTCCAATGCCCTATAACCATGCACCAGCTTAGACAGCTTGCTGAGATGGGTCCATCAGAGACTGAAGAACCTTGTATTGCACTGCTGCCTTCTGCACTAGCTTGGTCAAAGCATCAGCAGGATTGTCAACCCCAGGGATATGCTCAATATTGGCCAAGGAGGACAACTCCTTAAGAAGGAGATAATCCAAGTCCCTACTTCTGGCCATCTGCCTGTGCACAAACTGCACCATCCCCATGGAGTCTGTTTTTAGAAGAGTGGTAACCTGAAGTGGCCAAGGAGTGTTAGAAGTCATCTGATGAAGCAACTCCTTCAGATAAAGGCTTGTGTGAATGCCTTCACAAATAGCCCTGCATTCTGCCACATCACTGCTGACAGCCACCCGTTTGTGCAGGCGACTAAACCAGCTCACCAAACTCCCCAGGCCTTCCTGTCTGAGCACAAAGAGCCCTGCAGCCCTGCCCCTGACCTTGGAGACCTGCCTGCTGTCCATTGAGCTATCCACATACAGCTCCATGCAAATGGGTTGTGATAAATCCACTGCAGACAACAGAATGCCAGATGAAGCCCTGACCTGATCAGCCACCTTGGCAGACCCTAGCTCCACCAGCATGTCATCAGGCAACCTGGCTATGACCATAAGGTCTGGCCTGGAAATGCCTGCCACCCAAGCAACCATGCCCCTCACCATGGGACACAGTGCCTGTGTGATGGTTGGAGGAAGCTTGCTAATGAGGGTCTCTTGATAATCATTGCCCCCCACCAGCAGCATACGCCACTCCCCCCCTTCTTCACCAGTGTGGCCTCCATGCCCACAAACAGCAGAGGCTCATTCTCCACCTGCCATTGCTCCCTACCCAGAGGAAACTTGGACTTAATGATGGAGATCAGCTCCTTAAGCCACGACGTGGGAGCTATCAGATGTAGGTCATCCCCGTGCAGCGAAGCATACACTGGCAGGCCTTCCCATTGCCCCAGAAACAGACAGGGGTCTACAGGAGAGACCTTCAAGTTGCAATGCTCCTTCAGGAAACGGTTGAGAGTCTCCCTCCAGATTATTGGACTTGACCTCAGGCCCTCCAGGCCCTTGAGGATTTTAAGGAACTCCGTGTGGATGTCCCTTTTCCATACAGCAGGCACCCTAACATAGAAAGGCGTCTTGCCCTCCCACTTTTCCTGTGCCACATCTGCATCACCCTCCAGAAATGCCCTCTTGAAGTCTACCACCACTGAGCCATAGTCCAAGCCCTTGTTGAGAAGGCCTAGAAATACACACAGCAGCAGCCTCCAAGTATCATGCAGCATGCCAGGGGTATACAACTCCTCAGCAGTGCACTCACCAGTACCCTTGAACTCATTCAGCACTGGCCTGACATGTGGTACCTTGACCCCGTCCACCTCCTTCATCTTGATGACAAACTTGAGCTTGAGTAGACGTCGTGCAGGAGGCAGGTCATTGACAGGTTCCACGCATTTCTTGGAGATCCAGTCCTCCCCAGATTTAATCAGACCCAGTGTGACCTGGGGACACATAATGGGAGAGGACATGAGCTTCACCAGGCCTTGGTAGTTGATAGGGCTGTGTCCAGCAAGTGAGTGAGGACCAATGCCCAAACTGCTTGGATGACTAGCAGCTGGCATATGAGGTCATCAACCAAGGGCTCCTGCCCCTGGCACACTTGCACACGCTTAACCGTCCTGGTTACTGCACGTGATAGGTGAGTGGTCCTGAAATTAATCAGTGGGACCTGACCAGCCCCTTCCTTAGTCAGGAGAGAGGACGTGATCACTACCCCATCCTGGCATAGGAAATTCTGCCCCAGAAGAGCAGGTCCTTGATAGCCCTCCAAGACACAAAAAGCAGTGTCCTGTCCAAGGATAGGAATGAATACCTCACCCAGTACCTTCACGTGTACCCCGCCACTGAAGTCAGACACAAACTGATAGCTGGGTTCAGACATGCTGTACCCTGCTGCAGCCCTGGTCCCAATGATGGAAACCTGAGAATTAGTGTCTACCTCTAAGGCAGTGTCCAGCCCCAGATTGCCATGCCACCTGAGCTTGGCTACCTTGGGCTGCTTCTTGGCCCTTTGTAGAGCCCCAATCAATCCAGCCAAACTTGTCCCCCTGGGCTTGGTTAGTGCCTTGGGCTTGACAGTTGACTCCCCAGCTGTTGACCTTGCAGCCTGTTCAACAAGTACCTCTGCAACCTGGCCAGGGCTGACAGATTCCCCTGCAACAGATGTGGTCGTTGCGTCAGTGATGTCACCTGGGACCTGAAAATCCTGCAGATCCTGTGAGCCTTGTGCCTGACTGCCCTCATTCATCAGGTTAGGCTTGACATATGACCAACTCAGCCGGTGTACATGCTTTGGTTCGTCCTCCATGCTGACCAAGCATGCGTGGCTAGCTTCATCAACCTGGGTAACCACCCCAGGACTCCAGCTACCACGTTTGCCATAAAGGCTAGGTTCCTTCCAAGCTAGGACCTTCTGACCCACTTGTGGCTCCAGCATCTTCCAACCCCGGTCCTTCTCCCTCAGCTTGGCAAAGGTGACATGTGCAGCATGTTTCCAGCCCTCCAGCACATGTGGTGGGCACAGGCCATGATATAGACCCATTGGGCTGACAGCAACTCCATCATAGTAGAAGTTAACCCTGCTGTTCAGCTGCTGCTCCACGTTCCTCAGCCATGCACTCCTGACAAGTGCAGGTGCAGACAAGGGTACCCAGTCTTCAGAGATGATCAATTTCTTGACCTCCTGGATTGCCCTCTCGATAGCACCCTGCTGCCCATGAGCCTCCCTAGGTGTAACCAGCAACTCAGGAAGGGTAGGATCACCCTTGAGATGCTGAAACTGCATGTCCACCTGGATCCTTGTGGTAGGAAACTTGGCTCTTACATTCTGCAGGGCAGCCAGCAAGTACCTGTTCTTCATAGAAGGTAAATGCTCCAGCACCTTGTATTTCGTGTACCTGTCCACGCACACCAACAGTTGCATGCCCCTGATGTGTTGGATATCACACTGCAGATCACCAATGCTCTGAGGTAGAGCTTTGGCATGTGATTTCCTGGGCTTGTTGGAGGACAACTGGCACTTACACCGTGAGGCAGCTTGCTGACACGCCTTAAGAAGGGGTGCCCTGCCCATACGGAAGGCAAAGTTGTTTGACAGAGAAGTGGCATGCCCAAACATGTTGTGGATTCGGGCACCCAACTCCTGGTACACAGAGGAAGCAGTCCCTGGCACAGTCAGGACTGTGCTGTCAGGTTGTCCAGCATCACCATGCTGACTTCCATCCTGTTCTGACTCAGAGCCTGAGTCACCCTGCTCATGCCCAACACCTGGACCGCCAGCAGGGACCACATGCATACCACCAGAGGCCTTCACACCCCTCTGTGGTTGTACATTGGTTTCTCTCAAAATGAGAGGTCCACCCTCGTGCCCAGCACGAGGATGCATGGGGTCAGACATTCTTACAGCTGCACCAGCTGTCAAGGACGTCTTCATAGGAACCTGTACCTCTCCAGGTGACCTGGGGCCACCTGAACCTGGAGATCACCCTCTTGTTGCCCAGATATAAAATCTGCATTGGAGCACCTGGCCTCCCCCTTGGGTGAATTAAGGTGTGTAGGGGTTGCCTCAGACAGTCACTGCTCCTTGTTGTCTTCTTGCTGACTGCCCTTTGAAGGCTGGCCTGCCTGGGACTTGTTGTTGTTCTTCTTGTTGTTGTTGTTATTCTTGTTGCTGCCCTGGCCCTGGGACTTCTTGAAGCTGGGACACTCCTTCTTGATGTGCCCCCACCCCTTGCACAGGTAGCATTGTATCTTGACTTGCCCTGGCCACTGCCCCCGTTGTCAGACGCGTTGCCCTGCTTGGGCTGACCACCCACCCGCCTGAACACCGACTTGGAGTGTGACCTCCTGTCAGAATCAGGTGAATGATCTCCCTTGCGCTTGTGATGGTTGCCCCTACGCCCTCCTTGGCTTCGGTCAGCCTCAGACGTCTTGGAGCCACCCTGGGTACGCCCACCTGCCTGGGTAGCCTTCACTGCTGGCACTCCACCCTCAAACAGCTCCTCTGCCTCGAGTGCTTGTTTGATTATGACCTTGTAGGCCTTGAGGGTTGAGTGTGGGGCACACATGACCTTTAAAGAGCCACGTGTCGCCTTATCCAGCCCAGAAACCTTGAGCCAGTTGGTCAGGGCTATGTTATCAGCGACATTAAAGCCGTGAGCCCTGCCCTCCTCAACCATTTTACAATAGTTAAGGAAGTTCTGGATCAGGTCCCCCTTGACCTCCCACCCTGGTATTTATCCTGCCAATGGATGCCGACCTTCTTGCGTTGGTCTTCCAGCAGCTCCTTCAGCTCAGCCACGTACAGTGCCCAGGCCTTATTGGCCTTCTTGCACTCCCTGGTCAGGTCCTTAATCTGGTCAGTACACTTGCCAAAAGTGCTACTTCCTATCCAGATTTGATAGTAATTTGTACCACCGTACAAGCTAGGGAACCCTTCCAATCCTCCACAAACTCTTCAGCCTGCTTAGGCTTGGAGTCTGAGGTTACAGGCTGCAGCTGATTGACAATTAAAAGACCCTGTGTGGTGAGATCAAAGCCATGAACAGCTTGTGCATTATTATTATTGTGAGGAAGGTTGGTAATCTCTCCGGTAACCCCCACGTCATCTACGTGAGCGGTTCCACTACCAGCACCACCATTATTCCCACTGGCTGGGGCACCTTTGCTACGGCGCCCGTCTGCCATTCTGCACTACAAGCTATTCAAAGAACACCTTAGCAAAGCAGCAGAAAATATGTACAAAATTTGTCGCCACTGCCGCCTGCGCCGGTGTCGCTGCCGCCCCCGCGAATTGCCGCCGAAAATTCGACAAAAATGTCGACGAGCACTGGAGAAAAATTGGCCGACTAGTAGTCAAGGCCCCGGAAGTCGCAGTACTCGTATAAACTCAGGATCCTCCATATCCGGCGTGTGTGCCGGACCTGCACCGGTATGTATTAAAACCGGTGTGCTTCCCGTCGCGAAGTTGCGCGCGCCGACGCGCGACGAGGCGCAGAGGATGAGTAAAAATGGAAAATTCCCACCCTGCGGGAATCCACTCTCGCAGAGATGCGAGAAAAGCCACCAGGTTAATAAGAACCTGGCGTTCGCGACTGCGTACGCCGCGTGTGAGCAGCGACAGCAACGCGAGATCCTGAAACAAATTTGTCGACACCGCCGGCGCGCCCCCCGTGCGTAGCGATGCCCAGTTTTGTAAGTTTCTCTGGTAACCGGTGAGCGAAGAGATGGCGTTATCCAACTCCTCGATGGCAGTGGTGACCTCGTTCACCGACCGCAAACCTCCCCGCACCTGGACCGTAAACTGCGATAAAATGTTGCGAATCTGGTCCAACAGTGCGCGTATAGCCGGCACCAGTGCTGGCAAATCGGGGTCCTCGGGGTTATCCCCGAGCAATGGAAGAACTGCGCGCTGCCGACGATGAAGTTCGTCGAGCGAGATCGTGACTTCGTCGAGCAATTGCTGCCACGACGGCGCAGTCGGTCTTGACGGAGGACCAGCCGGCGGAGCGGCTATTTCCTCATCGGCGGGAATCCGGAATTCTTCAGAATTTGGCATCTTTTTAACGAGGCGTGTAATACGAGTTGTAAGCGTGAGAATGCCACGAATTCCGCCATGGTTCTTGCAGGAAGTTGCCTTTATTAATAACAGGAAACACAGACGTAAGTCACGTCACTTCCAAGACTGCACGCAGCACAGACGACAGGGTCGCAGTGCCAAGAGAACGTGCACGCAAGAACTAGCGTCCCGGTGCGACCAAGTCACACATATAGGTTGTTAGGGACGCGTCCAAGTAATCAGCTGCACTGTCACAGCCGAACTGTCAATCAATTGATTACACAGACTCTGGCACGCCTTTGGCGCGCAGATCTATCAATTGTCCATACGGCTAGTCCTGTGGACCTATCCGTACACTACTCAGCATCAATTGTCTCATAGGTCCTGGCGCGCTACAGTGCGCCTACCTATCAATTGACCATCAAGTCCTGTACAAGTCCTGTCAACGTCCTGCGGACTATCAAAGTGACACTTGTACATCCTGTGTCCGTACGCGCCCACAGTGGCGCGCCGGGTACTGTCGGCACAGCCTAGGAAACGTCATAACTTTTACGTTCCTTAACCAAATGAGGCGTTCAAGGTGCCGTTGGAAAGAGCGTAACAATCTCTATCCATCTAACGTAAATCCTTTACGTTAACTAATCCAAGTCCCTACTTCTGGCCATCTGCCTGTGCACAAACTGCACCATCCCCATGGAGTCTGTTTTTAGAAGAGTGGTAACCTGAAGTGGCCAAGGGGTGTTAGAAGTCATCTGATGAAGCAACTCCTTCAGATAAAGGCTTGTGTGAATGCCTTCACAAATAGCCCTGCATTCTGCCACATCACTGCTGACAGCCACCCGTTTGTGCAGGCGACTAAACCAGCTCACCAAACTCCCCAGGCCTTCCTGTCTGAGCACAAAGAGCCCTGCAGCCCTGCCTCTGACCTTGGAGACCTGCCTGCTGTCCATTGAGCTATCCACATACAGCTCCATGCAAATGGGTTGTGATAAATCCACTGCAGACAACAGAATGCCAGATGAAGCCCTGACCTGATCAGCCACCTTGGCAGACCCTAGCTCCACCAGCATGTCACCAGGCAACCTGGCTATGACCATAAGGTCTGGCCTGGAAATGCCTGCCACCCAAGCAACCATGCCCCTCACCATGGGACACAGTGCCTGTGTGATGACTGGAGGAAGCTTGCTAATGAGGGTCTCTTGATAATCATTGCCCCCCACCAGCAGCATACGCCACTCCCCCCTCTTCTTCACCAGTGTGGCCTCCATGCCCACAAACAGCAGAGGCTCATTCTCCACCTGCCATTGCTCCCTACCCAGAGGAAACTTGGACTTAATGATGGAGATCAGCTCCTTAAGCCACGACGTGGGAGCTATCAGATGTAGGTCATCCCCGTGCAGCGAAGCATACACTGGTAGGCCTTCCCATTGCCCCAGAAACAGACAGGGGTCTACAGGAGAGACCTTCAAGTTGCAATGCTCCTTCAGGAAACGGTTTAAAGTCTCCCTCCAGATTATTGGACTTGACCTCAGGCCCTCCAGGCCCTTGAGGATTTTAACCATGGTCCGCCGATGCGGTCCATTTGGACCACAACTCACGTAACGTAAATGTAACGCGTAATTCCGTGACCTGCGACGTAAGTGACGTAACGTAAATATGTCCGGCCGGTCGGGGCAGACCCAACGTGAATGAAAATGCTTAGGTTGGGTAGGTAATTGCGCCATAGCCCAGTAAATACCACCACTTTCTTGCAGGCAGTCACGTGACTTTTGCTAACATTTTTTACCGTTGCGCGCGCGCATAGCGAGATATGGCTGTCAGCGTGCCATTTTTTGGCAATTTAGGGTTCCGCAGCTTGAAATTGGTCAGATGATGACCCCTGAACGATGATGCATTATTTTGGTACGTCAAGAATGATCAGATTTATGCTGTTGAGGAAATACGCAGTGGCTATTACCTCTGTCTTGGTAGTCACTGTCAGACGAGACTTCCCGTTTGGTATCGCCTGTTTCCTTTGGTTCTTGGGAGTTTCCGTCTGCCTGGGCCTCCCGCGTCTTTACGAAAGTCCGCTGCGCCATTTGCTGGGAACGTGGAAGCGTTAGACGTCATCTTTGCACATATCTTCAACATGGTAATGATGACGGATGCATGGATAGAGCGGCTATGGCCGCCTCTCCCACTAGTAGCTGCATAAGTGACGTATGAGCATGCCGGCCAGCGGAACCCGGCCAGGTCATGATCGAGGCAGGTACGGCAATGCATTTGCACGTTGTTTGCAGGGCAACTCGTACGTTCTTACATGTCTTTTGATGAGTAGGATAGTGGTTACTGCAACAGCTTTCCATGCCTGCTCTAGGAGGGGTATTAGCCATTATGGTGCATAATTTGTGGCACTTCTTTGGGGGATATCGTTCAGTGATGGCAAGTTGGCGTCATGTTTGGATTCCAGCAGGTTTGGCACTCTATTGTGGTCATTTATATTGCATAATTGTATAGCATGGCATAGTTGGCTGTTTGCGCGTGCGTAAGCCACACATGTACACGCGTGCATTATACATGTCAAATGGGGTATCCGGGTGGTTTGACCGAAGGAAAGCACCATTCTATTAACCGTGGAACTCCAGGGTAACCAGACTCTTTATTAAAACAATAAGTAGAGCACATCGGGAAGTGGCCCTCAACTGGCCATCCTTACCCATGGGAACACTTTATGTCCAAAAAGGCTAGCCTTACCCCCAAACAGGCAACACACAGGGAGGGCGGGTGGGAAAACAAAAGAGACCGCCATGAGCTAGGTGAGCAAGCTTTTATCGTGTTTCAAGGCCAACGGCTCTCTACCAACGGCCAGATCCGGCAACGGCCTCTAAACAGTTTTAGCCGTCAAGTTTTACTTCAGATATTGCCTGTTGCAAACCCGTCCGCAATCACAGATCTGCTAGGAGAACCTAGACGCAAAAATCCGTCGTCAAGGTACTCAGCACACCGTCAAGGTATGGGCCGCAACAATTAGGCCATATCTTCCGTAATACTCGTACACTAGAAGCCTAATCAACCTTATTACGATCACATCACCCAGCTCTATTTCACCTAGCATCAGCGGCTCCCCTTCCGTATCACTATAAAGAAACTATGTTCAGAGAACCCCGATTCTATTAACCGTGGAACTCCAGGGTAACCAGACTCTTTATTAAAACAATAAGTAGAGCACATCGGGAAGTGGCCCTCAACTGGCCATCCTTACCCATGGGAACACTTTATGTCCAAAAAGGCTAGCCTTACCCTTACATCCCTCCCTGGCGACCCAAGCCAGGGGCAAAACAAAAACCGGTGGACGCATAAGACAAGAATGAAGGGAACTTAAGAGGAAGGCAGAGAAAAGACGCTCCGCCAAATGCGCGGGGGGCAGGCGGCGATAGCCCGAACCAGGGCGTCAGGAAGGGTGAGGGCCAAGCTCCGGTGCAATCCCACATAGTGGGCGACAGTTTTGCTGCTGCGCCAGCGACCCCGATGCTGAATATCAGCCATGCTGCGCTGCCGCAAAAAATCATAGGTAGCCCCCCCATGCCGCAGCCCGTGAATGGTAAACACCGTGTCGACCCCCAAAGCTTGCGTGGCCTGATGCCAAACCCGGCTGAACTGGGCATAATCGTAAGGGAACACCCGCTCCCAGGCCGCCTTGCCACGCATACAAGCCCGCAAGAGGGTCTCAGTCATGACATCCTCGATCACCACAGACTGCACCTCCCCCTTAGCCGTCTTAGCTGACATCAACAACAAGGCGCCCCGCTGCGAACCCCGCAACCGAACATCAGGCTGCAAGCGCACATGGCCGACCAACAGGTTGAGCGCCTCCGATACCCGCAGGTATTGTTGGAAAATAACGATGACCATCATAGCCGCACGAGGCTGCCGCTGGAGCACCATAGTACAAGCAAGCGCAAACGCAGCCTCCCATGGAATGGGGGGGGGGCACGAGGGGGTGCCAACGTGCGCCAGCCAGCCAAAACACTTCGTGCCAAGGCCCAATCCCGCACCTCCCGGGGGAAGTACAAATTCAGGCCCATAAGCGCATTGACACACAACTGGCGGCTGTAACACCGTGAGTGCGCCCAAGCGACATACTCGCAATAGTATTCCTCTATCGTCAAGCCGCGCAACAAGCTGCCAACCCGACCCCGCCGGCTCGCCCACCATGCGAAAAAGGACCTAAGACCCCGATGGTAAACCATCAAAGTAGCCGGCTTCACCTTGCCCTCAAGAAGGGTCAAGTAGCTAGCGCCAAGCCGAGGCCCGGGATTGGGATGAACACCCTCGCGAGTCAAATCGCGGACCCACCCGGCCACCGAGGCAGCCATGGAAAGCCCCCGCGAAGGCCCATCCGCAGGCTGAAGCTCACTTGGCGTCCAGACCCATTGTGAGCGGCTGCCGGTGACCAACGTAAGAGCGCACAACCGGCGGCATTGCTTGTTTAACCGGTAAGAAGAGGAACGCCCTTTAGCCAAGCAGCCCAAAGCGGCAGTGGAGTCCACTAACCTCACCACCCGCTTACCCCATGTTCCGAGGTTCCGGGCCGAGCGCTCCACCCCCTTCACAGCGGCCCGCACTTCCTTCTCGTTGATGTGCATGGTCGAATCGCGCCAGCGACTCTTGATCCCGACGCGCCATCGCCCGTGGATGATGGCTTTTTCCGCGGCCTTGGTCAAGGGTCTAGGCCCGGCATACATGGCCTCACCTGGGGTGAGGAGGGTTGGGTAACCCCGCACCTCCCGGGCCCGAGCTAATTCCGTCACCTCAGCTGGGGCCATCTCAGCGTAGACAACCCCCTGCCCAAAACTAGACGCATCCGAGGCCACCACCACCGGAGCCAGGGCAGCCCCCCGGTCCACACGGAGCATGGGGGCCAACGCCATGGCACACTCGAGCTCATCGCGCACACCTTGCCACAAAGGTCGCGTTCGCTGGCCCCACCCCTTGAGGTTGATGAACTTAAAACTCTGCTGCCATATGGACAAGCAAGTGCGGCTGAGCATCTGCAGCCACACCCACCGGCCCACGACGGCCGCCAGCGCCTCAGCGGTAGCGCGTCCCCTCTCGAGGAGTACACGAGTGTGCGCAACCACAAGGGTGAGCTGCTTAGCTGTCGGCTCCAACACCCCATCCCGCCGGTGAACAACACCCAGAGCTTCTAGCTCGTCCTCCCCCTCCGGGCTAGCCATGATCGTCTTGTCCTTGGAGGGCACAAGGTTGTTAGGCGCGTACCCGTCTTCAATAGCACTCGCGATTAAGCGATTCACCGCCTCGCACGTGCGCCCATTGCTGACCACCAGGTCATCAATAGTGATGGATACCATAGGGGCAGGGGGGTCCTCAAGGTCGATTTGCATCTCCCTCGTGCTCTCCTCCTTGTACTCGATGGCTAGGGCGGTTGGGTTACCCCATGCATTCCGAAGCACGGTCAGCTCCCCTACACTTGTGAGGCGGTTCACCTGCCGTCTAGGATCCAAAGCGCCCGTGGCATAGAGGACCATCTCATGGATGGCTTCCCCTAGCGCTACAGCGTGGGAGTGCCCCATGGCCAGCACTTTCAGCACTGGCCACACCCTCCTCCGCCGCCCCGGCAGCCCGACATCGGTGGACCACACATCAGGTAGCCCTTGATAATCCCACCACCACTCCGGCACTTGGATGGTATAGTAATACGAGACCAGATCGCTCTTGGCCGTGTAGCACCGACCCTTGATATAGACCTCCGAGTATATGCCCAGGTGGGGTAACACCGTCTTAGGGGGGTCCACCCACAGTGCGTTCCCCAACTTCTTATTCACAATGAGCCTTAACTCCCCCACTCCTTTGGCCACCCCAAAACATCCGTCTACCCACTTTGGCCGCGTCTCTCGGAACTCCACCATCCCCACGTCCGCTGCCCTCCCCATCAACTTGCCCCACTCCGCCATGGTGCACCCTCGGCTGGGGGCAGGTACATTCCAATACCTCGCACTGGCAGCCACCTCCGGCTTGATGCAGTTGGCTTCGCTCGCGTACACCTCTCGCCAACTAGGTCGTAGCGCCAGCAAATCCAGCAGCTTCGCCTTTCCTGCCACCTCGCGCTTCGGCAGACTCACCCGCTCCGCCACAAGTTGTTCATACTTATTACATTTCCCATAGATTAGATCACTTCCTTCTGCGGGGCCTGTCGCAACGCCGGTTACGCGGCGACTGTACCACTCGCAGTGCTTCTTGACCCTTTTCAGGGCCTCCGCCGTTCCTCTGGAGCACGCGCCTCCAGATTTAGGCGGAGGGTCTGCCCCCCCGTGCCATAGCCAATTCAACCACGTAATCACCTTGTGTTGTAGAGTGAAGGTCCGGCGGCGGCGAGTTGCACGCTGGCGTCTGCGTGCTGACCTCACTCTCCCCCACGTAGTGCTTAGAGGCATTGTAGGAAGAGGCAGTGGGAAGGGGGAGCGGTTTACCCTTTCGGTGTTTACTTGGTTTGCTGGGCCTTGCCCAGCTTCTCCATCATCGTGGCGCTTTGCAGGGCCATCTTCATGGCCGGGTTGCTCACCAAGGAGGCATCTTCCTTGAGAGCAAGGAGGTGGCCAGCCACCTTCCACCCTCCTGACCCCTGGCTCTCCACTAGGAGCATGGCTGCCACCACCCTCATGAGATACTCTACCCCAGCCAACTCCCCGGCTGCCGGCCCCAACTCCTTGAAGAGTGTGTCCATGGCCAGGGCGATGTTCATGACCACCTTCCTGCTTTCCTGGTTCCTCCACCCCCCTTGGCGAGTAGCCATGATCCAACTCTTTATCCCCCCTCCATTGTCGTTGGCATCCTCGAGCACCTCGGGGAGCACTCTCTCTTGCACCCTCCAATTCACCACTTGTGCTCGAGTGGGCAGCGTCACCCCTTTGGTCTTTTTCGGCTTCCTGGAAGCCCCATCTGCCCCGGCCAGCGCATCCTTCAATTTCGTCAGGAAATCCTCTTCCTCGGACTCCTCCTCCTCCTCCTCTTCTTTGCCCGCCTGCCCCTGCTTGCCAATAATAGCCGCCAGCTCCAAGAGCTGCTCCCTCACATCCCCCGCGGCCTTTCCCTTGCTCGGGGCTGGGCTTCCGACTTTTTTCGTCCCCTTTTTCGCCCCTTTCGTGGGCCGGCGTGGTGGCTGCATCTCCTCTTCGTCCGAGTCCGCCAAGTCCCGGGCGCTTTGGAGGGCTGCCACTAGCGCTTCGTTTGGGTCCGCTGCTGCCAGAATTTCAGGCCCGTCCACGTGGTCGACCAGCAGTCCAACGACGGACTCCAGCTGGGCCGCAGACCACCGGCTGACAGTAGTTACCCAGTCGGTCCCGAGGACCGCCTCAAAGGCAGCGCACACTTCAGGCAGGCCCGAGCAAGTGGAGAGCTCCTGATGGAGCCTTTTCTTCTGCGTCGGCCAGCCTAGTCGGCCCTTTCCCGTCTGTTTAGTAGCTGTCGGCACCTCGGGATTAGCTTTCGGTAATTGCTTCCCAGCACCTGTCGAACCTGGCTTCCGCCCGGGCTTCGGCATCCCAGCCGCTTTGCAGAAAGGAATTCTGGGCGTCAGCTACGCTGCCCCTGACCCCTGTCGCCGCCTTCGTTAAAACAAAAGAGACCGCCATGAGCTAGGTGAGCAAGCTTTTATCGTGTTTCAAGGCCAACGGCTCTCTACCAACGGCCAGATCCGGCAACGGCCTCTAAACAGTTTTAGCCGTCAAGTTTTACTTCAGATATTGCCTGTTGCAAACCCGTCCGCAATCACAGATCTGCTAGGAGAACCTAGACGCAAAAATCCGTCGTCAAGGTACTCAGCACACCGTCAAGGTATGGGCCGCAACAATTAGGCCATATCTTCCGTAATACTCGTACACTAGAAGCCTAATCAACCTTATTACGATCACATCACCCAGCTCTATTTCACCTAGCATCAGCGGCTCCCCTTCCGTATCACTATAAAGAAACTATGTTCAGAGAACCCCGATTGGACTATCCAACTAAATTGTCCAATGTTGGTATTGAGGTTTCTGACCCCCCCCCTGAGAAAAATGGGGGGGTGTACTTTTTCTTGCACGGAAACGATCGTCTTTTGGCCAACTTTGGTTGGAGCTATTATCCAAATGCCTTGATATACCAATGGTATTATTGCATATTCTGAAAGCCCTTGAAGTGTAGATATTCCTAGTACCGGGGTTGAGGGTATTTGGAGTTGTGGTCTAGGAGTTATGATTTTTTTCATTTTCAGGGGTCAAAAAACCAAAAAAAGTGACGGCGGAACTCCGTGTGGATGTCCCTTTTCCATACAGCAGGCACCCTAACATAGAAAGGCGTCTTGCCCTCCCACTTTTCCTGTGCCACATCTGCATCCCCCTCCAGAAATGCCCTCTTGAAGTCTACCACCACTGAGCCATAGTCCAAGCCCTTGTTGAGAAGGCCTAGAAATACACACAGCAGCAGCCTCCAAGTATCATGCAACATGCCAGGGGTATACAACTCCTCAGCAGTGCACTCACCAGTACCCTTGAACTCATTCAGCACTGGCCTGACATGTGGTACCTTGACCCCGTCCACCTCCTTCATCTTGATGACAAACTTGAGCTTGAGTAGACGTCGTGCAGGAGGCAGGTCATTGACAGGTTCCACGCATTTCTTGGAGATCCAGTCCTCCCCAGATTTAATCAGACCCAGTGTGACCTGGGGACACATAATGGGAGAGGACATGAGCTTCACCAGGCCTTGGTAGTTGATAGGGCTGTGTCCAGCAAGTGAGTGAGGACCAATGCCCAAACTGCTTGGATGACTAGCAGCTGGCAATATGAGGTCATCAACCAAGGGCTCCTGCCCCTGGCACACTTGCACACGCTGGTTACTGCACGTGATAGGTGAGTGGTCCTGAAATTAATCAGTGGGACCTGACCAGCCCCTTCCTTAGTCAGGAGAGAGGACGTGATCACTACCCCATCCTGGCATAGGAAATTCTGCCCCAGAAGAGCAGGTCCTTGATAGCCCTCCAAGACACAAAAAGCAGTGTCCTGTCCAAGGATAGGAATGAATACCTCACCCAGTACCTTCACGTGTACCCCGCCACTGAAGTCAGACACAAACTGATAGCTGGGTTCAGTCATGCTGTACCCTGCTGCAGCCCTGGTCCCAATGATGGAAACCTGAGAATTAGTGTCTACCTCTAAGGCAGTGTCCAGCCCCAGATTGCCATGCCACCTGAGCTTGGCTACCTTGGGCTGCTTCTTGGCTCTTTGTAGAGCCCCAATCAATCCAGCCAAACTTGTCCCCCTGGGCTTGGTTAGTGCCTTGGGCTTGACAGTTGACTCCCCAGCTGTTGACCTTGCAGCCTGTTCAACAAGTACCTCTGCAACCTGGCCAGGGCTGACAGATTCCCCTGCAACAGATGTGGTCGTTGCGTCAGTGATGTCACTTGGGACCTGAAAATCCTGCAGATCCTGTGAGCCTTGTGCCTGACTGCCCTCATTCATCAGGTTAGGCTTGACATATGACCAACTCAGCCGGTGTACATGCTTTGGTTCGTCCTCCATGCTGACCAAGCATGCGTGGCTAGCTTCATCAACCTGGGTAACCACCCCAGGACTCCAGCTACCACGTTTGCCATAAAGGCTAGGTTCCTTCCAAGCTAGGACCTTCTGACCCACTTGTGGCTCCAGCATCTTCCAACCCCGGTCCTTCTCCCTCAGCTTGGCAAAGGTGACATGTGCAGCATGTTTCCAGCCCTCCAGCACATGTGGTGGGCACAGGCCATGATATAGACCCATTGGGCTGACAGCAACTCCATCATAGTAGAAGTTAACCCTGCTGTTCAGCTGCTGCTCCACGTTCCTCAGCCATGCACTCCTGACAAGTGCAGGTGCAGACAAGGGTACCCAGTCTTCAGAGATGATCAATTTCTTGACCTCCTGGATTGCCCTCTCGATAGCACCCTGCTGCCCATGAGCCTCCCTAGGTGTAACCAGCAACTCAGGAAGGGTAGGATCACCCTTGAGATGCTGAAACTGCATGTCCACCTGGATCCTTGTGGTAGGAAACTTGGCTCTTACATTCTGCAGGGCAGCCAGCAAGTACCTGTTCTTCATAGAAGGTAAATGCTCTAGCACCTTGTATTTCGTGTACCTGTCCACGCACACCAACAGTTGCATGCCCCTGATGTGTTGGATATCACACTGCAGATCACCAATGCTCTGAGGTAGAGCTTTGGCATGTGATTTCCTGGGCTTGTTGGAGGACAACTGGCACTTACACCGTGAGGCAGCTTGCTGACACGCCTTAAGAAGGGGTGCCCTGCCCATACGGAAGGCAAAGTTGTTTGACAGAGAAGTGGCATGCCCAAACATGTTGTGGATTCGGGCACCCAACTCCTGGTACACAGAGGAAGCAGTCCCTGGCACAGTCAGGACTGTGCTGTCAGGTTGTCCAGCATCACCATGCTGACTTCCATCCTGTTCTGACTCAGAGCCTGAGTCACCCTGCTCATGCCCAACACCTGGACCGCCAGCAGGGACCACATGCATACCACCAGAGGCCTTCACACCCCTCTGTGGTTGTACATTGGTTTCTCTCAAAATGAGAGGTCCACCCTCGTGCCCAGCACGAGGATGCATGGGGTCAGACATTCTTACAGCTGCATCAGCTGTCAAGGACGTCTTCATAGGAACCTGTACCTCTCCAGGTGACCTGGGGCCACTCTGAACCTGGAGATCACCCTCTTGTTGCCCAGATATAAAATCTGCATTGGAGCACCTGGCCTCCCCCCTGGGTGAATTAAGGTGTGTAGGGGTTGCCTCAGACAGTCACTGCTCCTTGTTGTCTTCTTGCTGACTGCCCTTTGAAGGCTGGCCTGCCTGGGACTTGTTGTTGTTCTTCTTGTTGTTGTTGTTATTCTTGTTGCTGCCCTGGCCCTGGGACTTCTTGAAGCTGGGACACTCCTTCTTGATGTGCCCCCACCCCTTGCACAGGTAGCATTGTATCTTTGACTTGCCCTGGCCTCCTCCCCCGTTGTCAGGCGCGTTGCCCTGCTTGGGCTTACCACCCACCCGCCTGAACACCGACTTGGAGTGTGACCTCCTGTCAGAGTCGGGTGAATGATCGCCCTTGCGCTTGTTATGGTTGCCCCCTCGTCCTCCCTGGCTTCTGTCAGCCTCAGACGTCTTGGAGCCCCCCTGGGCACGCCCACCTGCGTGGGTAGCCTTCACTGCTGGCACTCCACCCTCAAACAGCTCCTCTGCCTCGAGTGCTTGTTTGATTATGACCTTGTAGGCCTTGAGGGTTGAGTGTGGGGCACACATGACCTTTAAGGAGCCACGTGTCGCCTTATCCAGCCCAGAAACCTTGAGCCAGTTGGTCAGGGCTATGTTATCAGCAACATTAAAGCCATGAGCCCTGCCCTCCTCAACCATTTTACAATAGTTAAGGAAGTTTTGGATCAGGTCTCCCTTGACCTCCCACCCCTGGTATTTATCCTGCCAATGGATCCCCACTTTCTTCCTCTGATCCTCTAGCAGCTCCTTTAACTCTGCCACGTAGCTGGACCAGGCCTTGTTGGCCTTCTTACACTCTCTAGTGAGGTCCTTTATCTGATCTGTACACTTGCCAAAAGTCTGGCTACCTATCCAGATCTGGTAATAGTTTGTACCACCGTACAAACTTGGAAACCCCTCTAGCCCCTCCACAAACTCCTCAGCCTGCTTGGGCTTTGTGTCTGACGTGACAGGTTGCAGTTGATTCACAATAAGCAAACCCTGGGTAGTGAGATCATAACCAAGAACAGCTTGTGTATTATTAGGGTTGTGATGAACATTGGTAATTTCCCCGGTGACACCCACGTCATCTACGTGAGCTGTCCCGCTACCAGCACCACCATTATTCCCACTGGCTGGGGCACCTTTGCTACGGCGCCCGTCTGCCATTCTGCACTACAAGCTATTCAAAAACACCTCAGCAAAGCAGCAGAATAAAGTATGTACAAAGAATTGTCGCAACTGCCGCCTGCGCCGGTGTCGCCTCCGCCCCGCAAATCGCCGTTGAAAATTCGACAAAAATGTCGACGAGTACTGGAAAAGAAAATTGGCCGACTTAGTAGTCAAGGCCCCGGAAGTCGCAGTACTCGTATGCGAACTCACGATCCTCCATATCCGGCGTGTGAGCCGGACCTGCGCCGGTATGTATCAAAACCGGTGTGCTCCCCGTCGCGAAAGTTGCGATGCGCCGACGCGCTACGAGGCGCAGAGGATGTGTAAAGATCGACAACAATTCCCACCCCGCGGGAATCCACTCTCGCAAAGATGCGAGAAATGCCACCAGGTTAATGAGAACCTGGCGTTCGCGACTGCGTACGCCGCGTGTGAGCAGCGATAGCAACGCGAGGTCTTGAAATAAGTTTGTCGACACCACCGGCGCACCCCCCGTGCGTAGTGATGCCCAGTTTTGTAAATTTCTTTGGTAGCCGGTGAGTGAAGAGATGGCGTTATCCAACTCCTCGATGGCAGTGGTGACTTCGGTCACCGACCGCAAACCTCCACGCACCTGGACCGTGAATTGCGACAAAATGTTGCGAATCTGGTCCAATGGCGTGCGTATAGCCGGCACCAACTGCGGCAAATCGGGGTCCTCGGGGAAATCCCCGAGCAATGGATGAGCTGCGCGCTGCCGACGATGAAGTTCGTCCAGCGATATCGTGACCTCGTCAAGCAATTGCTGCCACGACGGCGCAGCCGGTCTTGGTAAAGGATCAGCCGGCGGAGCGGCTATCTCCTCATCGCCGGGAATTCGGAATTCTTCAGAATTTGGCATATTTGGAACGAGGCGTGTAATACGAGTTGTATGAGAGTGAATGCCACGAATTCCGCCATGGTTCTTGCAGGAAGTTGCCTTTATTAATAACAGGAAACACAGACGTAAGTCACGTCACTTCCAAGACTGCACGCAGCACAGACGACAGGGTCGCAGTGCCAAGAGAACGTGCACGCAAGAACTAGCGTCCCGGTGCGACCAAGTCACACATATAGGTTGTTAGGGACGCGTCCAAGTATTCAGCTGCACTGTCACAGCTGAACTGTCAATCAATTGATTACACAGACTCTGGCACGCCTTTGGCGCGGAGATCTATCAATTGTCCATACGGCTAGTCCTGTGGACCTATCCGTACACTACTCAGCATCAATTGTCTCATAGGTCCTGGCGCGCTACAGCGCGCCTACCTATCAATTGACCATCAAGTTCTGTACAAGTCCTGTCAACGTCCTGCGGACTATCAAAGTGACACTTGTACATCCTGTGTCCGTACGCGCCCACAGTGGCGCGCCGGGTACTGTCGGCACAGCCTAGGAAACGTCATAACTTTTACGTTCCTTAACCAAATGAGGCGTTCAAGGTGCCGTTGGAAAGAGCGTAACAATCTCTATCCATCTAACGTAAATCCTTTACGTTAACTTTATCGACGCGTACCGTACCCTAGCGTCACGCGTCACGCGTCACCGGGTGCTCCCAACACCGGGTGTGATTTCCAAAAACCCATATACTAAGGCGAAATGCATAAAGTTAAAACGTTAGCCTCCGACAATCTGGAGCGTCCGATGATGGATCCAACGGCCGTGATAAACCCGCTAAGCTATAGGCTCGGGTCGTCCGTCCAAATACTACACATAAACAACCAATACAAAACAAGCAAACTACGGAAAACAAACGGCCTTCGGCCCCAACGGTCGCAAATCCAACGCAAACGACCCGAAATCGATAACGGCACCACCGAAACGACGCAGCCGCAGGCCACGCCGACAGCCACCATGTCTGACGAAAAACAAAGTGACGTGCTCCGCGGGCAATTTGCTGGCTGGCGATGGCAGGAAACGTACGCTAGAAAATTGGGATGGGGAATGCGCAGCCATGGTTTTATACGTCAAAATTTTATGTTTGAAGAGCAAGTACGAAATTTTCTGAGCTGGAGGTGCGTCAACGGAGTGATACCTGCGTGGGAGAGGTCCGTGTCGCTATGGCGACCTGGAAATGGAATGTCGTTGTAGATTTAGGTATTGTAGTATCAGGGGTACTGTAGTATCAGGGGACTCGCACGTCCAAAAGCCTGAAAAACTGACTTTAATGAATATCAATTCCAATGCACTTGGGAACCATCTAATGATGATTGAGTACCATAAATATGATGTTTGGACATTCATACCACCACTTGTTGGGGGTACTACCCCCAACCACGCACCGGTGGCAAGCTAAAAATAGAAAAAGACGCTATTTATGAGATATTTCGCCCAAGATAAACCACTTATTCAAATGACCTGCCCATACATTCCTGCAAAGTTCCTCCACTTTTAAAAAATCTGGGCGATTCACATGGCCAAAATAATCACATTTGTTTGAGTTATTAATTTCCCCGCGAAATGGGTACTTTTTTGAGCCAAAACAAATAAATCAAATCATCAACACATCGAATTGGGTCATCCATACATTCGAAATTCTGCTGAGTGGGGGGAAACACAAACCCAAAGTTTGAGCTCATTCTGACAAGCGTAGCTCAAGTTATCGATTTTCCTGTGATGCCACCTGAGTAGACGCTAAAAGAGAATTGAGCTAGTGCTGAGCCAAAATGACATGTGTTTTGCCACCCTAGACACCCAAAAACATGCCCACTTTGATCACGGAATGTGAGGAGGATGCCCGGTGCGTCATACGCCATACCCCGCCATCGGCACAGCCAACCTTGCGAATCTACCTTTAACAACAAGGCTGGTAGGACGACACGCCTGGGCAGCATATGCAATGCCTATCTCAGGCTGATAATGTGTGCTTTTGTGCCAACAACCAAGTTGTTCCACCCAACAACACATTAAAAACCCTCTTCCAAAATGCCCAACAAGCCGGACACATGGAGGACCACACACGCAGTATATAAAGAGAAAATAAGCTGAGTTCTTATCCAGCAACCCGTGGCTAGCTGCTGTGGCTAGCATTACAAAGGCTATCATTTACTCAGTGGGAAAGGTGAAGAGAACATTGGAACAACCTACCTGACGCATGTGCCACCAACGCATTGTGTCCAGCAAAATGCACACTGCCTCCTTTCTAGCAAGCGCGAGCCACTTCTTTAGGAGACAGGTGCCAGCTCGCCAGTGTCTGGGGACAATGATGTCGCTGCTTAGGAAGACCGCGTGAATTTCCTCGAACACAACTGTCTATACCGCAAAAGATATTTCAGAGAAGCATGGAAACAAAAGCATGACACCTTCCCGACAGGTTGTGGGCCACGCGCTGCAGCAAGCCAGCCACGTCACAGACGAACTGGCTAAAAAACATCCAGGATTCTAACGATGCAGCGCCAGGACCCGCAACTTCATGGCAGCATCTGGCCGGAAAGAAGGCGAAAAGCTTACGTCGAACAAGCCAAGAAAGCAGGAAAACGCTAGCTATAGACGTTTTATACAAGAACGTACCATAACGGGCGTTTATTCGTGCCCAGGCGCACAAGAAAGGCCAGCCGTTCATGGAGAGGTCGGGCGCGCATCGCGCAGGCCTAATGTTATCTTACCGCAAAATGACGGGAAAGGTAATTAATAGAAGCAGCGGGAAATTTACGGATTTAGAATTTACGGATTTTTACGGATTTAGAAACATCATTAAACTAGCTTCCCTTACGACCATCAACGCTGGTAACAATCGACAATCACACGCGCAGGCATTCATTATACTTAATTCATCCCGACAGAAATTCAGGTCGGACCCCCCCTGCCGATGGTAAAGAAAAAAAGCCCGCGACATTACAGATCGCAACCATCCCACCATAAAGTGGAATCAGTAACTAATCTTCTCTAACAATCGAGCATGTTTTCTGCCTTCCGCGTGCCAATTTGTCACGTTTCGTGTAAAAGCAGTCGCCATATGGCCACTTCCGCAACGGGTGCGCGCACCGTGCACCCACTTTTCACGGTACGGAGGGGTACCGCGGAATTTTTTTGGCGCGGAAAATATTCGCCGCGCCGAGTCCCCTTAATTGCTTTACGTACTGGGTGCCTAGTGAAATCAGTTTGCTGTTCGTGGAAGGCATGGGGTGTGGCCGACGAGTTTCTGGTGTCATCATATTGGAAAGAACGCTGGATTTTTCGCCACGGGACGTAACTGGCGATGCCGATGGTGAGGCGTTTGTTTCGATGACCGGGGTACTACCTGCTCTCTTTCTGATGCATTTTCATGGTTGCGTTCTTTCCATTTCGCCGAATCCACCTAGTCGTAGCGTAGCGTAGCGTTTTATTTTCTTAGCCGACGTGCAGGACGCCATCTTCATGGTCCTTCGAATGTCCTGTGTGAACGTCCGTTGCCCAAGGATCTGTGATGCTTTTTTCTGGAATATACCGGGCTTGGAAAGCCCCTCTGGATGCTTGCCTGGTCACGGGTTTGGGGCGTCATTTACTGCGGCTGTACTGGCTCACATTCATGGTGCTTTCTGCGTAAGCTGACTTGCTTCGCACGTGGATTTTCACTGGACTGAAGAGCGCGTCTGCTAGCATGTTTACGTGGTGTATAAGGTGATCAATCAACCATTTGTTTATAGAAGGTGTGACAATACATGTAGAAGGTGTGTTATATATTTCTTCATCAAGCATGTCAAAAGTAATCTCCACTCGCTTACAACCTGAATTTTGCTTTGCTGGGTCTGCTGTGTTTGTGTCTCACTGTGCAGGCTATCCCCTTGGTTGATCAACCAGGTGATTTTTGGTGGCAGCGGGGCCATATACTCTTCTTGGCGTTTTTCATCCATGGCATGTCAACCAACGCATGCATGCCAGCCCCTACTAAACAAGAAAACACTAAGTCACGTTGGGTGGCACCAAAGAATGGAATTCAGGGCATGGTCATGAGCAGGGTAACAGCAGCATTAATATTAAATGGGCATGATGTAAACAGGAAAACACTAAGGCCCTTTCCACATTCGTCAGTTCCGGGGAGTTAGGGTCCTGATTCAGTCGGTTCCGGAACTAGAGGTTTCCACATTGGGCCGTCCAATTAGAAATTTAATTCGATACCACCGCTAACTGGGTTTTCACACTCGGGTTTTTTTCGGTCGAATTTCCGTTTTGGCCGGAAAAAATTCGACGAAACTTTTTCACACTGGGTTTTTCCGGTCCGAAACGGGAAAACGGGTCATTTTCGTTGATCCACCGTAATACCACTGAATGATTTGGCCAAATCAGGTGGAATTCAGTGGTATTGGGTGGTAGACCCCCAAATGGGTCTACCACCCAATACCACTGAATTCCACCCCATTTGTGGCCGGGGAGGCGCCGCGCCACAAATTTTTACTTGTCCGACCCAATAGGTGTCAGAAGTATCGACACACCTGCCTGAAACTAGTACTTATAGTTTAGTGCTAGCTCTGGACTGCATGGACGGGCATGTGCCGCATGTTTAAGTTCTGTTCCATAAGTGACCCAGTCATTCTGTGACTGACCTTGAACTTTGGTTGTGAATGGTTGGCTTGAGATCACGTTATGATTGTAACTGCCACACAGTCAGAAAAGACCCGGTTTGGTGTGGCCACGTTGTAGGTAGATCATAACTGCTACCCAGTAGCTGAGCCTGGAATTGTTTAAAAGGCGAAGCTACGCACCGTGTTTGCACTCTCAGTACCTCACACCTAACACACTCCTGTGGTGGAACTAGCAGCCGGCCAGCTGCCGACTGAGACTTATTTTTATCTGAGTGAAATAAAGTAAAACTTTGTGGCAAACATTGTTTTCTCACTCCCAACATGGCATCGGAGTGCGGTTCGCACGCCTTTCGACCTGCTTACCGCTGGTAAAAGTCGTTTCCCGAGGCTCTGCTCACGGTTGACTTTAGATTTGTGTATTTCGGCGAAATTTGCATGACGACAGCGTAGGCGGAAGTTTGATTCCCGTCTGGCGCGTACTACAAAAGGTGCTTGGTTCGATTCCTGGCCGGAATCTCTTAGTCAACGTTACCTTTTGTTTTGGAGTTTTCTGCTGTTTTTTGCTGGAATGGCTTCCGGCACTCGTAGCCAGGTCGCTTCCGCGAGTCGCGCTGCTGGTAGTAACGATTTTGATGCCGACGACGCTGCCGGTCTGGCCGCTTTGACTGCATCGTCCGTAACCCTTACCGATTCGGGTCTCCCAGGCGAAGTATTTTTTGACGCCGCAGCTGGGCTGGCTGCCCTGGCCTTGCACCCGCCAGGTGGTGATGAAGACGCCGTTCTCGGTGCTCCCGACGGTGCAAATCCGGCTGCGGATGGTGGTGGTTTGAGTCGCGATACGGCGGGGGGGGGGCCCGCCCGAGCCTCCTTTGTGGCTTGCAAGGAGCTTTTGAAGGATGTTCGTGGGGTCAAGGTTTTTACCGGCTCAGATTGGTCGCTGTGGATCCCTTTTAAGGACCATTTCTTGGGCCTTGTTTCCCTTTATGCTGGCCTCCTTGGAGTGCTGGCAGGTGTTGTCCCGAACGTGCAACTGGATCGGCTCCTTTACGTTGCCTTGTTGGCCGTCGTCGATGGGCCTGCGCGTGCCTTGATGCAGACACTCCCCCTGGATCGTCGCCTGGGCAGTCTGGCCATCACCAAGCTCATCCAGGTCTATGAGCATGGCAAGCTCACCAAGTCCATGCGTCTGGACTTGTGGAAACAAATGGCCCAGCTTCGTCAAACTACTCGTGAGACTGTGGAGCCGTATGTGAACCGCTCGGAACTGCTGTACGCCAAGCTCCAGGCTGCAGGCATTACGTTCCCAGTCGCTGCCTTCATTGCCAGCGTCCTCAGCGGTCTGCGCGCGGAGTACCGGCCTGCGCTGATCTCCCTCCGTCTTGACGAGGTCGAGACTGTTCCGGTCCTGCGGCAGCGCCTGATGGAAGTTGAAGATCTGCTGACGGGTGGCCTCCCGTCCCCTGCAGATTCTGGCTCTGCCTCCAACCACGCGTACCATACCCCTGGCCGGGGGCGTGGCCCACGAAATGGCGGTGCCCGCGGCAACGGCAACGGCAACAGCAACGGCACCGGAAGCGGCAACGGCAACGGCAACGGCAACGGCAACGGCAACGGCAACGGCCACGGCAACGGCCGCGCCCACGGCAATGGCCACGGCAACGGCCACGGCCATGGCGGCAGCAGCGGGGGGCGCGGCGGGCGCGGTGGTGGTCGCGGTGGTGGCGCAGTGGTCGGGCGTGGTCGCGGGCCGCCCTGCTCCGTCTGCGCCAAGCCTGGACATGACGCCGCCACCTGCTGGACTGCCCATCCCGGCCAGCGCCCTGCTCACCTCCGCGGTGACGGCGCCGGGCACGCCCATCACACCGACGCAGGCCTGCCTCCCTTGGAGACGACGTACGCGTTCCACGTGGGTCGAGGCCCTTTGTGTGCTTCCCTGCGCGCCAACCCTTTAGGTGCTTCCCTGCGCGATGGTGTGCAGCCTCACGGGCAGGCCTCGCTTCGTCCAGTGCACGGCCTTGCGCCTTCCCCGTCCCGCTCGGGCAGTCGACTCTCGGCACCCCGCCCCAGCACCTCCTCGGACTCGACGGCTGGTTCCTCAACCACCGCTCCTTCTGTGCTTCACACGGCCGCAACGGCCACGGCTAGGTGTTCCCCGGAGTGGGTGGTTGACACGGGTGCCACGTACCACATGACGCCTCACCGGGCGGACTTTGGTGATGGGTTTGATCCCGCCTTCCGGCTGCGCATCACCGGCTCGGGCGGCAATCTGCATGCGGGCGGCAGGGGCCCTCTGCTTCTCCGGCTCGGCACCCCGGACGTGCACCTCGGCCCAGCTTTGTATGTCCCAGGCCTTCAGGCCCGCCTACTCTCGGTGAGCCAGCTCTTTAAAGCCGGCCATGATGTGGACTTTAAGCACCTGCGCCTCACTTTGGGGACCTGCACGTTCACCCTCGTGGAGTGTGACGGCATTTACTTGCTCCGCGGGGTGGCGCCCCATGCCCTCGCCACATCCGCCGCCCCTGTGGACCTGATGCAGTGGCACCTGCGCCTCGGACACGCTGGCGCGGATCGTATTGCTCGGCTAGCCGCCGACCCCGCCTCAAACATGGTGACCCACGGTCCCAAGGCTCCCACGTGTCCTTCCTGCCCTGCCGGTCACTTGCGGCGGAGCAGCTTTCCCCCCAGCACGACGCCACGCTGCGTGACCCCTCGCCATCGCCTGCACTGCGACCTGCTAGGTCCCATGCGGACCCCTGCCGTGTTGGGGGACTGGCGGTATGTCCTGGGCATCACGGATGAAGCCACTCGTTTTCACTGGGTTTACTTCCTGAAGACGCAGGACGCTGCCGTTGGGAGCCTGCGTCACTTCCTGGCCACGGAGATCAAGCCGTTCCGGGCGTCCGCGGCCACGGCGCCTGTGGAGCTTCGCGCCGACCAAGACGCGGTTTTCACTGGCCAGGACTGGCGCGCCGTCTGCGCCGAGTATGGCGTGCGGCAAGAGTTCTCGTCCCCCTATACGCCGGAGCAGAACGGCGTGGCGGAGCGATTTTGGGGCGTCGCAGTTAGCATGACCAGGAGCATGCTGGCGCATGCTGGCCTCGGCAAGGAGTTCTGGGCTCTAGCCTTTGCATGCAGTTAGGTTAATATTGTGCGGAAACCTTTTTGCCACTTGGGCTTCTCAGGTTCCGCACAATATTACCGGCGATAACCACTCGCCGGACACTCAAGTTCACGACGTCGTGAACTTGAGTGTCCGGCGAGTGGTTATCGCCGGTAATATTGTGCGGAACCTGAGAAGCCCAAGTGGCAAAAAGGTTTCCGCACAATATTAACCTACTAACTAAAACCTAGCCTCTTGGGGCGAGGACGAATCACTAGGCTCGGAACACCCGTATGCATGAATATGATCGAATATAAGCATCTCATTGGTGCAAATATCGATATGAATATGATCGAATATGAGCATCTCCTTGGTGCGCATATAATTAGAGCCGGGTGCCAAATCGGAACGAATTATTCCCCCAAATAATCCGCTTCCGAGTGGATTCGAACCTGCGCCCCGCAAGGATCCAGGTCTTAGTTAGGTTAATATTGTGCGGAAACCTTTTTGCCACTTGGGCTTCTCAGGTTCCGCACAATATTACCGGCGATAACCACTCGCCGGACACTCAAGTTCACGACGTCGTGAACTTGAGTGTCCGGCGAGTGGTTATCGCCGGTAATATTGTGCGGAACCTGAGAAGCCCAAGTGGCAAAAAGGTTTCCGCACAATATTAACCTAACTAAAACCTAGCCTCTTGGGGCGAGGACGAATCACTAGGCTCGGAACACCCGTATGCATGAATATGATCGAATATAAGCATCTCATTGGTGCAAATATCGATATGAATATGATCGAATATGAGCATCTCCTTGGTGCGCATATAATTAGAGCCGGGTGCCAAATCGGAACGAATTATTCCCCCAAATAATCCGCTTCCGAGTGGATTCGAACCTGCGCCCCGCAAGGATCCAGGTCTTAGTTAGGTTAATATTGTGCGGAAACCTTTTTGCCACTTGGGCTTCTCAGGTTCCGCACAATATTACCGGCGATAACCACTCGCCGGACACTCAAGTTCACGACGTCGTGAACTTGAGTGTCCGGCGAGTGGTTATCGCCGGTAATATTGTGCGGAACCTGAGAAGCCCAAGTGGCAAAAAGGTTTCCGCACAATATTAACCTAACTAAGACCTGGATCCTTGCGGGGCGCAGGTTCGAATCCACTCGGAAGCGGATTATTTGGGGGAATAATTCGTTCCGATTTGGCACCCGGCTCTAATTATATGCGCACCAAGGAGATGCTCATATTCGATCATATTCATATCGATATTTGCACCAACGAGATGCTTATATTCGATCATATTCATGCATACGGGTGTTCCGAGCCTAGTGATTCGTCCTCGCCCCAAGAGGCTAGGTTTTAGTTAGGTTAATATTGTGCGGAAACCTTTTTGCCACTTGGGCTTCTCAGGTTCCGCACAATATTATTACCGGCGATAACCACTCGCCGGACACTCAAGTTCACGACGTCGTGAACTTGAGTGTCCGGCGAGTGGTTATCGCCGGTAATATTGTGCGGAACCTGAGAAGCCCAAGTGGCAAAAAGGTTTCCGCACAATATTAACCTAACTCATGCGCCATATACATCATCAACAGGCTGCCCTGCCGCAGCAACCCGGAGCACGCAACGCCCTACTTCCTCATGTATGGGCGCCCGGCTGCGGATTTATCCGGCATGCGTGTGTTTGGCTGCCCCTCCCACGTCTTGGTTGAGGGGGCAGCCCGTGAGAAGTTTGATTCTCGCGCTGAGGATGGCCTCTTCGTGGGATACAAGCTTGACTCCCCGGCCTACCTCGTATGGGTGCCCGACAAAGCGACGGGCGGCGGGCGTGTCATTGAGCGAAAGCACGTGCAGTTCGACGAGACGTGGCGCAACCGGGCCCCGCAGGCTGCGCAGTGGCTCCCGGCGGCCCCCTTTGCGGAGGCCGACCTCTTTCCCGCCGACATGCTGACTCCTGCCCCTTTGCAGTTACCCTCTGCCTCTGCCGAGGACTCTGGGGGGCCGGCAACGCCCTCCACTGCCTTGCCCGCAGGCCGTGAGGACAGCTATGTCAGCATCAGGGGGGACAGTCTCCTGAGCGTTTCGTTCTCCCCCCGGCCGCCGCTGCGGCCATCCAGGCACTTGTGCGGAACGGCCCTGCTCCGACGGCTCCGGCTCCTGCCTCGGCGCCGACATCTTACCTCACCGTGTCAGATGCTCGACAGCATGCCCCTCTGTTGCGCGGACAGGCCTCTGGCCACTCGCGTTCTGCGGCGTCATATGAACACGCCGGGGCGGGGATGCCTCCGCCGCATTTGAGTACCTCGGTTGACCTGGAGAGCACGGCTGACAGCACCGGCTATTCTCCTCCGGCGTCCCCTGGTGCCTCTGCAGGTCTCCTCCCCGTGTGGGGTTCCCGTGGTGCTGCCTTGTGTGGCGACCTTTCTCATGGCAGTAACACCCCCGCTCCCCCTGGTTTCGGGGGCGATGATGTATTGGATGACGCGCTTTCTTCCTGGCCGGATCAACCTGTCACCAAGGCTGCACGGATCCACGCGCATCACTCACTTGTCGCTGACCTGTGCTTCGCTGCTGCTTTTCATAGCCAGCCTGCGTCCGTGCCCTCCTCTCCCGCTGCCGCCCTTGCCTCGCCGGAATGGCGCACGGCCATGGAGAGTGAGCTGGCCAGCCTCCAGGAGCACCAGGTTTACGAGCTTCTGCATGTGCGTGATCTTCCGCGCGGTGCCAAGCTCCTACCCACCAAGTGGGTCTTCGCCCAGAAAGCTGATGGGCGGTGCAAGGCCCGGTTTGTGTGCAAGGGGTTTGCACAGCGCGAGGGCATTGATTTCGGTGAGACTTTTGCTCCCACCGTCCGTGCTGCCACCGTGCGCCTGGGCTTGGCTCGTGCTGGCACTGCTGGCCACCCCATCCGGCAGCTGGATGTCCGCACCGCGTTCCTCTATGCTGAGTTGGAGGAGGACGTGTATGTCCTTCCCCCCAAGGGCTTTGAGGAGCGCGACCCCACTGGCCAAACGTACCTCTGGCGCCTCCGGCGGAGCCTCTATGGGCTCAAACAGGCGCCCCGGAACTGGCACCACACGCTCCGGGACTACCTCATCCATGAGACTGGCGCTGTCCAGAGCACCACGGACACGTGTCTGTTCCTGTATGTTGGTGGTTTTGCCTTCGTCCATGTCGACGATCTCCTGGTCTCCCACTCCTCGGCGGAGTGGCTATCGCAGTGGACCCAACGGGTGTCCCAGCGCTTCCAGATCACCGAGACGGATGCCCCCTCCCTCTTTCTGGGGGTCTCCCTGGTCCTCGACCCGCCGGCGCGCACAGTTTTTCTGCACCAAGGCCCGTACCTGGAGGCCCTCGCTGAGCGCTTTGGGGTCTCCCCACGGGCGGTGAAGACGCCCATCGTCCCCAACACCCCCCGTGGTGAGGGGGGCTTCTCAACGCGGACGACACTCGCGTCTACCAAGCGATCACCGGGGCACTCCTGTATGCGATGGGATGCACTCGGCCTGACCTGGCATTCGCAGTCAACCTGCTGACTCAGAATATGAAAAACCCTACTGTAAGCGACCTTGGGCTGGCACGCCGGGTGCTTCAGTACGCGGTACACACCAAGGACCTGGGTCTGTCCTACTCGGGGCAGGGGGGGCTGGTGGCCTACTCGGATGCCGACTGGGCAAACGATCCTGTGGACCGCAAGTCAATCACTGGCAACGTGGTCATGTACCGCGGTGCTGCGGTGGAGTGGACCAGTCGCAAGCAGCCCACTCCAGCCCTGTCCACCTGTGAGGCCGAGTACATGGCCCTGTGCGGTGTCACGCAGCAGGTGGTTCCCCTTCTCACCATCACCAAGGAGTTGGGTGACCCGGCCTCAGGGCCAATTCAGGTGTTTTGCGACAACACTGGTGCTGTGGCTCTGTCACGAGACCCTGTTCACCCTCGGCGTACCAAGCACATCGACGTCAAGTACCACTACATTCGCGCGAAGGTCGCGGATGGCACCGTTCAGGTGTCTCACCTTCCTGGGGCAGCGATGATCGCCGACATGCTCACCAAGGCACTACCCGAGCCACGTTTTGTGGAGCTCAGACACAAGTTGTTGGGTATTTGAGTTACTGGCAATTCGTGATGAGACAACATAAGGACACACTTGCTAGCCTGTGACAGTGGTCCCATACTACAGTTCTTTTAGTGAACATTTGTTCTGGCTTGCTTGAGTTTGTTTTCCGGCCTGTGTGCCGAGTAAGGGGGGTGTCAGAAGTATCGACACACCTGCCTGAAACTAGTACTTATAGTTTAGTGCTAGCTCTGGACTGCATGGACGGGCATGTGCCGCATGTTTAAGTTCTGTTCCATAAGTGACCCAGTCATTCTGTGACTGACCTTGAACTTTGGTTGTGAATGGTTGGCTTGAGATCACGTTATGATTGTAACTGCCACACAGTCAGAAAAGACCCGGTTTGGTGTGGCCACGTTGTAGGTAGATCATAACTGCTACCCAGTAGCTGAGCCTGGAATTGTTTAAAAGGCGAAGCTACGCACCGTGTTTGCACTCTCAGTACCTCACACCTAACACACTCCTGTGGTGGAACTAGCAGCCGGCCAGCTGCCGACTGAGACTTATTTTTATCTGAGTGAAATAAAGTAAAACTTTGTGGCAAACATTGTTTTCTCACTCCCAACAATAGGATGCGTCCACCTGGACGGTCGAAATTCCCTTCGCATCAGGTTCGCATGAGGAGCTAGGGTGACATCTCCAGGCAAAATTTCCTGGATACTAGGGGCCCGTCCCAGGGCCTGACTGCTGCGGTAAGCGCCGGCCCCTGGTCTGAATTGAAATAGGGGCTGGCGAGTAAAACGAGGGTCGGCGGCGGTGGCCCCGTATTACTGGCCCCCAATAGCGCAGCGCTACGTGGCCAAGCTGCGGCACCACGTGGCAAGATGCGGCACCACGTGGCAAGATGAGGCGCCACGTGGCTTGATGCCGGCATGCCTCTCCGACAGGCAATTACTGGGCAAGACATATCACAGTACCCTAGTAAGGTTACCATCCGAGCATTACTTACGTCGCCAAACTATCTCTGTTGGATATGACCGGCGTGGGATTCCAACTAAACTGAACTGAACTGAAGTGAACTGGGCAAGACATCTGCAGACTGCATGACAGTATAGCGCGGCGCGGCGTGAGGACGGATGCCGACACAGTTTTTTGTGTAGGCATCCGTAGGCCCGTACATAGCTGGCATCCGGGGCATGGCAAGATGGGACGCCACGTGGCATGATGTGGCATGCCGCGCCTGCTGTACAATATGGGGGCCCGAAATCTAGGGCTGGCGGCTGCATAAAAATTCGGCCCCTGGAATCTCCCCTATAGGGGCCGAAAAGATGGGGGCTAGCTAGAATTGGTGCCGGTAGCTGCACGGGCCCCTAGTATGGAAATAGGGGCCAGACATTCTGGACCGGCGGCTGCAGGATCCGGCCCCTATTTAGCTTGGCTCAATGTCACCCCTCCTTTCGCATGCCCAATTCTGAACATGTCTGACCAGCCCAGGGAAACAGCCGTAAAAAACTGGCCATTTTTTTTGCAGCCCGTACAGCGTGTCAACCCCGGCGCGTGCACGGCCCTGTTCCGGCGCATACCACTTTTGGCCGAAAGTCCGCTGAATTTCGCCGGAGCGTCCAAACAATTCGACCGAAAAAACCCGAGTGTGAAAACCCTGTAATTCGACCGGAACTGGGGTGGAACTCCCGGAACTCGAAAAAAGCAGTTCCGGCCAGTTTCAGTCAGAATTAATTTTTTTTTTTTGGTCGATGCACGAAAAGGGAGGGGAACACGACGTGAAAAGGGCGGGGAACACGCCGGGAAGACAGTGCGGCCACCATCGCTGCCGCGCGTTAGTGGATGAAAGTGCGTAGCCATGATAGCGAGACTAATAGTTATATTTCTCATCGTGCTGGTGCGCTACCTGCAGCTACGCAGGAAGCAGGGCGCGATCCGCATTATTCAGGAAAATGCGGCTCGCGAGGCGGAATACATGGCAACCGCCACACAAGTGATGATGGGGATGGCAATGGACGACAAGCCAGACGACCGACGAGGCGGGTGGCAGCCCGGTCGCCCGTGGGCATATGATAGGGCCGCAGGACGTGGATTTTGGGAATCAGCAAAGCGAGGGGGTGTCATGACGGACGCGGACTTCCGTGCAACATTTCACATGACCCGTGATTCCTTTGATCGTGTAGTGTGTATGTTGATCGCGTTAGCTAAAATTAGTCAGCCATGGTTAAGTAAGCTAATGGAATTTGAAGGCACGGTAAAACCAGTACTGAAAAGCTATCAGCCCAGTTCTCTCGCGTGTAGATTGTTTGCTTTCTCGACATTTTGTTCGGACGCGTAGTGCATTACCACGGGAAGCATAGCGATTTGTAGCCAACGATGGCGACGTACGTGAAGCCTCTGCTCTATGACGGGAAGGCATCTGGCGTTGCTGCAACTGGAATCAGGCCAGTGCCATGTTCGGCACCGTGCACGCGGAAATAAGGCGCCGTCACGTTAGATAGCACTGCTGAGGACGAGCTGCGCCTGCCTGCCCATATTTACCGAGTTTGTCTCGCATCGCACTGCATTATTGCTGGCCAGACTTTGCTGTCTTTATGCCCGACAGACTGGTTCACGAACCGTTTTAATTTGCTGCGTGCGTGGCTCCTGCCCTTCCATGGCAATGTTTGCAATTTCGGACGTTTTCGTTGTGATTGTTGGCACATACTACATAGCCATGCACATGACATACTGCATGAAGGTCGCAAAGTTAGGTATAGTTTCTGTTTGTAAATCCTGAGTTCTTGATTTACACACGGTTCCTTGAAATGAAGGCCCTGGCCGAAGCTCGTTGCTTGCCAAAGCCTTCTTGTGTCGAAGAACAGCGGTTCTCAGTGGGCACATGAAAGAGACGTTGCCAGGCATTGTAAGATTTCCAACCACACGCTTGTCCTGTAACCATGCAATTCATTCCATGTGCGTTATGAATCTGGCAGCTTGTGAGCCTGCAACCATTAATTGCAGTTTGGCACATGTTACAAAAAGTAGGCTCCTTGAATTTAGGCTGACTTGAATTTTGGCTTTCTCGCTTATTTTTGTTGATGCTATAGGCAACATTGGACTTTACACTAACTTGAGTCCCACCCGCATCCAACCCTCCCAATCATCCATCCACTCCGTCCCTACCCACCCAATTATACCACCGTCTTCCCGCCCACTCTTGAACTAATCAGCCCAACGCCCCAGCCCAAGACACAGGCAAATGCCCATGTAGCCACCCATGTGCGCGTGCCTAGAGACACTCAACTAGCTAGGCTGCATGTATGTGCCATGGGGGCATAATAGGTGCATGGGCGCAGGTGCACATGCAGGCCCGCAGGCATGCACACAAGCAGGCAGGCAGGCAGGTTGACAGATGGGTGGGCAGATAGGCGGGTGGCAGACTTGCAGGCGGGCAGGCGGGAGGATGGGCAGAACATTGGGTGGACAGGCGAGTAAGAAGGTCGTTGGGTCCAAGCAACCCGTTTATTGGTGATGGATTGATGTGTGTGGCGCATGTGTGCAAGTCGGCCTGTGTTTGTGTGCGTTTGTATGCATGTGCACGTGTGCTCGTGGGTGTGTGCACATGTTTGTGTGCATGTGTTAGCATGCATGTGCGCACGTGGGTGTGTGCATGTGTGTGATATTGTGTGCATACATGTCACAGTGTGCATGTGTGTGCGTGTGTGCGTGTGTGCGTGTGTGCGTGTGTGTGTGTGTGTGCGTGTGTGCGAGTGTGCGAGTGTGCGAGTGTGCGTGTGTGCGTGTGTGCGTGTGTGCGTGTGTGCGTGTGTGCGTGTGTGCGTGTGTGCGTGTGTGCGTGTGTGCGTGTGTGCGTGTGTGCGTGTGTGCGTGTGTGCATGTGTGTATGTGTGCATGTGTGTATGCGTGCGTGTGTGCATGTGTGTATGTGTGCATGTGTGTATGCGTGCGTGTACGTGTGCATGTGTGCATGTGTGCGTGTGTGCATGTGTGTATGTGTGCATGTGTGCGTGTGTGCATGTGTGCGTGTGTGCATGTGTGTATGTGTGCATGTGTGTATGTGTGCGTGTGTGCGTGTGTGCATGTGTGCATGTGTGCGTGTGTGCATGTGTGTATGTGTGCATGTGTGTATGCGTGCGTGTGTGCATGTGTGTGTGAACATTTATGTGCATGTGTATGTATGTGGGCGTGTGTGTGTGCTGGGGGGTAGGATGGATAGGGAAAAGAAAGAGTGAAAAATGCAAGGTGTGGGGGAGTTAATTAATTAATTAATTAATTAAACTCGTGCTCCCGTTGGGGAGTCACGGAGCACCGAAGTGCTTTTAATCCCTGTGTGTGCACTACAGGAGAAAGGGCAGAGACCCCCAGTCTCCTTCATGCCAAAGGCATGCCACAGCTGCAATCGGGCGCGGCTAGCTAAAAGGACAGGCTAACCCCCAGGAGGGGGGGGGAGTTAAATGTTTCACCTCGCGGCAAAAGTCGTTGTGCCTGCCGCGTGTATTGACAAGCAGCTGTGGGCACGGTTGCAGCAAGTGAGTACACGCCAAGGGCCTACACGGTTCATGCAATAGCACACAGCCAGTGGGACGAAACATCTGCACATATTACTTGGGTTCATCTATTTTGCACATTACCTGCTTGGGTTCATCAACTGAATTCTGCACCTTACACTTGCATGGCTCATGGTTTCAATCGCTGCTCAATTGACGGAAAATGAACAGGCAATCAACATTCAGATATGTTAATCCTGAAAAGTGACCTTCCACGTACACCAGGAGAATGAAGGTCGATGCTGCTGTGACGCATGAGCCTAATCCACGTGCTCTCGGAGGTCTCCACCTCGGCAGGAGCACCTGCAGGCGTCGTGGCTCGCTTACCTCAAGCAATATGCGCGTGCTGAAAGCTACCGGGGTCTAGGCAGAGTTACATTATCTGCCCAGAAAAAGCACCTCTTAAACCTTTCTCGGCAACGAAGCTCTGAGCAGCGCTATATTGTCGTGGCCGGACTTCATTGTCGCCATTAAAATGTCAAAAGCTGTTCGATTCATCCAAGGAAAATGCGTGCATGGTAGACAGATCATGAGATGCCCGGGCGTATAGACATGACAAGCAACTGCTTAGATGGCGCTCATCGCGTCCCCTCCTCGCTTCCCTCGACTCAGTTCGTTAAGGCGCCTAATCCAATGTATGGCATAGGCCGCTGTGATCTGGCCGCGCACCTCCGCCTCAAGAACATCTTCTTGCGTCTTAAACGTAAGCGCCGCAGGCGGCGGCTCAGCCATTGCAAGGCTTAAAATCACAGCGATGCCAGATGGTTATGGCGTGTAATGCTGGGCGACGGGGTGCAGTTTTCACTTTAAGTAGGGTCAAGCACGTGCCATGATGCACACAAAAAGGCGGGAACTTGTTCGCCGCCGTTGGATCGGAACTGAATGTGGAAACCCCGTCCCGACTAATTTCACCGCTAATTAATTTTATTCGCCGCGCCGAATTAGACCTCGAGCCTGGAACTGCGGTCCGGACCAATCCGAGTCCTCCTCATTCGCACGGATTCGTCACCATATGTGGAAAGGCTCTAAGTCACGTGAGGAAAGTCTATTTTTATGATCCCAAACAGGCTGGACGTGTCCGTGTGCCAAATTAATTTGTATTGTCCGCGCATTTCCGGCGCACGTCGCCGGCCGGACCTTGTGACAGCGCCAGAATCACTATTAACATTGTTGTATGAATTCTCAGGCGCCACAACACTCTGGACGGTGTAGGTAGAAAAATGTCTGTGGAGACGCTGTGCGTCGCGCTTAAATATTTTTATATAATTTTAATGAAAAGTTTGAAATGTTTCGTAAACCTTCCCTAAGCTTAGCCGCTAGGCGGCTAAGCTTAGCCAAACGACAACTGCAGATCGATATAGTCAAAAAAAAAAAAATAGAAGTCTAAAATAGAACCGGAGTGCGCTCGGCAAACACGTTACACGAGTTAGGCCCGGTCTATACGGATTATTAGTTAAAACCGAACCGGTCATTTTCAGCTGAAAATTGGGTTCGGAGGTAAAAATTTCAGTCTATACGAAACTCACTTACTGTCTGGACCGCAAGTAGAGTGGTTCCCGCCAAGTTGATGACGTGGCGCCAGCTCCGTGCCCGGGCAATCAGGCAATTACAGGCAATTACCCAAAACACTGACGGCGGGGAAGGGGAAGATGACCCGCGGTCGCCAGCCATGGCGGACAATGCCGAAGGAGATGGACCATTGCTGCCACCCGAAGCGCGAAATAATTGCGTGCCATGCGGAGTCGCCCATGGGAAAACGCCGAAGTGGACGATGAAAGAAAAAGCGCGTTTCGGGCATGTCCTAATTGACGAAAGCATCCGAGCAGCGTATTTTAATAAAGGATATATCGGTTTCTTTTTACTTTTTATGATGATTTGTAGTCGTTAACTTGCAAGGCTGGCCAGAAATCGCCGAATCTAGCGACCATGCTGCACAACTTTGGTGTGCCGCAATGCGCCATTTTGCGGCCACCGCCTGGGCTAAGGTAATGCCAGCCATGCCAGGTAAAGCTGAGTTATCGTTTCCTTGTCGACGTATGACGTTTATGTATACGTTCTAGCTTGTGTAGCACATTATTTTTGCATTATTCATATTCTTTCTTGACCATGGCCTGGCCCCTTCCTAAAACACCATTCTTAGATGCCTCACTCAGTCAGTTGACCTGCCATAGTGTGATGGTGATAAGTTTTAGAGGCTGTATGGGTTTGAATACCTCCATATATGTTTGTTATACATTTCTCACACACATATTGCATGAGTGTGAGGCAGTTGGCTTGTCTATGTGGCATCATCAAGCATGTAACCGGTGAGTAAAAGCTTTCCATTGACAGCATGTGCCACCAGGTGTGCTGGCCATCACCTGGCAAGCTATAGCAGCTTAGGCCTAGTTAATCCTTGCTAGGGCAAGCTGAAATAGGCTTAACATCACTAGTTTGTTGGTGGCTGCCTCCTAGAATGCATGCCTTGCGTAGGGTGTCCGTACCACGTTACCTACGTGCATGGATAAGGTGGCACCTGCACATAGGTGCCATGTAAGGGCAGTGTGATGATGCAGTTATGTTTCCCCATCATTGTGGAAGGGAAATGTATTGTATGGCATGGTTGGTGGCCTTATTAGTAGGTAGTATGCCAAGCCCTACCCCCTTGGTTGCTTTTTACCAACGGTACCCCTATGGGCTGTACTGGGTGTAGCTGTTGGTATACCCAACCAAGTGATGACCCCAATGGCTCAAAATGCTCAGCAACTAATTGTTTATCATCCCTGAAGTGGTAGGTGCCTAGCTCTTATAACATGATTCAAAATGCACATTCTACCAAAACTGAAAACGCGCGTCTTGACCGCCCTGATTTTGACGGTAGTTATACATGGCCTACTCTGAATATATGTAAGGTTGTGATGTATCAACCCGAAGAGCAACTCATGGACATGCTTGGCCCCCAAGGACAGCCATTGGATATGGGTAGGTTGGATGGCATCTGGTTCAATGCAAAGTTGTGAAGTTACAGCCGATGCATCGGCAGTATTTCTGCCCATTTAGTAGGGGTGAAGTTTGACAACTGTGATGACTACCATTGCACATGCATCCTTTTTGACATTACAATAGCGGGATTAGGCAACATTCTCATCCTCACCGCTTGTGGGTAAAAAAAACTGGCAACCAAACACCATGCCACACGTGGCACACTCAAGCATTATACACCAAGGTGGGTATACAAAACTGGCAACCAAACACCATGCCACACGTGGCACACTCAAGCATTATACACCAAGGTGGGTAAAAAAAACTGGCAACCAAACACCATGCCACACGTGGCACACTCAAGCATACACCAAGGTGGGTAAAAGAAACTGGCAACCAAACACCATGCCACACGTGGCACACTCAAGCATCATACACCAAGGTGGGTAAAAAAAACTGGCAACCAAACACCATGCCACACGTGGCACACTCAAGCATTATACACCAAGGTGGGTAAAAAAACTGGCTAGCATGTTGCATGTCGTAGGTCACATGTCAATGCACGGTGAAGGATGCCAAAGCGGTGAATAAGAATCCCAAATGCACGCTCTATGACCTGCCTGCACAAAGAGATGTATTAGTTACATGCGTCCTCTTGGACGCTGAGACCCCTTCCTGGGTAGGGAGTCACAAGCCAAGGCTTGATGATGTATGCCTCATCTGCCACTATGTAGAATCCTTCTGGCAGGCCAACACGTGCCAATTCCGTGTGCAAAGAGCTGACACGAAATGCGACACTGTCATGGGTACTGCCGCACCATTTGTTGGAGCCATACAGAAAACGACATTTCAGTTAAAGCCCTCGACCGGCTGAGCTATGGCGGTCGGTCACGTTGAGCTTGGGATAAGGTGAACACAGAGAACTGCTGTCGGAGCTGGCCAACCACTGGTTTATGTCTTAGCCAGCAAAGCCTATCCGGTTAGCCGTAACCGTGGGACAAGCTAGCTGTCCGTACCGACCCGGATAAGGCCCGGGACTGGGGCCTAGGTGGCGCCGGCCCTAGGCGCCGCCCTTAGACCGGTCGACCGCATCGGACCGCCGGATTATAGCCGGCGGCTTAGCGGACGCTAGCGGAAGGCGTGCGGACGGACATGGGGAACTTAGAGCCAGATCCTAGGGCTCTAGAGTTACTCAACTCCGACATACTCTTTTGTTCTTTGATTAATTATCAAAATAATTACATCAAATGCAGACCATACAAAACCCTCTAAGGTAGGGAACTCAAGGGGGCCTCAAGGCCGTCAAAATCACCACGGTATCGACCCGCGCCCTTGTGATCACACATGAATAGTGATGTAAGAAGTATCGAGAAAAAAACCAACTATGCCACCAGACAAAAGGTGACCCATTGATTAGGACCAGTGACCCGCCGACGAGCGCAAGGCACCGTCCAACGTGGCTAGGGTATGGTCAGGACAAGCAAAAAAACTACCACCAAGATACTCGTGAATGCTAGCAACACAGGGTGAGTTATGGCTGTATTCATAAAGCGCCCGAGCCGTAACCCTGTGTGGCTCACGGGTGTTGCATCATCATGCGCTTGCGCAACACTGCGTACTGCGGGGCAGCCTCCCGCGCCTCCTTGGTGAGTGCATCCGCGGGATTGAGTTCATCCGCGATGTGCTGGAGACGCGTGACGCAGGAGGCCGCCTCAGCGAGTACGAGGTAATCAACGTCCTGTGACCGCGCATAGGGATTGTCAAGGAAGGCCAAACAACTTTGTGAGTCAGTGTGCACCGTGCTAGTCCAGTGAAGAGTGAACCCACACGAGCCAAATACCCAACCCAGCAAGTACCTCAGCCACATGCCATGTGAGATAGCTGAAACAATGCCCCGCCATTCAGCCGTGTTGGGGCTAGTGGCAATGCGGCTGTGCAAGCGCGAGTACCAATCTAACAACATGCCAGGCTGGCCCTCATTGCTGATAAAGAACAGTGCCCCCATGCGGGCCCGCACTTGGCTGACTGTGCGCGTCTCTAGATTAGCATCCGTCACTATCTCGAGGTGCACCGGCTGTGAGCAATCGAGCCCACGAAGCACAATGCCGGGCGTCATGGCCAGCTGCCGCCGAACATGAATGGACCCTAGTCCTTCCAGCACATCATCGGGCAGGCGAGCGAGCACTGCCAAATCAGGTGCCACCGTGTCCGCCAACCACCCGAGCTTGCCCTTAACCGAGGGCCCATGGGTTGCCAACAGCGGGGACGGGAGGTCGGCCAGCAGGTCAACCACATAGTTGCGGCTATCCTGCATGTGCATGACCCATTCGCCAGAACGCGAATCCCGCTGCAACGTAGACTGCACGCCGCAAAACACCACGGGTTTACCCTCCTCATGATCCACCGCCCTGCCCAGGGGAAACTTAGCCGCCACTGCAGCAAGAAACTGGGTAGCAAATGTGCGAGGTGCCACAGTTAGCGAACAGCCAGAGCTGTGAGCTCCTGGTCTTTCACGCACACAACGGGATGAGCCAAAGTTGCAAGGCAGCAACCTTTTAACCCGTGCACCAAGCCACGACCACGGTGAGCGGTTCCACGTCCAATGTGGGAGCCTCGGTTCGTGCTTGCCAAGATAGCTGGTCATCCCCCATGACCAAGCTATATCCTTTGCGTTGTTCCTCGTTCCCATCGGCGTGACGAGGCACGTGCAGGCAGGCAAGCAAATCCACAACGTCCACTGGCATCAGTGCAGAGCCAGGACGAACTGGATTTGCCTAGACTCTGCAACCTAGGAAGTACAGGACCTGTCACAAGCCTGCAAGGTCTAGTATCCGTGCAGACCTGTGCCAGCTCCTGTATTCTACCAGCCACAGGCTGCTGCTCCTCTGGTCTACGTGGACCACAGTCACGTGATAGTCAGGCTAAGCCTGTGCAGGCACGGCCTGCCACGTGTCCTGTCCACTATACCAGAGGACTGTACCCTAGTCGGCCACGGACGGCTAGGACTTCGGGACCTCATATCTTTCTCGTCCCTTGTCTGTTTCAGGCGGTCAGCACGGCGTTGGAAAGGTCTTTCCAAACTGCATCCACTTAGCATATTGGTTGCCCAAAATGCTAACTCCAACCCTTTCTTCTTTTGGAGCTGGACCAGCTTGAAACAAGCCTAACCTTGCTTGTGCCCACTCAGCCACAGACCGCTTGGTCCCTTGAGGTTGATCAGACCTTTGAGGGCCCAGGTTCCTGCCTCCTTTGGGTAACAACATATCTGCCCTTGGACCAGGCTAGGTGTACTGGCCAGTGAATCAGAGGTCACCCCAGGTTATCCCCTGACCCCTTGGTCAGCTCCCAACCTTTCCTTGGGAACTTGGTGCTAGATTAAAGTCAAGGCACATTACCTAGTCCAATGGCTGGGATTACAGGATGCCAAGAACGTACTATTGTGAGTTCCTGATCTTTCACAGTTATCACAGGCGCCCGTTCTTATGGCGCCCGCCTTGGCCAGCCTTTCCCTTTTATGCTCAAAGAGACTCAGGTAGCACCTATACAAATACTGCCTTATTGGGGAGCCCATGTCTTCACTGGGTGTTAAGCCCAGGAATCACTCATGCCAGGCTGTGGCTCTGCTGGGGAATTGAACCCCACCCCAACCTCCAGGTTTATAGGTGACCTGGAACTTTACACAAGAGAAACATTACAACCATGAGAACAACATGAGAATGACATGACATGATTATGTTTTATTCAAGCATTATATAACCCAGAATGTGGCCCCCTGGCAACCATGTTCCACATGGTCACACAACCAGGTTCTTTATTAGCAACAGGTTGGAAACAAGCACTAGAAAACATATATACAGCAACCTGTAAGAACCAACATTCGGGTTGCCCTTGCATGGCCTAACTGTTTGAGGCCAAAGGCGTCGACTTAAGTCCTGGCGACTCTTCTGAACCCCATGGGGAGGGCCAGGCATGATTCTCAGCTGGTAGGAGTGACATTCCACACCAACTCCTGTCCAGGAGGGTGTACCTAACCCTGAAGGACCGGCTGTCAACCAGTAAGCACCAGTCACCACTTGGTACTTTGGTCAAGCAGCCCACTGGGGCACCCAAGCTGAAGCAAGGCCTGGTCTCTATGGCCGCCCGTGTAAGGGGTCCATGAGCCCACGGAGCAGGGGGTACTGCCTCTCCGCCTTCTCCTCCAGCTTGGTGAGGGCATCTGCAGGGTTGTCCACACCAGGCACATGTTCAATGTGAGCTAGGTAGGACATCTCCTTGAGCAACAAGTAGTCAAGGTCCCTGCTCCTGGCCAGCTGCCTGTGCACAAATTGCACCATGCCCATGCTATCAGTCCTCACCAGTGTGTGCAGCTGCAACCTACAGGAAGCCACTTGACATAGCTGGTAGAAGAGCTCCCTCAAGTAAAGAGCAGTATGCAGCCCTTCACAGATTGCCCTGCACTCAGCAATATCACTGCTGGGTGTAACCCTGTTCTGCAACCGACTGTACCAGGTAACAAGTGAGGTGTGATCTTGCTCCAGGGTAACTAATGCTGCTGCCCTGCCCCTGACCTCTGTGACCTTCCTATTATCCATAGAACTGTCCACATAGAGAACCATGTCAAGGGGCTTGTACAAATCCACAGGACCCAGTATAAGAGGGGGAGACATCATGACAGCCTGCACCACACTCTCAGCACCCACCTCAACCAGCTGGGAATCAGTAAGTCGACTCAAAACCAGCAAGTCAGGGGCACATATACTTGCAAGCCATGCCAGCATGCCCCTGATGGTAGCACACCTAGCCTGCGTGATGGGCTCCTGCAATGCATCTACAATCTGCTGTGGGTAGTCCTTACCACCCTCCATCCTGATGAACCACGAGCCCTTGGCTTGGAACAACGTAGCCTGCATGCCACAGAAGACCATAGGCTCATTCTCCACCATGTGCTGTATCTTACCCAGCTCAAACCGCTTCTGGATCTTAGCCAAGACAGCCTCAACCCAGTCTGGTGGACCTATGAGATGCAGGTCATCACCATGCAGTGAGGCAAAGACAGGAAGGCCATTGTGGGACCCTTGGAACAAACAGGGATCCACTGGAGACACAGAGAACCCACAAGTATTCTTCAAGAATTTCTCTAGGCTCTTTCTCCAGATAATGGGACTGGACCTGAGACCTTCCAACCCTTTCAGAATTCTCAGGTACCTGGCCTTTATCTCTGCTCTCCATACAGCAGGTACAGTCACAAAGAAAGGAGGGATATCTCTCCAAGTCTGCCTAGCCTGATCTTGGTCACCCTTGAGAAAAGCCCTCTTGAAATCAATCAGCACAGAGCTATAGGGCACACCCTTAACCAGAAAAGACAGAAATATACACAGCAGAATCCTCCACGTGTCATGCAGCATCCCTGGAGTATAGAGCTCCTCATCTAACAACTGGCCAGTGCCATGATATTCGGTTACAACTGGTCTGACATGTGGCACCTGGACACCATCTACCTCCTTGAGCTTGAGGACAAACATCAATCTGAGCAGCTGGTGAACTTCTGGCAGCTCATCCACAGGTTCTGCACAGTTGGAAACTATCCACTCATGCCCAGAAGCAACAAAGCCAAGAGTCCATGCCTTAGCCATCTTGGGGCTCTGCATCATCTCGACTAGCTGGCGCCAGGGAATAGGACTGTGAGCAGCTATCTGGTACCTGTTTACCCCTAACTGCCGTGGATCAAAGGTGGTTGGGATGATCAACAGGTCCTCAGCTATGGGCTCCTGACCTTGAGGACCCTCAGCTGGCTGTCTTCCCTAGCTGACTGACGTCATTAAACCCTTATGTTCAGTGATGCTAGTAAGACGCTAACCGTACAGACCGGGGGTAGAATATCCCGAATCTGCACGGCTAGTATTAAATAATGCGTAGCCGTTGTTCTTTTCAGGGGCACTGCACCTCACGCCCCGTTCCGCCCGGGTATAATCAACCCAAGCGCGGAACGCACAGTTTATTTAATTCATTTTTCAACCATGCACTATACTGCATCTACTAATCACAAAAGCTCTAGCCAAACAGCTACGAGAAAACACTACGACCTATAAACCGCTAATCCAGCGGCCTCTTGTTCCCGCATTCACGTATAGAAGAAACTCCGTTCAAAGAACCCCGAATTTGGTCCCAATATGTTTGCCCATTGTCCTAGGGAAAATGTGACTAAAATAGCGTCTTTTTCTATTTTTAGCGCGTAACCGGTGTATGGTGCGGGCTAGTACCACCCCCAAGTGGCTGGAAATTTTTTTTTTAATCATATTTATGGTCCCCAATCATCTTTGGATTTTTAGCACATGCATAGGTATGGTTTCCAGAAAAGTGCCCTTTAGGGGTATCCCCTCCCCTTAAATTATCAGGCGGAGCCAATTTTCGGAAGAACCGTTAGGTTCGCCAGAATTGGCGAAGCTTATAAGGCCGTACACGTGAGAAAACATAGGAATAGGGGATGAAAATCCGTCAATCCATCCATCCATCCATCCATACATACATACATACATACATACATCCACCGAATTCGTCCCAAATTTGCAAGCATAATAAGGGTGAGGTTCTTCCGAAAATTGGCTCCGCCGTAGAGTTTCAACGGGCAAGTTGCAAACATGCACGTTACTTAATCTATCGGATTGAAATTAACGCTAACTTGCGTGCTGAGAAACAAGGTATTGAAACGTCAATCTACGTTTAGGTGAATGTCCATGCCGCCCCTGTAAATATCCTGAATGTTTCGCCCGCCATGGCTGCCGGGGGTCTGCTGTCTTGCACTTACGGCCTGTAGACAGTAATTTACGCGCCCGCAGGCCCACAGGCCGACAGGCGAGCCTTGTATGCAGGCTACGGACCTGCTTGGAGTACCGCGCCAATAGGCTTGGGTGAGTCTGGATGCGCATCCAGACTCATGAGTCTGAAAAATATGGTCCGGACTGGTCGACCCCAACACATACCTCCCGAGCCTTGAATGCAGGCTACGGACCTGCTTGGAGTACCGCGCCATTAGGCTCGGGTGAGTCTGGATGCGCATCCAGACTCAAGAGTCTGGATTAAAAAAACCACCACAAAACGCTCCGCTTACTAGGAGTAAGATACGGTCAATCTCAACTGCGGCTCAGACAACTGTACAAACGGAACCGTCCACACACTCACCTGCTGGGGCTAATCTCGGCTCTTGCAGTACAGTTGCTGTCCGGTGCTGCACAGTACAGCTGCCGAGTACCTCTAGAGACTACCTAAATATATCCGGCCCTCGGCCACTATAGATTCTCTGCTGCCCATGTGCGGCGTGGGACACAACAACAACAACCTAGACTATCTGCGGCCCAATGATGTGCGGCGTGGGAAACAACTGAACTGAACTGAACACTGACCAGCTGCCGAGTGCCGAGTGCCGACGCTCGAAATTATTGCTCGTGGGACCTGCGTGGGAAGCATATTGCCCTTTATACTACTTTTATGGTCCGCCAATTGTTCCGCAAACTCTTCCGGCAAACCTTGTCCGTACCCGAGTAGCGCAAAAATCCGAACGCCAACTTTGTTTCCACAAAATCTTTACGCAGATCCCATCCGTAGGCTTTCTAGCGGCCTGTCACCGCGTAACGTCTGGCGCCCAAACTCTTCTAGCCAGGGAACCAAACAAACGGTCGCAAATCGTGGCGGGAAGGACGCATTAACGCTCGTTTTTGGCGGGAATTACACATAAACGCTCGTAACGGAAGTAACGGTAAAGGTTTGGCGAGTAGCTCAGCGCCGGAGCGATGCACAATTTTGCGGGCCAAGCTGAGCTTGAAATTTACCTAGGTGCTTGGAACGGACGAGGAAAATTGGCAAGGAGAGGACCGATTCAAGAGGTATTTGGCGGTTGCTGGCAAAAAGCGAGAAAGCTGACGGACAGACCTGACGTACTGACATACCAGGTTTAGTTGCGGTTCGGTTCAGCCACCGGCTTCCCAAAATAGGCCAGCAAACCGTCCGGCACCATGAGTTTGCATGGAATCGTTGCGTAATCCATGGAATCACAGGCTGTGGCCGGCCGTACAGGTTCGGCTGTCTTGCTAGTGGGCGGGCAGTGTGAGCGGGAGTGTACGGCTGTGCTGGTACTCGCCGTTGAGGCACAAAAAGCCGTTGAGGCACAGAATCTGCCAAGTAGCGGGGGTTCGGGGGCGGAGCCCCCGATCTTGTTGCCCTTTATACTACTTTTATGGTCCGCCAATTGTTCCGCAAACTCTTCCGGCCAACCTTGTCCGTACCCGAGTAGCGCAAAAATCCGAACGCCAACTTTGTTTCCACAAAATCTTTACGCAGATCCCATCCGTAGGCTTTCTAGCGGCCTGTCACCGCGTAACGTCTGGCGCCCAAACTCTTCTAGCCAGGGAACCAAACAAACGGTCGCAAATCGTGGCGGGAAGGACGCATTAACGCTCGTTTTTGGCGGGAATTACACATAAACGCTCGTAACGGAAGTAACGGTAAAGGTTTGGCGAGTAGCTCAGCGCCGGAGCGATGCACAATTTTGCGGGCCAAGTTGAGCTTGAAATTTACCTAGGTGCTTGGAACGGACGAGGAAAATTGGCAAGGAGAGGACCGATTCAAGAGGTATTTGGCGGTTGCTGGCAAAAAGCGAGAAAGCTGACGGACGGACCTGACGTACTGACATACCAGGTTTAGTTGCGGTTCGGTTCAGCCACCGGCTTCCCAAAATAGGCCAGCAAACCGTCCGGCACCATGAGTTTGCATGGAATCGTGACGTAATCCATGGAATCACAGGCTGTGGCCGGCCGTACAGGTTCGGCTGTCTTGCTAGTGGGCGGGCAGTGTGAGCGGGAGTGTACGGCTGTGCTGGTACTCGCCGTTGAGGCACAAAAAGCCGATGAGGCACAGAATCTGCCAAGTAGCGGGGGTTCGGGGGCGGAGCCCCCGATCTTGTCAACTACTTAACTACGATCGTGTTGCGCAAGGGAGAAACCCGAACATCCTGACATCACCGCGGGCGCCGTACCGTACGGCCTGATCTCACCCCCACGACCGAGGGCAAATCCTGAAATCCTGCGGAGCCGCGAGTTACGGCCCGTAACCGCGGGCCTGAACGCCGTCACACCCGTCTAAGATCGAGTCTCAGGAGTTCTGAACAGAAAATGACGTCAGCTCAATTCAGCAAAATGCGCGAGAAATTGCGGGCGGCATATACGGCAGGGGGCTGAGAGTTGGAACGCGTCTAACGACGATGGACAACTGCCGAAAGCTGAAATGGAAGGATGGTTGTATTAGCAATAATACAATGAGAGTAGTGTAAGCTTGAGGGCTCAGAATGGAACGTCTGGGCAAACTCGGGTGCTGCGGCACTCCCCAGTGCTACGCCTATATGCCTATGGCAGTGCTACCTGCAGCACCTACCGGTGGACAACTGGACACTGCAATGCCATGCGACCACGTCACTAGCATCAACTACACTCGGCCCGTCAGACCCGGATAACCCGGATCTGGCGGGTCGAGCTAGAGCCTAGGAACAGTCTGGCACTAACTGCACGTCAGTCCACATGACGCCTCAGTACCGTACACCCTGCCGTACAGTACTGAGGTGTCCCGCTCAGCCGCGGTAGGCAATACGCGGCGCGCAGGCCGGAAATCCGTGTGTCAGCCTAAGCATCTCATCTAACTCCCATTATGTTTTCCTTTCAGGTTGAAGGCTAGCGACTTCAAGCCTGATCCTGCCCAGCTAGGAGACTGACTCCAAGCTGACTGAGGTGCTGAGCAACTGACACCCATACTGCAACATCTGGACTGAAAAAGATGGGCCCCAGAACTCGTGCAATACTTGTGATGGCATCACGTTTAGCTCAACATGCCCGGGGAGTTCCTCCTCCTCGCGAGCTCACAAGGGAGATAGCTATGCCTGTCCGCCTATCCAGGGAGTGCATCACCAGCCAAGAGAGCCATTGTAAAAAATGCCAAGCTAGGTAACCGTTTAAGAGGTTCCATGTTGTTCCATCATCATCGCCCACTCAGAGAAAAAATACCCAGCCAGGCTGGGTCAACTGAGCTCAGGTTACCTGCAACCTGAGGAGTGACAGGAGACAGGTTTATTTCACCCTGCACTGTCCATGTTGCACCTGCACAACATATGAGGACCGGCCACCCCTGCCCTGCACAGAGGGGGCTGAAGTCCTAGTGACAGGTGACAGGACTATGACATCCTGGACCTGTCCACGTTGCACCTGCACAACGTGTGAGGACCAGCCACCCCTGCCCTGCACAGTGGTGGCTGAATTCCTGGTGACAGGTGACAGGAATATTTCATCCTGCACCTGTGCTGAGCACGTTGTACTAGACAACATGACAGCGCCCATGCCTTTACTGCCACTGAACAGTGAGGCCAGGTGGCCCAGGAGATCCACAGTGAACTGGGGTCCTGGGTAACCATCTGTCAAGGGAGCTTTGACCCTCCACTTGAATGGGAGGCACCTGAGCCACTGAGCTCAAGGCCAATCCACCAAGGCATACAACCCTAGTGGAGAAAGAATGTGAGATACATCCCCCTGCCCACCAATGAAGGTGGGCATAACGAAATTCCATGGTGTTGAAAAAATCGAAACAGATTTTATTGGCATAGGGCACGCAGATGCATGAAAACAGACTCCAACCAACCCCCCTTGCTGGAAGCCACAACCTACCCCTTGGACCTGCCCAAGGGGTACTGGGTTACCTAGGCGGCCCTGGTTAACAGGACCCTGCTAGGCGTCCCCCCGATGGGGCAGGGTTGCCTGCTTGCCATACGGGTTCATCAAGTGGTACAACAGCTGATATTGTTCAGCTGCCTGCTGACTGAGGCACTTTAGTAAGTGCATCAGCAGCGTTGTGTTTGTCCTCCACGTGACGGGTGGACTCCCAGTAGGTGGACTCCTGTTTAAGGACCACCCAGTCAAGATCAGTGTGCACAGCATAGGGGTTAGCAAGGAAACTGAGGACTGACTGACTGTCAGTGAGCAAGTGTGCCACCACCCCAGCATTGCTGCCTGCCTGCATCTGCAACCAAACCAGCACATGATTCAAGTACCTGGCATGAAGCACTGCTGACACCACTGCCCTGCACTCAGCAGCATTGCTGCTGACAGCCTTGCGTCTATGCAACCGGCTGTACCATGAAATGAGAGACAAGGGTGCATCATCATTCTGCACAAAATACAAGCCTGCCTCCCTTGCCTGCAACTTGGTAATCTGCCTGGACTCCATGGAACTATCCATCATAGCTTGGATGTGAATGGTTTTATGGAGATCCAAGGAGTGCAAGATAAGAAGAAGGCCTTCCTGGAGAGTTTTGGTGATGGCTTTGTGACCTACTTGCATCAAGACATCATCATCAACTCTGCTAACCACAGCCAGGTGAGGTGCACACGTTGAGCACAACCACCCCAGCTTGCCTCTAATATGGTGGGACAGTCTCCAGGTTTGATTTTGGTTTGCAAAACCTCCAAGCAACTGTGCATGTAATCATTGGGAGAGTAAAGTGCACACACCCACTGGTTTTGATGCTGCTGGAGTTGTAACATTGTGCCACAAAATTTTATGGCAGTGGTGCCCAGCTCTACTTGCTTGCCAATTTCAAAATGCTGTGACACTTGTTGTATAAAATCATCTACAGCACGCCTTGGCCCAGCAATCAGCTGATCATCCCCATGCCACACAAAGGTGAGTATGAGTTAAGTAATGCAATACGCATTACTTTTGCATACTTGCAAGTATGCAAAAGTAATGCGTATTGCATTACTTAACTAAAATTGGGCCGCGTGGGGAAATCCGGCGTTCCGCACACACCGCTCGTTACCGAGGTGACTCGATTAATTACGACTCGGCTATTCCCAGCCTCGCGCCGTAATTCCTATTTCGACTTGGCCTACCCGGCCTCCGCCAAACATAGAAATCCACAAATATTTCGACTCGGCCTCCCAGGCCTACCCGCCGCAAATATTTCCGTGCCTCCGAGAGGATTCGAACCCGGTACCCCAGGAGCGAACGCCAATCTTAGTTAAGTAATGCAATACGCATTACTTTTGCATACTTGCAAGTATGCAAAAGTAATGCGTATTGCATTACTTAACTAAGATTGGCGTTCGCTCCTGGGGTACCGGGTTCGAATCCTCTCGGAGGCACGGAAATATTTGCGGCGGGTAGGCCTGGGAGGCCGAGTCGAAATATTTGTGGATTTCTATGTTTGGCGGAGGCCGGGTAGGCCAAGTCGAAATAGGGATTACGGCGGGAGGCTGGGAATAGCCGAGTCGTAATTAATCGAGTCACCTCGGTAACGAGCGGTGTGTGCGGAACGCCGGATTTCCCCACGCGGCCCAATTTTAGTTAAGTAATGCAATACGCATTACTTTTGCATACTTGCAAGTATGCAAAAGTAATGCGTATTGCATTACTTAACTGTATGCCATGAGGGTGTGGGACCACAAAGAAGCAAGGGTCTATGTCATCATATCTAGCCCCTAGCTTTTCAAACACAGCCTGAGCTGACATCCTGAAAATGCGAGGAGCTGATTGCAGCCCTTCAACACCTATGTTAGCTTTCAGGTACTGCTGAGGGATGTGTTTTGCCCAAACTCTTGGAGTGGAGACTACATACACCTGACCATGCCACACTTGTTGTGCTATCTCAGGTGAGCCTTTCAGGAAAGCCCTTTTAATGTCTGTAGCCTTACATACATAGTCATCCCCGTCTTTGAGATGACCCACAAAGACAGACAGCAAGATTTTTAAGGAGGTTTGCTGAATGCCTGGCGTGTACAATTCTGCCTCTGTCAGATCAGTGGTGTGTCGCGTACTCGTGCCAAACTCCCTGCACTGACAGTAGCCCACGACCTCGTTGGCCCTCATGAGGTATGGCTGCATGAGTGATCGATGGGCCAACATGCTAGCCTTACCCCACTAGTGCTGCCCACTTTTCTAAGACGAGAAGCCAGTGCCAACTGCACTTCTCAAAAAGGTGAGACCTGAGAGTGAGGTATGGCTAGGTTAGGCTTCACACTGTGTTCTTTGTTGCAAATGAAATAACGTTTTTATTACCAATACTCTACCTAACTTGGCAGCTCTGTTTCAGCAATGGCTGGGCTCGATGAAAGAAAGGAGGGCTGGCCACACTTGCCACGCACCACCATGACCAAGACAGAGTTCAAGGATCCACACAGAGCTACATCCAACGCCCTGGTGGAAACACACACTTATCCCAATGAATGCCTTACACTTACGCAATATCTTGCGTCAGCCTTACCTCGTAGCCACGCTCAGTATCTGATCCTGACGACAACCGCTTTGTCGTCCATACTGCTTCAATTACACCAAAGCTACTCCGTGGCACTCGGCTTTGGTCAGCACCAAGACCTAAAAGTACACAAAATCCTAAGTCGTTGTCTGCAACGTCTCCCTGAGTTAGCTGAGATACCTCGAGGCTGACTTGTGGCCGGAGCCACACAGGGGAACATACAGTGTGACCGGCGCTCGGCACCGTTATTCTGTCTCCGCCAGAATAACTCCGGTCACACTGTATGTTCCCCTGTGTGGCTCCGGCCACAAGTCAGCCTCGAGGTATCTCAGCTAACTCCCTGTTCCGCATATGAAACATATCATCTAGCACTTTCTCTTTAGACGACAAAATCAACTAGACAACCTGGGTAGGCCAGAAATCCCAGACGACAAAATGCCCTTGTCGCAGAGCACTCCAGTGTCGACTTGCCGACCCCTGAGCTTGCCAAACAACTATATCACCAACCAAGCATGTACGACAACTAGCTGGCCCTGACGAGAAAAGCTGCCTTGTCGCATTCACAAAAGCGGCTTGCCAGCCTGCCGAATATCAATGCCAATATTGCACGACATTATCTACCTGCAGCGGACAGTTCTCGAAATCAATAACGCGCCAGCTTGCGTGCACGTGCATGTTCAGCCTGCACGATCCGCATAATTGCCAGGCTGGCAGCCTAGCTTGGTCCGTGTTGTAGTCCAGCAGCCAGTGCGTGCTGCTTGCCAGCGTTGGCACTGACCTCCTGGTGACGCATGTCAGTACCGCTGTCAACTCCCCGTGCTGCGCGTCGCGCTACGGCGCATGCGTTGCTCCCGTAAGGCCCAAATGCCAAAGGCGTAACAACTCGCACACGCGCAATGCCTAGCTGCCTCGCCTCGTCCCCCGGGCCGGCCGCGTGGCGGCCCCGCGTAAAGCCAATACTCGTGCGAATCGGAATGGCGCGCGACAGCTGTCGCGTACTCGTGCCAAACTCCCTGCACTGACAGTAGCCCACGACCTCGTTGGCCCTCATGAGGTATGGCTGCATGAGTGATCGATGGGCCAACATGCTAGCCTTACCCCACTAGTGCTGCCCACTTTTCTCCCCCCCCTCGCTACCAAGTCCTTTGCTGGGTAGCGAGCAACAAAGTGGCAGTAGCTGCTTGAATCGCATGGGTGGTGAACCCCGCAGCAATGCACACAGGGCAAAACCAGGAACCCTCAGGTACCTGAGACAGAGGGGGTTGAAGGCAGTGAAGATGCCAGCCGCAGTTGCAGTGATCACACAGCAACATGACCTCAGGCTGGTCGACCCGGTGACAAATTTGACACTGCGCATCGCGGATGCACCTAGCGGTGTGCGGCTGGATGCTCCGTGCCAGGTGGGGCATGGAGCAAGGAGACAGGTTCGACACATTGTCAGTGGTCTTACTACCATCCGCACCTTCGAGGATGGCCACCCCCGAAGGCTTAATCTCCACAATGCGAAGGATGGTGGGCCCGGCCGTGACGTCCAGCGTGTGTTGGGGTTGAGTCCGCAGAAACACATACTGGCCTGGGTGGAACTGCAGCCGCCTGGCCATATACTTGCCACCCCGTCCCTGGGCGTACCGCAGTGTGTCGCGGTGCTGCGCGATTAACAGATAGACCGCGCGCCACAACCTCCCGCAGCCACTCATTGGCGTCATCCCATTGAATCGGCTGGGGGTGAGCTTCCTGCACCTCAGAGGGCAACAATGGTGCCCGACCAAAGAGCAGAAAATAGGGGGAGAACTGGGCGAGGGATTCTTGTGGGCTCATCCGGTAGCCCATGGCGATCCAGGGTAGTTCCCGATCCCAGGTGGCCACACGTGCTGCTTGCAACGCCCATTTGCGCAGCGCCTGTTTGACTGTCTGAACCAAACGCTCAGCCAGTCCATTGGCCTGAGGGTGCTCCCGCGAGGTGTGCCGATGATCGATTGAGCAGGAATCCAATAGCTCTTGGAATTCCCCACGAAATTCCCCGCCTTGGTCTGAAACCACCTCCGCCGGTGCCCCATACCGAGCAATAACATCCAGGAAGTAGGTGGCTGTGGTGGCGGCGTGTTTGTCGGGTAGGGGAATCAGTTCCAGCCACTTGCTGAACGATTCCACACACACCATGACGTAACGGTTGCCGGAAGTGCTGAGCTCAAAGGGCCCACACAAGTCGACGTGCCACCGGTAGAACAAGCCCCGGATGGGCAAGCTCATGAGCTCCTTGTCATGATGGTCCAGGTTGAAACGCGCTTTCGCGCGAGCACACTCAGCACAACTGGCTACCTGCCGTGCTATGGCATGCTTCATGCCCGCCCACCAATACACCCCACGCACCATGGCACCTGTGCGGTTTGCACCCATGTGCCCGAACCGCTCATGGTAATGGGCAACGAGGGCAGCACGCTTGTCAGGGGGCGGCACGACCAGCTTGCGGCGCCCCACAAGCTTGTAGACCTGGTTGCCCTCCCAGGTATAATTCACAGCCCGGCGCTCCACGCGCTCTTGCTCGGCTTGCCTCTGCGTCGGTGTCCAGTCAGCAGGGGCTGGAGAGGCAGGCAAACCCTGCACCCGCTCGAGAACCCTCCCATCCAACCACACGTCCCCAGCGCAGCACTCCACCGCAATGGCGTGACTGGCGGCAGCATGCAGCACCACACAGCCCATGCTCGCCGGATCCACCGGCTGCGCAAGCGTGTCTTCAGCCAAAGGAAGAAATATCACGCCCTGGGATGGCGTGAAAGCCGCTGGCCGTACGGGATTGGCGTAGCACGCAAACTCCGCCACGGCATCACTGCAGGAAAGCCATCGCGACTCGGAATCGCATGGCCCGGCTGCGTTGACAAAGACGACTGAGCCCTGTGGTCCCTCCGCGCCCTGCGCTCGCGCCCCCGTCCGGTCCTCTGACGTTGCCAAAGCATAGCGTGATAAGACATCGGCATTGGAATGGTCCACCCCAGCGCGGTGTACAATGGTCATGTTATATTCTTGAATAATCATGGCCCAGCGCGCCAGCTTGCCAGTCAGATTGGCACTTGTCATCAACCACTGCAGTGGCTGATGGTCGGTGACCAGCGTGAACTGACGCCCGAACAAGTATGGCCGAAAATGTTTGATGGCCCACACCACGGCCAGAGCCTCGCCCTCATACGACGAGTACTTGGCCTCAGCCGTGTTGTTGCTCCTGCTGGCATACGCCACCACATGTTCCTTGCCATGCACGTCCTTCTGTGCCAACACAGCACCAAGTCCAACCCTGGACCAATCTGTGTATAGCACAAATGGCTGCCGGCATAGTCGGGCTGACGGAGTATTGGCGCTGAGGTGAGCTCTGCCTTGATGGTCTCAATGGCGCGTTGCTGCGCCGGACCCCATGCCCAGACTGCACCTTTCTTCAACAGCTCCGTCAGTGGCTTAACCTTGGTGCTGAAGTTGGGGATATAACCTCGGTAATACCCCGCCAGCCCCAGGTAAGCCCGCACACCCGCCACATCCGTGGGCGTTGCCGCGTTGACGATCGCTTCCACCTTGGCCGCTTGTGGAGTTCTGCCGCCAGGAATGATCTGGTGTCCGAGGAAGTTGAGGCTCCGCTGCGCAAACCGACACTTCTCGGGATGCAGCTTTAGGTTGGCTCGCGCCAGTGCCATGCGCACCTGCTCAAGGTGCTGGAGGTGTTGCTCAAATGTCTCACTGAAGATGATCACATCATCAATGTAACACGCAGCGAATGGCATGCCATTCAACACTTGATCCATGGCACGCTGAAAGATGGCACTCGCATTCCTATGCCCGAAAGGCATCCTGACCCACTCATAGAGTCGGTGGCCCCCCAGAACGCGAGCTTGCGTTGGTCACCCTCCGCCACTTGGATTTGGTGAAACCCACTGCGGAGGTCTAGGGATGAGATGAACTGCACGCGTGGCGATATCCGGTCAAGCACATCGTCCACTCGCGGCATGGGGTACCTGTCCATCGGGGTGTGTGCGTTGAGTTGCCGCAGGTCCGTCGCCATGCGCATCCCAGTCCATTCACCTGTCACCGCATCCTTCTTGGGCGCCACGACGGTCGCGGCCGCATAGTTGGATGTGGATGACCGAATGATGCCAGCAGCCTCCAGCTCCTCGCATTGTTGCTGCACAAACTCCAGCTCAGCTTGACTCAGCCGGCCGGTGTTGTCGGCGAAACAGTGGCTGATCGGTGTCCAGCGGGACCCGCATCTGCCCACCATTGTAGCATCCCAGCTCTTGACTGCTGAATGCAAACGCGTTGCGCGCACCTTCCAGCCACTTGAGCAGCCTCGCACGTTGCTCAGCTGTGAGGTGCTCACAGACGCTCCATTGATGGTTTGCTGCCGGGTCGCTTGCGCTCGAGACATTGTGCACAGCCACCGTGGGACCGCGCACGGCCGCCGACTGAAACAGCATGTATGCCGCCGCTCCCGGCGTAATGCCTCGCTCTCCCACCTGCCGTTGTGCCTTCGCCACGAGGAACTGAAAGGCCGGAGCCGCCGAGAACACACAGCTGGTGAGGAGCGCAGTCATGAGGATGACTGAACATACCTGGCGCTAGGTGTAGGACCACCCTTGGCCCCTGCCGCCTGCACGCTCCGCCTTAGGCACACCAGCCGGCGCAGCACCGGTGGGTGGAGAAGTGTCACTCTGCGCCTGTGCAGTCGCAGCATGGACGGGAAGTGCAACCCGCTGGCAGCACCCTCCGCACACCTTGCGCTGCTAGCAAGGTGTACCCCACCTGCCAGGCTGACATGGCCTGGCCAATGAGCAACCATCGCTCCACCTCCAGGAGCCCTGGGGCGGCGGATGCACCTTCGGCAAAGCCCATGCTTAGTTCACGAAACCCCGCGGGTGGCTGAACCAAGAGACCTGTGGCACGCTCCCACACAAGCCCCTTGCCCCGGTCACGATAAGCCTGGGACCCTTGGTAACTGACAAGGGTGGGCAGTGCTCGCATGGGGGCGCCTGCCTTGTTGACGGGCGCGTAGGGTGCCTGATCATCGTGCTCCACATACTGCGCCGTGAGTTGACTGGGCAACACGACATCGACAGTTAACGTAAAGGATTTACGTTAGATGGATAGAGATTGTTACGCTCTTTCCAACGGCACCTTGAACGCCTCATTTGGTTAAGGAACGTAAAAGTTATGACGTTTCCTAGGCTGTGCCGACAGTACCCGGCGCGCCACTGTGGGCGCGTACGGACACAGGATGTACAAGTGTCACTTTGATAGTCCGCAGGACGTTGACAGGACTTGTACAGGACTTGATGGTCAATTGATAGGTAGGCGCACTGTAGCGCGCCAGGACCTATGAGACAATTGATGCTGACTAGTGTACGGATAGGTCCACAGGACTAGCCGTATGGACAATTGATAGATCTGCGCGCCAAAGGCGTGCCAGAGTCTGTGTAATCAATTGATTGACAGTTCAGCTGTGACAGTGCAGCTGAATACTTGGACGCGTCCCTAGCAAGCTATATGAGTGACTTGGTCACACCGGGACGCTAGTTCTTGCGTGCACGTTCTCTTGGCACTGCGACCCTGTCGTCTGTGCTGCGTGCAGTCTTGGAAGTGACGTGACTTACGTCTGTGTTTCCTGTTATTAATAAAGGCAACTTCCTGCAAGAACCATGGCGGAATTCGTGGCATTCTTACCCTCACAACTCGTATTACACGCTCTGTCAAAAAGATGCCAAATTCGGAAGAATTTCGGATTCCGGACGATGAGGAAATAGCCGCTCCGCCGGCTGGTTCTTCGTCAAGACCGACGGTGCCGTCGTGGCAGCAATTGCTCGACGAAGTAACGGTCTCGCTCGACGAGCTTCATCGTCAGCAGCGTGCAGCTCACGCATTGCTCGGGGATAACCCCGAGGACCCCGATTTGCCAGCACTGGTGCCGGCAATCCGCAACCTGTTGGACCAGATTCGAAACATTTTATCGACATTTACGGTCCAGGTGCGGGGAGGTTTGCGGTCGGTGACCGAAGTCACGACTGCCATTGAGGAGTTGGACAACGTCCTCTCTTCACTCACCGGTTACCAGAGAAACCTGCAAAACTGGGCATCGCTACGCACGGGGGGCGCGCCGGCGGTGTCGACAAATTTGTTTCAGGATCTCGCGCTGTTATCGCTGCTCACTCGCGGCGTACGCAGTCGCGAGCGCCAGGTTTTAATTAACCTGGTGGCATTTCTCGCCTCTGTGCGAGAGTGGATTCCCGCGGGGTGGGAATTATTGACGATCTTTACACATCCTCTGCGCCTCGTCGCGCGTCGGCGCGTCGCAACTTACGCGGCGGGGAGCACGCCGGTTTTAATTCATACCGGTGCAGGTCCGGAGCTGGATATGGAGGATCGTGAGTTCGTATACACGTACTGCGACTTCAGGGGCCTTGACTACTAGTCGGCCTAATTTTCTTCTGCAGTACTTGTCGACATTTTTTTGTCGAATTTCGGCGGCAATTCGCGGGGCGGCAGCGACACCGGCGCAGGCGGCAGTGGCGACACAAAAATTTTGTACATATTTTCTGCTGCTTTGTTAAGGTGTTCTTTGAATAGCTGGTAGTGCAGGATGGCTGAGGGACGCCGTAGCAAGGGTCCAGCCAGTGGGAATAATAATGGGGGTGCTGGTAGTGGAACCGCTCACGTAGATGACGTGGGGCTTACCGGAGAGATTACCAACCTTCCTCACAATAATAATAATGCACAAGCTATTCATGGCTTTGATCTTACCACACAGGGTCTTTTAATTGTCAATCAGTTGCAGCCTGTAACCTCAGACTCCAAGCCTAAGCAGGCTGAAGAGTTTGTGGAGGGATTGGAAGGGTTCCCTAGCTTGTACGGTGGTACAAATTACTATCAAATCTGGATAGGCAGTAGCACTTTTGGCAAGTGTACTGACCAGATTAAGGACCTAACCAGGGAGTGCAAAAAGGCCAATAAGGCCTGGGCACTGTACGTGGCTGAGCTGAAGGAGCTGCTGGAGGACCAACGAAAGAAGGTCGGCATCCATTGGCAGGACAAGTACCAAGGGTGGGAGGTCAAGGGGGACCTGATCCAGAACTTTCTCAACTATTGTAAGATGGTTGAGGAGGGCAGGGCTCACGGCTTTAATGTCGCTGATAACATAGCCCTAACCAACTGGCTCAAGGTTTCTGGGCTGGATAAGGCGACACGTGGCTCCTTAAAAGTCATGTGTGCCCCACACTCTACCCTGAAGGCCTACAAGGTCATCATTAAACAAGCTCTCGAGGCAGAGGAGCTGTTTGAGGGTGGAGTGCCAGCAGTGAAGGCTACCCAGGCAGGCGGGCGTACCCAGGGTGGCTCCAAGACGTCTGAGGCTGACCGAAGCCAAGGAGGGCGTAGGGGCAACCATCACAAGCGCAAGGGAGATCATTCACCTGATTCTGACAGGAGGTCACACTCCAAGTCGGTGTTCAGGCGGGTGGGTGGTCAGCCCAAGCAGGGCAACGCGTCTGACAATGGGGGCAGTGGCCAGGGCAAGTCCAAGATACAATGCTACCTGTGCAAGGGGTGGGGGCACATCAAGAAGGAGTGTCCCAGCTTCAAGAAGTCCCAGGGCCAGGGCAGCAACAAGAATAACAACAACAACAAGAAGAACAACAACAAGTCCCAGGCAGGCCAGCCTTCAAAGGGCAGTCAGCAAGAAGACAACAAGGAGCAGTGACTGTCTGAGGCAACCCCTACACACCTTAATTCACCCAAGGGGGAGGCCAGGTGCTCCAATGCAGATTTTATATCTGGGCAACAAGAGGGTGATCTCCAGGTTCAGTGTGGCCCCAGGTCACCTGGAGAGGTACAGGTTCCTATGAAGACGTCCTTGACAGCTGATGCAGCTGTAAGTATGTCTGACCCTATGCATCCTCGTGCTGGGCACGAGGGTGGACCTCTCATTTTGAGAGAAACCAATGTACAACCACAGAGGGGTGTGAAGGCCTCTGGTGGTATGCATGTGGTCCCTGCTGGCGGTCCAGGTGTTGGGCATGAGCAGGGTGACTCAGGCTCTGAGTCAGAACAGGATGGAAGTCAGCATGGTGATGCTGGACAACCTGACAGCACAGTCCTGACTGTGCCAGGGACTGCTTCCTCTGTGTACCAGGAGTTGGGTGCCCGAATCCACAACATGTTTGGGCATGCCACTTCTCTGTCAAACAACTTTGCCTTCCGTATGGGCAGGGCACCCCTTCTTAAGGCGTGTCAGCAAGCTGCCTCACGGTGTAAGTGCCAGTTGTCCTCCAACAAGCCCAGGAAATCACATGCCAAAGCTCTACCTCAGAGCATTGGTGATCTGCAGTGTGATATCCAACACATCAGGGGCATGCAACTGTTGGTGTGCGTGGACAGGTACACGAAATACAAGGTGCTGGAGCATTTACCTTCTATGAAGAACAGGTACTTGCTGGCTGCCCTGCAGAATGTAAGAGCCAAGTTTCCTACCACAAGGATCCAGGTGGACATGCAGTTTCAGCATCTCAAGGGTGATCCTACCCTTCCTGAGTTGCTGGTTACACCTAGGGAGGCTCATGGGCAGCAGGGTGCTATCGAGAGGGCAATCCAGGAGGTCAAGAAATTGATCATCTCTGAAGACTGGGTACCCTTGTCTGCACCTGCACTTGTCAGGAGTGCATGGCTGAGGAACGTGGAGCAGCAGCTGAACAGCAGGGTTAACTTCTACTATGATGGAGTTGCTGTCAGCCCAATGGGTCTATATCATGGCCTGTGCCCACCACATGTGCTGGAGGGCTGGAAACATGCTGCACATGTCACCTTTGCCAAGCTGAGGGAGAAGGACCGGGGTTGGAAGATGCTGGAGCCACAAGTGGGTCAGAAGGTCCTAGCTTGGAAGGAACCTAGCCTTTATGGCAAACGTGGTAGCTGGAGTCCTGGGGTGGTTACCCAGGTTGATGAAGCTAGCCACGCATGCTTGGTCAGCATGGAGGACGAACCAAAGCATGTACACCGGCTGAGTTGGTCATATGTCAAGCCTAACCTGATGAATGAGGGCAGTCAGGCACAAGGCTCACAGGATCTGCAGGATTTTCAGGTCCCAGGTGACATCACTGACGCAACGACCACATCTGTTGCAGGGGAATCTGTCAGCCCTGGCCAGGTTGCAGAGGTACTTGTTGAACAGGCTGCAAGGTCAACAGCTGGGGAGTCAACTGTCAAGCCCAAGGCACTAACCAAGCCCAGGGGGACAAGTTTGGCTGGATTGATTGGGGCTCTACAAAGGGCCAAGAAGCAGCCCAAGGTAGCCAAGCTCAGGTGGCATGGCAATCTGGGGCTGGACACTGCCTTAGAGGTAGACACTAATTCTCAGGTTCCATTATTGGGACCAGGGCTGCAGCAGGGTACAGCATGTCTGAACCCAGCTATCAGTTTGTGTCTGACTTCAGTGGCGGGGTACACGTGAAGGTACTGGGTGAGGTATTCATTCCTATCCTTGGACAGGACACTGCTTTTTGTGTCTTGGAGGGCTATCAAGGACCTGCTCTTCTGGGGCAGAATTTCCTATGCCAGGATGGGTAGTGATCACGTCCTCTCTCCTGACTAAGGAAGGGGCTGGTCAGGTCCCACTGATTAATTTCAGGACCACTCACCTATCACGTGCAGTAACCAGGACGGTTAAGCGTGTGCAAGTGTGCCAGGGGCAGGAGCCCTTGGTTGATGACCTCATACTGCCAGCTGCTAGTCATCCAAGCAGTTTGGGCATTGGTCCTCACTCACTTGCTGGACACAGCCCTATCAACTACCAAGGCCTGGTGAAGCTCATGTCCTCTCCCATTATGTGTCCCCAGGTCACACTGGGTCTGATTAAATCTGGGGAGGACTGGATCTCCAAGAAATGCGTGGAACCTGTCAATGACCTGCCTCCTGCACGACGTCTACTCAAGCTCAAGTTTGTCATCAAGATGAAGGAGGTGGACGGGGTCAAGGTACCACATGTCAGGCCAGTGCTGAATGAGTTCAAGGGTACTGGTGAGTGCACTGCTGAGGAGTTGTATACCCCTGGCATGCTGCATGATACTTGGAGGCTGCTGCTGTGTGTCTTTCTAGGCCTTCTCAACAAGGGCTTGGACTATGGCTCAGTGGTGATAGACTTCAAGAGGGCATTTCTGGAGGGTGATGCAGATGTGGCACAGGAAAAGTGGGAGGGCAAGACGCCTTTCTATGTTAGGGTGCCTGCTGTATGGAAAAGGGACATCCACACGGAGTTCCTTAAAATCCTCAAGGGCCTGGAGGGCCTGAGGTCAAGTCCAATAATCTGGAGGGAGACTCTCAACCGTTTCCTGAAGGAGCATTGCAACTTGAAGGTCTCTCCTGTAGACCCCTGTCTGTTTCTGGGGCAATGGGAAGGCCTGCCAGTGTATGCTTCGCTGCACGGGGATGACCTACATCTGATAGCTCCCACGTCGTGGCTTAAGGAGCTGATCTCCATCATTAAGTCCAAGTTTCCTCTGGGTAGGGAGCAATGGCAGGTGGAGAATGAGCCTCTGCTGTTTGTGGGCATGGAGGCCACACTGGTGAAGAAGGGGGGAGTGGCGTATGCTGCTGGTGGGGGGCAATGACTATCAAGAGACCCTCATTAGCAAGCTTCCTCCAACCATCACACAGGCACTGTGTCCCATGGTGAGGGGCATGGTTGCTTGGGTGGCAGGCATTTCCAGGCCAGACCTTATGGTCATAGCCAGGTTGCCTGATGACATGCTGGTGGAGCTAGGGTCTGCCAAGGTGGCTGATCAGGTCAGGGCTTCATCTGGCATTCTGTTGTCTGCAGTGGATTTATCACAACCCATTTGCATGGAGCTGTATGTGGATAGCTCAATGGACAGCAGGCAGGTCTCCAAGGTCAGGGGCAGGGCTGCAGGGCTCTTTGTGCTCAGACAGGAAGGCCTGGGGAGTTTGGTGAGCTGGTTTAGTCGCCTGCACAAACGGGTGGCTGTCAGCAGTGATGTGGCAGAATGCAGGGCTATTTGTGAAGGCATTCACACAAGCCTTTATCTGAAGGAGTTGCTTCATCAGATGACTTCTAACACTCCTTGGCCACTTCAGGTTACCACTCTTCTAAAAACAGACTCCATGGGGATGGTGCAGTTTGTGCACAGGCAGATGGCCAGAAGTAGGGACTTGGATTATCTCCTTCTTAAGGAGTTGTCCTCCTTGGCCAATATTGAGCATATCCCTGGGGTTGACAATCCTGCTGATGCTTTGACCAAGCTAGTGCAGAAGGCAGCAGTGCAATACAAGGTTCTTCAGTCTCTGATGGACCCATCTCAGCAAGCTGTCTAAGCTGGTGCATGGTTATAGGGCATTGGAGAGCAGATTGTGTGGTAGTGTCAGCATTGTGACTGGCATAATACCTGTATTTTAGTCTGTACTAAGGCTCATGGACCATGGTACACTCACTCTGATTTTAATCAGGATACAGCCAGGTTTTGGCTGGGGTTCATGCTGTTGACTACACAAGGTTGACAGGTCCATTACAGACCATGTATTCTATTTTAAAAGAAATGTATATTTGTACATACCTCTCACAATGGTCTGGGAACCTTTATTCTGGGGTTTATAGGGCGGGGTTCGATTCCCTGGTATTATGTTTCTACAAGCTGGCCTGTTCAGGTGTTTGCCTGTTCAGACTTCCCTAGTTCCCCAGGGCAGGATTTAATTGTTGCCTATGTGTTTCATTTTGTCATTTGTTTGCTGTGGCAGTTTACCATCTGGCAAGTAGACGGGCGCCGTAAGACGGGCGCCAATAGACCCCTGTTGAGAGAATGACAGGCAAACTATTGTAATACGCCTTACTTTGTCAAGTGGTATTTTAATTGTCATGGATTTATTGTACTTATATTGAATATGTACTGGGTTTTATGGGATTAGTATCTGGGATTAATGTAACTCACCGCCAGAAGGTCATTGTACTGGAGGCTCTACCGAGGTGATGGGATTAATTCCTGGAGAAGACCTCATAGAATTAACCTGTATGTATTTAATTTTGTGTGCTTCTAATATCTGGTGGTACTCTGTAATGCCACTTCCATAGGTTTTCTCCATTTCTCATGAAATGGTTTTCCCTGTGGCAGATCTGTTTCTTTTCCAGTTCCTTAAAAGAAAGGGCTGGGGGAATGGCATTGGCCATTAAAGACATCTGTTCAAGCTTCAAGCTGGAGTGAAGGACATTTCAAGCTACTTCAAGGGTCCCTGGCAGGGGATGTGATCCCTAAAGAAAAGAAGGGATTGGAGTTAACGTAAAGGATTTACGTTAGATGGATAGAGATTGTTACGCTCTTTCCAACGGCACCTTGAACGCCTCATTTGGTTAAGGAACGTAAAAGTTATGACGTTTCCTAGGCTGTGCCGACAGTACCCGGCGCGCCACTGTGGGCGCGTACGGACACAGGATGTACAAGTGTCACTTTGATAGTCCGCAGGACGTTGACAGGACTTGTACAGGACTTGATGGTCAATTGATAGGTAGGCGCACTGTAGCGCGCCAGGACCTATGAGACAATTGATGCTGACTAGTGTACGGATAGGTCCACAGGACTAGCCGTATGGACAATTGATAGATCTGCGCGCCAAAGGCGTGCCAGAGTCTGTGTAATCAATTGATTGACAGTTCAGCTGTGACAGTGCAGCTGAATACTTGGACGCGTCCCTAGCAAGCTATATGAGTGACTTGGTCACACTGGGGCGCTAGTTCTTGCGTGCACGTTCTCTTGGCACTGCGACCCTGTCGTCTGTGCTGCGTGCAGTCTTGGAAGTGACGTGACTTACGTCTGTGTTTCCTTGTTATTAATAAAGGCAACTTCCTGCAAGAACCATGGCGGAATTCGTGGCATTCTTACCCTCACAACTTCGACCGGTGGCAGCTCAATGTGGCTAGCGATATGCTGCATCACCGCCTGCGTAGAACCTTGGCCAGCGATGTTGGTCCAGAACGCGCGCAGCCGATGGGTATTCCCTCCCAGCCCGGCATTGTCCGACACCACGGGTTCCCCCAAAATACCCACAATGGTGCCCCAATCCTCCCGAACAGTGGGGCTGGGACTGTCCACCGCCACTACGTTTTCAAATAAGTAGGCGGGTGGCACCTGCTGCAGGCTCTGCTGGAGCTCGCCCACAATGCGCAGCATGTCCCAGAATAGGCCGCTCCTGCTGTCGGCAAGGCCCCGGCCATGCCCAGCCTGGCTCATGCCTTGGCACTCCCAGCCACCAATGACCAACCCTACCTCGCCATGTTGTGAGATGAGGCGGCGTAGCTGCTGCTGCCCAAGGAAGCGCACGTCATGAGTGCCCTCGCCGAAGACATCAGCCCAGGCGGATGGAGGAAATTGTGCTGGGTATGCTTGCGACAAGATAGCGCAGTGGTGCAAATATGCCGCCCTGGCTGTGAGCGATGCCTCCACCGCAATGAGCTTGCTGCATACCCCCCCGCTGCTCAGGAAACCGGCTATGCCGCCACCCATACCTGCGAACAGCTCCAGCACGACGGTGGCACGCCCGAAGTCCGGGATGCGTTCCAGCACCTCTGCGCTAAAGCCGGGGTACGGCGTGATGGCACCCGGCTGGCGCCGCTTCCCCCCAGCACCCTTGGGCAGTGCCTGACATGCCGCCATCACCCGTGCACGCACATCGCGCAGGCGTGGCAGGGGCGCAACCTGGGCAAGCCAACTTTGCCTCTGCGCATCCCGCGCTGGCAACGCCGCAGGCAGCACACACCGGTGCCTATCGGGCGCGCGCTTGTCGCTAGCCGCTTGCGCCATGTGCACCGCTTGCGCGTCCGGCCACACGCCCCCCCCCCAGTTCTCAGCCGCATCCCCTGGCTCCACCTCTATGCTGGCGGGCAACACCACTGCAGCCACACACGCGTCTAGCGACACCACCCCCTGCGGGTTAGGCTCCGCGTCGCTGCTGCACTGAATGGGAAGAAGCGCCTTTTGCTTCCCCTCCCCCTGCCAATCACGGCGGTAGGTCGCAACCTCCAGCCAAGGGTCAATTATGAGCCCGAGGCGATACATGACGTCCATCCCGATAAGGGCTGCATACCCACACCTGTCGACCACCAAGGCCGGCACAGCCACGCAGGCCATCCGCTTTGGGTCCGTGGGGTTGAGGATGACGTTGATCAGCATGGAAGTCATTGCATCGGGTCGCGCTGCTGGCCCTTTCCATCCCTCCACGAGAACGGTGCTGTCTATGAGCCCGCCGTTCTCACGGGTCGCACCACACATCTTGGCCAGCTCCATGGTGATCACGAGCGGCCCGGCTCCGCCATCCAGCTTGGTGACGGACTTTGCGCTGGGGCACACCATAGGGCCCCAACAAGTGCCGTCCTCGCTGATTGCCTGCATGGAAAGCGATAGCCGGGGACCCATCAGGGTGCTTTGCCACCGTGACTGTCCTCGGCACCCGTGACATCCGCTCCTCGCGGGTTGCTTCCCGGGGCATGGTTGGTGCTGGGACGTCTGCCGGGGTTGCCGGCATAACTGGCATGGTGACCCGCCGCGCAGTTTCCGCCACCGGCAATGTGCGTGCGTCTAGGCTGTCGGCGCACCGCTGCAGTGCCGCAGCTGCTTGGTGCACCAACGTGATGCCCCGCTGCCCGCAGCCATCAATCACTTGCCTGGCAGAAAACAAGGGAGCATCAATCACTCCATCCACTGGCAAGAATGGTGGCAGCTTGCGCCGCTGCTCGGCGTCGGCGGGGTTCGGGTGCTCCAGCAGCGATGACTCACCGCCGGTTGAACCTGCCGGGAACGATGCAGGAAGCTGGGGTGGCCCCCCCTCACCATTTCCCGTGGTTGGTAGGAACGACGGCAATGCCCGTGCCTGCTTGCCTCGGGTAGCTGCCTGGACCTCGACGGCATGGATAGGAGCCCAGAACAAGTCGGGTTGCTCCACCAGCGTATACGCGTCATACGCTTCCATCCCCGCCGCCTGCCCACTCGGTTGGCTGGGTGACGCCGGCGCTGCCGATACCTCAGCTGCCTGCTCTGTTGGCGTGCTGTCGGCCGCCACCATGGCCGCTGCATGTGCTTGCACGGTCTTGGTGACCACTGGGTACTTGCACCCAGCCGGAGCATGGGCGGGCGTTCCAGCCGCGTGCTCCTTCTTGCACTGGGCTGGGCAGGCCCGCTTCACGTGATCTGGCTTCCCGCAGATCCAACATGCCTTGTGCGGGTCAGCCGTCGCCTGGCCGGTGCTGCTGGAGGCCGTGTTGTCGCCCCCCGCGCTGGCTGGCTTGTCCGCCTGCGACCCAAACTGCCGGCTGCTTGGTCCACCCCTTCCACCGCTGGACCCTCCACCGCCTGATTGCGCGCCACCCACCCTGTTACCCTTGTGCGCTTGGGCGACTTCTTGGCGTACCAGCTCCACTAGGTCCGGGAGACCCCGTGCCTGTCGCCGGTTGAACGCATGCACTTCCGTGCACAGCTGGGCCAGGTCCCAATGACAACCAACCAAATCTAGGTTGTGGGATCATGGCAGCTTTTGGACCCAACGCCTTGAGCCACTTCTCACACGCCTCCGCCTCCGTCCATGCCGGGACCTCATCCCGCAAGACCTCCAGGCGGTCCATCGTGGCGTCAGGCGACTCCTTGTCCCCCACCTTGAAATCATGCCACTCCGCCTCCGCCTTGGTGGAGGAGTGGGCGTACTTGGCGCGCAGCAGTTCCCACAACTCCTCGGCAGGGTCGACGTCAAATACCACGTGTTGGTAGTCCGGCAAGCCTTGTTGGTCGCGCCTGTACCACACATCGGATCTTCCCGTCTTCAGCGCCACCTCATGGTAGCCTGTGACCCACCGCTGCACCAGCTTTTGCGTGTTGCCCGAGAAAAACATTGGGATGTTGTCCATCTCAAAGGACTTCGGCAGCTGGTTATGCGTGACGATATACTGCTGGTGCAGCCAAGTAAGTCTTATATTTCCAATAGGCTTGGTTGATGTCAACAAGCCCACCGTCAGCAGTATACCTGTCCTTGAGCTCCACCTGCGCTTGCACCGGCATTCCCACCTTGGATCCCTCAATCGGCGACCCATTGTAGCCCACCGGCATGCTTGGCGTCCTTGGTAGAGTAGCCACAAACCTCGGCTCCAGCCCATAGCCTCGTTCCACCGTGTATGGACTGCCTCGCTGCAATCCCGGAATGATGCCTGGCCGCACCCACGGTGTTTGTAGCCGTGGCGTCGCTGGGTTTGTTGGTGCCGGCGCATGCGGTACGCCAAAAGAAAACCCAGTTTGTGCACTAGGCATCCCAGGCACATGCTGCCGCGACGCCTGCATCTGTGGCGCTTGCGCCTGTGGCTGCACGGATGGTGCCTGCGACATTAAAGGCACCTGCGACTGCAACACCTGCGCTTGGGGCTGCCAAACTTGCGCTTGCGGCTGCAACACTTGCGGCTGTGGTAGGTGCGGCGCTGGAGTCAGCGTTGCTTGCGCGGTCCACGTCGCGTGCAGACTTGCAATCTGCGCCGCCAACTGCGCCGTCTGCTGCTGCTGCAACTGCATAGCCTGCTGTTGCTGCTGCATCTGTTGTTGGGATTGTGCTACATGTTGCAAAATCTGCTGCAACACATCCGCACCCACCCCCTGGCTGACACTTGGCCCCGGCGCTAGCCCGGTGCCTGCCAACCCGCTGAGCCGTATCTGCGATGATGGTGTGATGGGAAGTACTGTTCCATCTTGAGGACCTGCCGCGCTGCCACCCAGCCCTCCGTTGACGACTGATGTGTCACCACGTCCACCACCAACAACGCCACCACTCCGATCGGCGACCCCCCCCCCATTGCCCATCCCGGAACCCGAGGCTGCTGGTGGGACGAGTGGCCCATTGCCGTTGTCGCCAGTTGGCAAGGATGCCTGCGTGCCTGCAGCATCACCCTGCCGCGGTGCGCCATCCACCACCGTGCCTTGGTTGGGGTTGGCGCCCCCTTGATGTTGACCATCTTGGTCTGCCATCAAGCTTCGTGCTTGTGCTCTCGTGAGCACCGTTTCTGCAATCAATCACTGGGCTACAGAGTGAGCAGACGTAGTGCAAAATCAGTATGCACCACAGGGGCCACCACTTGGCCCCTTCAACTTGCTGGCACCACACCAGATGCACAGGGCAAGGAGAAAAGGAAACAATTGCCTGAAAGCTGAAAACCAATGCTGCTTCAGGACCTGCTTGCAAGCTGCCTGCCTTGACAGCCTTGCACAGCCAGCTTTACCTCTATTCCTAGTATTCAGGAAGAGGCCTCAGCCTTGACCAAGCTTACCTACCAACTCTCAGTTAGCTCTGTGTGGATAAGACGAGAAGCCAGTGCCAACTGCACTTCTCAAAAAGGTGAGACCTGAGAGTGAGGTATGGCTAGGTTAGGCTTCACACTGTGTTCTTTGTTGCAAATGAAATAACGTTTTTATTACCAATACTCTACCTAACTTGGCAGCTCTGTTTCAGCAATGGCTGGGCTCGATGAAAGAAAGGAGGGCTGGCCACACTTGCCACGCACCACCATGACCAAGACAGAGTTCAAGGATCCACACAGAGCTACATCCAACGCCCTGGTGGAAACACATACTTATCCCAATGAATGCCTTACACTTACGCAATATCTTGCGTCAGCCTTACCTCGTAGCCACGCTCAGTATCTGATCCTGACGACAACCGCTTTGTCGTCCATACTGCTTCAATTACACCAAAGCTACTCCGTGGCACTCGGCTTTGGTCAGCACCAAGACCTAAAAGTACACAAAATCCTAAGTCGTTGTCTGCAACGACTCCCTGTTCCGCATATGAAACATATCATCTAGCACTTTCTCTTTAGACGACAAAATCAACTAGACAACCTGGGTAGGCCAGAAATCCCAGACGACAAAATGCCCTTGTCGCAGAGCACTCCAGTGTCGACTTGCCGACCCCTGAGCTTGCCAAACAACTATATCACCAACCAAGCATGTACGACAACTAGCTGGCCCTGACGAGAAAAGCTGCCTTGTCGCATTCACAAAAGCGGCTTGCCAGCCTGCCGAATATCAATGCCAATATTGCACGACATTATCTACCTGCAGCGGACAGTTCTCGAAATCAATAACGCGCCAGCTTGCGTGCACGTGCATGTTCAGCCTGCACGATCCGCATAATTGCCAGGCTGGCAGCCTAGCTTGGTCCGTGTTGTAGTCCAGCAGCCAGTGCGTGCTGCTTGCCAGCGTTGGCACTGACCTCCTGGTGACGCATGTCAGTACCGCTGTCAACTCCCCGTGCTGCGCGTCGCGCTACGGCGCATGCGTTGCTCCCGTAAGGCCCAAATGCCAAAGGCGTAACAACTCGCACACGCGCAATGCCTAGCTGCCTCGCCTCGTCCCCCGGGCCGGCCGCGTGGCGGCCCCGCGTAAAGCCAATACTCGTGCGAATCGGAACGGCGCGCGACAGGTGCCCTTGAACTCTGTCACACAAGGTCTAGCATGGAAAATGACTGACCCATCTGCTGCTGGCTTATGTTTACACACAAACTTCAGGCGCAAGTGCTTGCACCCTGCAGGCTTTTTGTCAATAGGTGTGACAGGTGGAGTGTGAGAGGGACTAAGAGGATCTGGCACTACCCATTCTTCCCTGGCCTTGTTGAAGGCCTCCACCCATTTTAGGAAACCTATGTGTGTGCGACAATCTTGCTCTATCTGCTGATAAGAAAGAGGAGACATTTTAGCCACATCATGCTTGCCCAATCCAAAGGAGGTGGGATGAAGTTTTTGGTTATGAACCAAGTCTGCCACACAAGGTTCTTGCCCTGGGGCATACTTGGGGGTAGCAAATTTTACAGAAGCAATGTTGGTGTTAAAAAGTTTTTGAAGGGAAATTTTGAAATGATTCAGATCAAGACCACCCAGGTCCTGGATGGATAGTCTACTACTTGAAATGATGACACCAGGGTAAGAGAGAAAAGGATCCCCCAACAAAGCATTACCTTTATAACCTTCCAATACCTGAAAAGGTGTGGGGATACCAAGTATAGTCAACATGACCTGACCTTGTACCTTGAGGGATGACTGCCCTGAGAAATCAGCCACATGGTGCCAGGGTGAAGGTTCCAAAGGCATATGGGGCACAGCCAGGGCACTGATAATGCTGACCTGGGCTTGTGTGTCCACTGCAACCGTAAATGGGCTATTATTGTCATTCTGCCCAACCTTCCCCACCTTAGCTGATCCTGCAGCAGTTTGAGCTTTAGCTCTATGAGCTGATTGTAAAATGCGAACAGCTTCTGCTAGGCTGCGTTTGGAAGATGCAGCTAGTGGCTGAGCTGTGTTCACAATTGAAGAGGTGAGAGGTTGCTGCTCACCTGTTTTGCCATTGTAACCCTCTGCTGCAGGGGGCCAAGCCTGCAGTGACTGCCTACAATCATCAAGGGTGACCTGGGTGTCACAGTGGGTGTGGCTCTCACACTCACCAGTGGGTGTTCCAAACAACCACTCACTGGGCAACGCTGGGATGCCAGGCAACTGTACAGGGCTGTCGGCCAACAGCTCTTCCTCTTCTGCCACGTCTGACACAGTTGGAAAATACAATTTCATCCTGTGAGGTGAACACCTGTGAATCTTTCCCGTGTCATTTTGTTTAACCAGCACTGTCCTGCCAGTAATATTAAACTTTAGGATGGTGGCTGGCCCATGCCAGGTACCCACCTTGCCTAGTCCCGACTCCTTGTAGAATAGGACCTGGTCCCCTTCTCTGAAGGTGGGACGTGGATGCTTTGCATCCTTGACAGCTAACCTGCTAGCTGTATGTGCTCGCTGTGCATTGTATAGGGCTAGTACCTCAGCTAGTGGATAAATGCCTGCATGCAATCCATCTGGTGTAATGATCACCCCTTGTGGGGTTTTCATGAGTGGCCTCCTGTTGAGGACTTGGCACAGCCTGGTGGACCACAGAGCTCTGTCAGCATATGACCCACTGTCAGCCAGCAAATTACCATCTTCCTTGGCTACAAGGGTTTTAATGGACCTGATGGCCCTTTCAATAATGCCTTGCCTCTCATGATCTTCTAGCCCAGCCAGATCAATAGCCTCACACCCTGGTTCATTGGCAAGACACGTGAACTGTTGATCCAGTAATAATGCCTCCACAGGGTAGTACCTGGCCTGAGCAATCAAGAGAGCCCTGAGCAACTGTGTCTTGTCCATTCCAGGTGATGGTTCAATGGTTGTGTACCGTGACCATGCGTCTTTAAGTGCCAAGTAAGATTGTCCTTTTATATGAAAGACATCTCCTACCACCCTGCCCTTGCACTTAGGTGGGGTAGCTGCATGCCACTTAGGAGGTTTAGGTGCATTGAACTGACAATGCTGGCAGTGGGATCTGACCACCTGGCAAGCACGTCTGAGTGCTGCCCCCCCTATTGCTGCTGCCACCACCTCTGCACTCACTTCATGCCCATAAAGGAAGTGTAACTGCACAGCAAGCTCTTGAATACTGATATGAGCATCCTCTGAGGGGGACACTCTACACACCTTGGGAACCATAGATGTGAAGGTTGGTTTAGAGACATAATCTTCTGAAACCAGCTGTAGCACCTTTCCAGAACTGCTCACTGCTCTGACAGTGGGGCATGCAGATGAAAGAGGTGAAGCAGGCACACTCAAGCCAGCATGAGAGGGGGACTCACACTTCTTGCCGTAAGGAGGCCGCTTGCAGTCCTTGGGGTCACCGTGGGGCGGCCCGTGGCACTTGTGGCACAGGACGTCCAAGTGCTGCAGCTCGTCCACGTTCTTGCGGCATTTGGGCCGCGAGTGGTACCGCATGCCACAGCGGGTGCACCGCTGAGAAGCCTTGTCCTCCTTGTCCTGCTTGTTGTTGTTGTTGTTGTTGTTATTGTTGTTGTTGTTGTTGTTGTTGTTGTTGTTGTTGTTGCTGTTGTTGTTGTTGTTGTTGCTGTTGTTGTTGCTGGAGCTGCCCCCCTTGGAGGGAGACTGCCCCTTACCCTTGCCCTTGCCCCAGCCCCTGCCCTTGCCCTTGCCCTTGCCCTTGCCCTTGCCCTTGCCCTTGCCCTTGCCCTTGCCCTTGCCCTTGCCCTTGCCCTTGCCCTTAAACAGCTGTCCCAGCAGGGACTTCACCTCAGCCATGGTGACAGGCCTCTTGCTCCTGTCTTCCCTCTCCCTGTCCTCCTCCTCCCTATCTTCCCCCCTGACCCTCTTAACAGAGGTGCCCATGGCCCCCTGGCTGAGTGGGGCCAGGGCCAGCTTGATATAATCCAATGCCTCCTTCATGTCCTCCCAGTACTTTGCCATTCCTGTTGCAAGCATAGCGTAGGTGTTTTTGTCAAGTTTGAGTTTCTCCAGGAAGGAATGCAGCAAGAACTTGTGATCTAGCTGCTGGACATCAGGACGTGCTTTGATGGCTAGCTCATATTTCTTGGTCTCAGCCACATAGTCTACGGAGGTGACCCTGTATTCCTCTACCCACCTGAATGCCCCATACATGTCCACAGATGAGGGGGTGGAGAGGAGGTCAGTTAGCTCCTTTATGAAGGCCTCCCAAACTGCCCTAGCCTGCGTGTCCTGCCACTTGGGATACCTACGCTGGAAGACAAGGATGAGATTCTGAATCTGAGAGGAGGACTGATGGTAAAAATCCCCCTGCATGAGAGATCCAAACCAATTCTTGACATTCAGTTCCTCCCTAGCCAGCTGGAGAGAGAGAAGTGCATGATTCCCCTGCTCCCTAGTATGCCCCTCAGGCAGCCCCCTGACAGTAATCCTATCCACAGGACGGTTTTCATTGTATGTGGGCCACCTGGAGGGTGATGCAGGGGGTGAGGGAGAAGATGGTGTTGCTGCAGTAGCATTCACAGGAGAGACACGCTGAGAGGGAGGTGCTACCTGAGTGAGCTGAGCAGGAGGGGCAAGCATGGGCTGTGTAGGATGGGTAGGCAACATAGGGGTGGGCTGGGTGGGGGTGTGAGTATGTGTGACTTCCCGCCTCCTGCTGCGGGCCTCCTCCCAATCATGGAAGGTGGGAGAGAGTGACACGTCATCGTCAGTAGGGTTAGTAAAATCATGATGCAGCCAGGTAGGCAACCACCTACCAGCCCCTTTCATGATGGCATTGTGCAGGAGCTCCAGGAGTCGCACCAGGCGAACCCTGTTACCCTGCACCCTCCTCCCTGAGAGGAGGGCCTGCAGGGCAGGCAGCAAGTCGTCACACACCCTGCGTGTGTCCGCGTGGACTTTGGGCAAGCCCAGTATGTGCGTGATAATCGCACACACCAGGCTGCCCGCCTCCGCGACGTGTAGCTGCTGGCTCCTGTCGGCCAGCCCACGGAAGGAGGCGGTGGCGGCCTGAATGGCCCTCCACACAGGCTCATCACCCTGGGTGATGAAGTCCTGACCTTCCAGATCGCCGTCCAGCCGTGCCGGCTGCTGCCCTGCCAGGGTGGGACCCTGAGGCCCCTCCGGCCCAGCCAGGGCCTTGTCCCTGTTGCGACTGGAGGGGGCCTGCCCCCCAGAGCCGCTGGAGGTGCCAGTGACACCCTCCATGGGAGTTGCCTCCCCCGCCTGCGCCGGAGGCGCCGGCGTCGCTGCCGGGGTCCCTGCGACCCCGGGAGCTGGCGTCGCCGCCGGGGTCCCTGCAACCCCGGTGGCCTCCTCAGCCACCTGGCCCCCCACGCTGGGCGGGGGAGCCCGCTGCTGAGGCTGGACCCTCTGACCTGCCAGAGGGTCCTGGGTGGTTTCACCACCCATGGGCGTGGTAGGGGCGACTGCCGCCCCGCGCTCCGTCGCAGGCGGCATCGCAGCCGCCTCGCGCCTCTCCGGGCCCCAGCCAACTGGCGTGACTTGGGGCCACGGCGGCAACGGAGTCAGCGTGATCTCCTGCTTGGCGACCACGCGCAGCGCCTCTCTCTGACGCTGCCTGGACGCTCACTGATCCACAGTGCCTGGATTGCGCCTCGGCCGATTGGCGAAGCACCACATCCAAACTGCCACCTGGATCAGGTGGAACTGCATCCGCAGACAACTCTCGAGCAGCGTTTGCGTCCGATGAACGTCGATCGCATGCGTCGGCTCATCGGCGGTGAGCTGAAAACGCTGACGAATGATCCAGCCGTTCACCGAGATGAACGCTGGGATGTCATCTTCCCCGATGGGGAGAAGATACGGTAAGCGCCCGAACTTGACAGGCGGCGGAACATGCGCACCATACCGGTCGATGTCCAGGATGGCCATCTGTCGGCCCACCGAGAGATTGCCAGACGTCGCCGGCGTCTGGGAAGAAATCTCTAGCGAAGGCCGTGGCCTCACAGGCGGCACCTCCCCGTCCTCTTCCGAGGAGTCACTCCGTTCACGACCCCCATCACCTGCGATGGGGAAATTACGTGCCCGGGGGTCCTGCCCCCCGGGTGCCATGGCGGACGAGCCGCCAGTGGCAAACGGGCGTCCGCTCGCCATCCCCCGGGCGCCGGTCCCCACCTGCGGGGTCCGACGCCTGGGGTGGTCGGCGACCACCGTGCGGAAGGTGACGCTAGGCGTCACCCTCGGTGCATCGTTGGCGGAGGGCGTGCCCTCTGGCGAGAGTCGGGGGGATGTGCGCCTGGCAGGCGCCTTCCCCTTGTTGTTGTTGTCCTTGACGTTGTTGGAAGCCATGTTTTTTGTTTTTCGGAAAAAATAAAAAAAACTTTTCAGTCCAAGTTGGAACGCGTCTAACGACGATGGACAACTGCCGAAAGCTGAAATGGAAGGATGGTTGTATTAGCAATAATACAATGAGAGTAGTGTAAGCTTGAGGGCTCAGAATGGAACGTCTGGGCAAACTCGGGTGCTGCGGCACTCCCCAGTGCTACGCCTATATGCCTATGGCAGTGCTACCTGCAGCACCTACCGGTGGACAACTGGACACTGCAATGCCATGCGACCACGTCACTAGCATCAACTACACTCGGCCCGTCAGACCCGGATAACCCGGATCTGGCGGGTCGAGCTAGAGCCTAGGAACAGTCTGGCACTAACTGCACGTCAGTCCACATGACGCCTCAGTACCGTACACCCTGCCGTACAGTACTGAGGTGTCCCACTCAGCCGCGGTAGGCAATACGCGGCGCGCAGGCCGGAAATCCGTGTGTCAGCCTAAGCATCTAGTTAGCGATCAGCCAGAACTGTGAGTTCCTGGTCTCTCACGCCACACAACGGGATGAGCCAAAGTTGCAAGGCAGCAACCTTTTAACCCGTGCACCAAGCCACGACCACGGTGAGCGGTTCCACGTCCAATGTGGGAGCTTCGGTTCGTGCTTGCCAAGATAGCTGGTCATCCCCCATGACCAAGCTATATCCTTTGCGTTGTTCCTCGTTCCCATCGGCGTGACGAGGCACGTGCAGGCAGGCAAGCAAATCCTCAACGTCCACTGGCATCAGTGCAGAGCCAGGACGAACTGGATTTGCCTAGACTCTGCAACCTAGGAAGTACAGGACCTGTCACAAGCCTGCAAGGCCTAGTATCCTTGCAGACCTGTGCCAGTTCCTGTAGTCCACCAGTCACAGGCTGCTGCTCTTCTGGTCTACGTGGACCACAGTCACGTGATAGTCAGGCTAAGCCTGCGCAGGCACGGCCTGCCACGTGTCCTGTCCACTACACCAGAGGACTGTACCTCAGTCGGCCACGGACGGCTAGGACTTCGGGACCTCATATCTTTCTTGTCCCTTGTCTGTTTCAGGCGGTCAGCACGGCGTTGGAAAGGTCTTTCCAAACTGCATCCACTTAGCATATTGGTTGCCCAAAATGCTAACTCCAACCCTTTCTTCTTTTGGAGCTGGACCAGCTTGAAATAAACCTAACCTTGCTTGTGCCCACTCAGCCACAGACCGCTTGGTCCCTTGAGGTTGATCAGACCTTTGAGGGCCCAGGTTCCTGCCTCCTTTGGGTAACAACATATCTGCCCTTGGACCAGGCTAGGTGTACTGGCCAGTGAATCAGAGGTCACCCCAGGTTATCCCCTGACCCCTTGGTCAGCTCCCAACCTTTCCTTGGGAACTTGGTGCTAGATTAAAGTCAAGGCACATTACCTAGTCCAATGGCTGGGATTACAGGATGCCAAGAACGTACTATTGTGAGTTCCTGATCTTTCACAGTTATCACAGGCGCCCGTTCTTATGGCGCCCGCCTTGGCCAGCCTTTCCCTTTGCTCAAAGAACTCAGGTAGCACCTAGGCAAATACTGCCTCCTTGGGGAGCCCATGTCTTCACTGGGTGTTAAGCCCAGGAATCACTCATGCCAGGCTGTGGCTCTGCTGGGGAATTGAACCCCACCCCAACCTCCAGGTTTATAGGTGACCTGGAACTTTACACAAGAGAAACATTACAACCATGGAACAACATGAGAATGACATGACATGATTATGTTTTATTCAAGCATTATATAACCCAGAATGTGGCCCCCTGGCAACCATGTTCCACATGGTCACACAACCAGGTTCTTTATTAGCAACAGGTTGGAAACAAGCACTAGAAAACATATATACAGCAACCTGTAAGAACCAACATTCGGGTTGCCCTTGCATGGCCTAACTGTTTGAGGCCAAAGGCGTCGACTTAAGTCCTGGCGACTCTTCTGAACCCCATGGGGAGGGCCAGGCATGATTCTCAGCTGGTAGGAGTGACATTCCACACCAACTCCTGTCCAGGAGGGTGTACCTAACCCTGAAGGACCGGCTGTCAACCAGTAAGCACCAGTCACCACTTGGTACTTTGGTCAAGCAGCCCACTGGGGGCACCCAAGCTGAAGCAAGGCCTGGTCTCTATGGCCGCCCGTGTAAGGGGTCCATGAGCCCACGGAGCAGGGGGTACTGCCTCTCCGCCTTCTCCTCCAGCTTGGTGAGGGCATCTGCAGGGTTGTCCACACCAGGCACATGTTCAATGTGAGCTAGGTAGGACATCTCCTTGAGCAACAAGTAGTCAAGGTCCCTGCTCCTGGCCAGCTGCCTGTGCACAAATTGCACCATGCCCATGCTATCAGTCCTCACCAGTGTGTGCAGCTGCAACCTACAGGAAGCCACTTGACATAGCTGGTAGAAGAGCTCCCTCAAGTAAAGAGCAGTATGCAGCCCTTCACAGATTGCCCTGCACTCAGCAATATCACTGCTGGGTGTAACCCTGTTCTGCAACCGACTGTACCAGGTAACAAGTGAGGTGTGATCTTGCTCCAGGGTAACTAATGCTGCTGCCCGGCCCCTGACCTCTGTGACCTTCCTATTGTCCATAGAACTGTCTACATAGAGAACCATGTCAAGGGGCTTGTACAAATCCACAGGACCCAGTATGAGAGGGGGAGACATCATGACAGCCTGCACCACACTCTCAGCACCCACCTCAACCAGCTGGGAATCAGTAAGTCGACTCAGAACCAGCAAGTCAGGGGCACATATACTTGCAAGCCATGCCAGCATGCCCCTGATGGTAGCACACCTAGCCTGCGTGATGGGCTCCTGCAATGCATCTACAATCTGCTGTGGGTAGTCCTTACCACCCTCCATCCTGATGAACCACGAGCCCTTGGCTTGGAACAACGTAGCCTGCATGCCACAGAAGACCATAGGCTCATTCTCCACCATGTGCTGTATCTTACCCAGCTCAAACCGCTTCTGGATCTTAGCCAAGACAGCCTCAACCCAGTCTGGTGGACCTATGAGATGCAGGTCATCACCATGCAGTGAGGCAAAGACAGGAAGGCCATTGTAGGACCCTTGGAACAAACAGGGATCCACTGGAGACACAGAACCCACAAGTATTCTTCAAGAATTTCTCTAGGCTCTTTCTCCAGATAATGGGACTGGACCTGAGACCTTCCAACCCTTTCAGAATTCTCAGGTACCTGGCCTTTATCTCTGCTCTCCATACAGCAGGTACAGTCACAAAGAAAGGAGGGATATCTCTCCAAGTCTGCCTAGCCTGATCTTGGTCACCCTTGAGAAAAGCCCTCTTGAAATCAATCAGCACAGAGCTATAGGGCACACCCTTAACCAGAAAAGACAGAAATATACACAGCAGAATCCTCCACGTGTCATGCAGCATCCCTGGAGTATAGAGCTCCTCATCTAACAACTGGCCAGTGCCATGATACTCGGTTACAACTGGTCTGACATGTGGCACCTGGACACCATCAACCTCCTTGAGCTTGAGGACAAACATCAATCTGAGCAGCTGGTGAACTTCTGGCAGCTCATCCACAGGTTCTGCACAGTTGGAAACTATCCACTCATGCCCAGAAGCAACAAAGCCAAGAGTCCATGCCTTAGCCATCTTGGGGCTCTGCATCATCTCGACTAGCTGGCGCCAGGGAATAGGACTGTGAGCAGCTATCTGGTACCTGTTTACCCCTAACTGCCTTGGATCAAAGGTGGTTGGGATTATCAACAAGTCCTCAGCTATGGGCTCCTGACTCTGAGGACCCTCAGCTGGCTGACTCCTAACAGCCTTCACCGCCACTGCAAGACCCTGGGAATAGTGATATCTTTCAAGGGGGAGGCTGCCCCTGCCTTCTAGTGCCAACTCATCAGAGGTCAAAGTAACCCCTGGCATGCACAAGAAGTTCTGTCCCAGAATGGCAGGCCCCTTATAGCCCTCTACCACACAGAACGTGGTGGGCACCCCTAAGATAGGCACACTCACTTCCCCAAGGATCTTCATGGACACCTTTCCTGAGAAATCAGACACAGCAAGGCAACTGGGATGGGACATCTGTAAGCCTACAGCATCCTCTTCCCTGATGACAGACACCTGTGAGTTGGTATCTACCTCCATTGTAGCTGCCCAGCACGACCCCCACCCCGTGAGCTTGGATACCTTGGGATCATGTTTGCTGCGCATGAGTGCTCGGATGACGTCCGCCATGAGAGGCCCCCGGGCCTTAGGTGGCTGCCCCGTCCCCTCTGGCCTTGTGACAGTTGCTTCAGCAGCCTCCTCCTGCTCGTCATCTTCCAGCAGGGACAGACCATCATCCACTACCAGAGGATTGTTAGCTGCTGCTGCCTGGCTCTGGCCTGGCTCCTCAACCCAGCTGGGAGGGCCTGGCCCGTCTGCAGGCCAGATTGCATGTGGCCTTCTTTCCTTGACATGAGCCCAGGACAACCTGTACACGTGCCTTGGATCCTTTTCCAAAGCCACCAGGCAAGATCTGTTAGCTTCTTCCACACGAGTGACAACCCCATCCTGCCACTTCCCCCGCTTGCCTGGAATAGATGGTTCCTTCCACATCCTGACCTTCAGCCCCACCTGAGGCCTCAGCACATTCCAGTTCTTGTCCTTACGTCTCAGCTGGGCAAATAACCTATCTGCCTTCCTAAGACTGGCCTGCACCACGTTCTCAGGTAACAAGCTATACTGCAGGGCCAGGGGAGAGACAGCCACACCATCAAAGTAATAGTTAACCCTGTGGTTCAGCTGCTCTTCTATCCCCTTACACCAGGCTGCCCTCTCTAAGGCAGATGCCACAAGTGGCACTGACTCTGCTGCTAGCACCACTGTCTTCACTTCACGTATGGATCTCTCTACAGCCCCTTGCTGCCCATGACTCTCCCTGGGGACTACTACCAGCTTACAAGGCAGCTGGTCCTGATGCTTGAGCAAACAGTCAAACTGCAAGTCTGCCTGCACACTCTTGCACACCCCAAAGCCTGGGATCAGGGCCTTCATACCCAACAACAAGTGGTGCTCCTGCATACCAGGCAGAACGTCTATCAGTCTATATCTGCTGAACCTGTCCACTGCCACCAATATATACAAGCCCCTGATATGCTGGATATCCATCTGGATGTCGCCACGCTCCCTAGCAGGCTCCCTAGCATGGGACTGAGGTGGGTGAACAGCATTCTCCTGGCAACCACAGTTCTCAGCAGCAGCCTGGCATGCCTCCCACAAAGGCTCCCTACCTAGCTTCCAAGCAAACATTGCTGCCTGCCCAGAATGCCCAAACATATGATGCAATCTATGGCCAGCCTCAGCATAGCTCAGCACTCTGTCAGTACTGACCTGGCGAGACGTCTGAACCGTGTGTGGGGACACATGATCCACTCCTGAGGTTCCAGGGCCTTCCTGCAGGCCATCCTGACTCCCCAAGCCAGGTCCTGCTCCCTGGACCGCTCCAGGCCCTTCCAGCAAGGTCCTTTGGCCCTCCAGGCCAGCACCTGCTGGAGACCCACCACCTGCATGAGGCATAGGGAATTCAGCTGCAGCATTGTTATTGCAATCCAGTGGAAGAACAACATCTTTACACCCTTGGTGCTGCACAAGGGGCACACCCCCATCCTTATGTACATCCAACACACCTTCCCCAAGGGGTGATTGACTATTTACAGGGGATGATGTAGCTAGTCACTGCTGCCCAGACTGGCCCCCTGCCCCAGCAGGCTTGGCCTTCCTGTCAGGACACTCACGACGCCAGTGACCTTCCTTGCCACACACAAAGCATGCTCCACCCTTCTTCCCAGACCCAGCCCCACCCTTGCCAGGCTTCCCTGGCCTCCCTGAGACTGTCCACCCTGCTTGCCCTGGTTGCCTTGAGCTTGGCCCTTGCCTTGCCCTTGGCCACCCTTACCCTGCTGACCACCAGCTTGCTGGCTCCCAACCCCTCCTTGGGAACCTGCACCCTTGCCACCCTGAGCCCCCTGCCTCTGGCGCCTGAAGCGCTTACGCTTGTTGGGCCTTGCCCCATCACGGGCTGGGTACCCGGGGACATCACCTTGGCCCTGCACAGCGGAGGTGGCATTGCTGCCATGGGACTGGATAGCTTTGCAGGCAGGATCTGGCTTCCTTATGCTGAGGATTACAAGCTCCAGAGCACGCAAGGAGCCATCAGTCTGGTTAAGAAACATGCGGGCACTGTTCCTCCCATCCACACTCAAACCCATACGGTCCAGGAAATAGTCTGCCAAGGCCCTATCTGTGACCAGGAAGCCATACTTGGCCCCCTTGTCCTGATACGGTTGAGCCTAGCCCATTCCTCTGCCACAGGACCCACTATCTCAAAGGTGTCATACTGATGTTTATAGTAGTTGGTGAGGTTGAGAACCTTGTCAGAGAACTCCTCCCTCAACCCATCCAGGAACTGTGCCCAGGTTAGCTTATCCTTGACACCAGTCCTAGCCTTTTCCCTGACACGCTCTGACGAGTCCCTGTTGCACGTGGACGAGTGAAACACTTGCACTAGGTTGACAGTGGGGTCCACGGAGAGCACAACCAGCTCCATGTCCTCTAGCCACTTGTCTAGAGCTTCCTGTGCTAGTGGTGGGTTAAGAGGCTTTTGTCCATTCATAAGCGTGACTGCACTCATGTGAGGTCTCGACCCTGGCAGCGCCTTCACCGGCTCCACCACAGTGGGTGTCACAGCAACAACGCCACTTGGGCCAGCAAGCACAGGGGAGAGCACATCCACGTGAGGCCTCTTACCATTGCCGTCAGCGGAGGTGTCCCTCTTACGCTTCTCCACGGCAGGTTGCCCATTCGCCACCGTTATTGCATCAGATGCTCCTAGTGCCCGCGCCTTGCGCGCCTCCTCCACCGAGTCTTCGTGCCGTCTCTTGCTGCCTGGTCTCTTTCCCCCATCGCCCTCGCTGGCTGGGATCGCCTCCCCCACCAGCTGCTCCTTGTCTTGCCGAGGCTCCTGGCTTGCTCCAGCCGGTGCCTCCATCTCGCCCTTGTCGCCGTCTCCCGGTTTGCCACGAGGCATTATATACAGTGGGATGGCAAAACAAAACAGGCGATAGACAAGGAAAACAGGCTCAAGCGCTGGTGCTGCCGGAAGAAGCCGCTGGATGCTCCTCAGCTATGGCCTCCTCCTCACGCTCCTGCGCTGTGCGTGCCACCGGTGTCCCCACGCGTGGAACTGAGCGGACCTCCTCCGCGTTGTAAGGACCTAGCACACGGCTCACCGGCCTCCCGGCTGCTGTCTGCTCTACCGGCAGTCTAGGCGCACTGCCACGGCGATACCACTGAAGATTCCTGACCCACCGACTACCACCACCTCGCCGGTCGTTCCGCGAGCCCCGACCAATCTCCCCAAAATCGTGTTCCGGCTCAAAGGGGATGTTTAACTCTGCCCTGCGCCTGGCCGAGTATCCCTCGTTTGTGCCGTCACCCTCGTCAATCTGCTGTGACGAGCGGGCTATGATTCCCGTTGGCCGTCCACGAACTGATCGTGGAACTCCTCGTCGGAGACGTCTCGACCGGTGATGACTGTCACCGTCGGCCCAGTCGCCCCTGGCCTGCTCTGCAACCTCGGAGTGTCCAAGGTCGACCAAATCCCCGGCGGCCGCGTAGTGATCACCCAGTGATCGGCGTGACCACGCGCCTCTTGGATCAGAATGTTGACCAGGTGCTCACACGTTTGAGCCACCACCTCGGCCGAATCCCACGGGCTATCGGCCTCGCGCGTCTGCGCGTCCCGTATGATATGTGACGCGTCGGTCCCCTCCCCCAGCGAGCTTGTCGCCACCCAGTGATTATACAATCTGGTTCCACCTAAACAGATGGCCACCAGTTGGCCCAGCGTTTCACGCGCTAAGTCCAGCGCCTGGATGGTTACGTGCCCGCCCTGGTACGCAACTTCTAGACTGTAAATCAACGAAGCAATTTCGTCGCGAATGGCGACGAGGCGCTCCGTGCAGACCCGTCCTGTTTCCCCTGGCGACGTCGTCGCCCTAATCCTCATCACCACAGGGTCGTTTGCCGACGGCCCTGCTGCGTTACCGAACACAGCGACCCAACCTCCTTCCGCAAGGCCCCTTGCAACGTGGGCCGCTTGCACAAATGTAGAAGCGTTGGACGGGTGACTGTAGGGGAAGAATGCGTCTTCGCGCGCCGGCAACTCTGGAGCTGCTTCGCGCCTGGGAGATGACTCAGGTAGAGTAACCCGAGCCTCGGCCGACATGAAACCTTGCAAACAGAAATGCAATAGTACGAGTTAGCGATCAGCCAGAACTGTGAGTTCCTGGTCTCTCACGCCACACAACGGGATGAGCCAAAGTTGCAAGGCAGCAACCTTTTAACCCGTGCACCAAGCCACGACCACGGTGAGCGGTTCCACGTCCAATGTGGGAGCTTCGGTTCGTGCTTGCCAAGATAGCTGGTCATCCCCCATGACCAAGCTATATCCTTTGCGTTGTTCCTCGTTCCCATCGGCGTGACGAGGCACGTGCAGGCAGGCAAGCAAATCCTCAACGTCCACTGGCATCAGTGCAGAGCCAGGACGAACTGGATTTGCCTAGACTCTGCAACCTAGGAAGTACAGGACCTGTCACAAGCCTGCAAGGCCTAGTATCCTTGCAGACCTGTGCCAGTTCCTGTATTCCACCAGTCACAGGCTGCTGCTCTTCTGGTCTACGTGGACCACAGTCACGTGATAGTCAGGCTAAGCCTGCGCAGGCACGGCCTGCCACGTGTCCTGTCCACTACACCAGAGGACTGTACCTCAGTCGGCCACGGACGGCTAGGACTTCGGGACCTCATATCTTTCTTGTCCCTTGTCTGTTTCAGGCGGTCAGCACGGCGTTGGAAAGGTCTTTCCAAACTGCATCCACTTAGCATATTGGTTGCCCAAAATGCTAACTCATCTCATCTAACTCTGAGTTGTTTGACGAAGCATCTCTAGCCAAACATCCTACTTGATTTACTAAGGGTTCAGACTGAACGGGGAATTTCGAGTGTTCAGACTGAACGAAAATTTAGTTCGAACACATTTCTGAACGCGTTTTTTGTTCAATTTTTGGTTCGGCCTACTTCCCACGCAATTTCTGTGCAAATTTTTGCGAGATGACTGACCTGAACGTGTTCAGACGGTTAGCGTGGAAAAAAACGGCTCGAATCTGTGAAAAGCAAGGGGCTTCGCCCAAAAAACGGCCGTACGTAACCGAATTTTTTGGGCTCCCGCTGGCCCCCCCGCCTCGGCGCCCTCGGCCACTGCCCCTTCGCACTGCGCACCCCGCGTGGCGCCGGCGTTCCCGAGGACGCACCCCGCGGGTGTACACGCCAATCGCCCGCTCAGGCGCCAAAAAGTCTGGGCCCCGAAGGGGCCCCCAACTTGTCAACTACTTAACTACGATCGTGTTGCGCAAGGGAGAAACCCGAACATCCTGACATCGCCGCGGGCGCCGTACCGTACGGCCTGATCGCACCCCCACGCCCGAGGGCAAATCCTGAAATCCTGCGGAGCCGCGAGTAACGGCCCGTAACCGCCGGCCTGAACGCCGTCACACCGTCCTAAGATCGAGTCTCACCAATTCTGAACGGAAGCTGAATTCAGCAAAATGCGCGAGAAATGCCGTGGGGCATATACGGCAGGGGAAAGAGTTTGTTGCCGAAGCAAACATCCTACTACATTTACTAAGGGTTCAGACTGAACGGCAAATTTCAAGAGTTCAGACTGAACGAAAATTAAGTTCGAACACATTTCTGAACGCGTTTTTTGTTCAATTTTTGGTTCGGCCTACTTCCCACGCAATTTCTGTGCCAATTTCTGCGAGATGACTGACCGGAACGTGTTCAGACGGGGAGCATGGAAAAAAACGGCTCGAAACTGTGGAAAGCAGGGGGCTCCGCTTAAAAAACGGCTGTACGAAACCGAAATTTTTGGGCTCCCGCTGGCCCCCCCGCCTCGGCGCCCTCGGCCACTGCCCCTTCGCACTGCGCACCCCGCGTGGCGCCGGCGTTCCCGAGGACGCACCCCGCGGGTGTACGCGCCAATCGCCCGCTCAGGCGCCAAAAAGTCCGGGCCCCGAAGGGGCCCCCAACTTGTTGTCCTTTATACTACTTTTATGGTCCGCCAATTGTTCCGCAAACTCTTCCGGCAAACCTTGTCCGTACCCGAGTAGCGCAAAAATCCGAACGCCAACTTTGTTTCCACAAAATCTTTACGCAGATCCCATCCGTAGGCTTTCTAGCGGCCTGTCACCGCGTAACGTCTGGCGCCCAAACTCTTCTAGCCAGGGAACCAAACAAACGGTCGCAAATCGTGGCGGGAAGAATAAGCAACCAACCAGAGCTGTGAGCTCCTGGTCTTTCACGCGCACAACGGGATGAGCCAAAGTTGCAAGGCAGCAACCTTTTAACCCGTGCACCAAGCCACGACCACGGTGAGCGTTTCCACGTCCAATGTGGGAGCCTCGGTTCGTGCTTGCCAAGATAGCTGGTCATCCCCCATGACCAAGCTGTATCCTTTGCGTTGTTCCTCGTTCCCATCGGCGTGACGAGGCACGTGCAGGCAGGCAAGCAAATCCTCAACGTCCACTGGCATCAGTGCAGAGCCAGGACGAACTGGATTTGCCTAGACTCTGCAACCTAGGAAGTACAGGACCTGTCACAAGCCTGCAAGGCCTAGTATCCTTGCAGACCTGTGCCAGCTCCAGTATTCCACCAGTCACAGGCTGCTGCTCCTCTGGTCTACGTGGACCGCAGTCACGTGATAGTCAGGCTAAGCCTGTGCAGGCACGGCCTGCCACGTGTCCTGTCCACTATACCAGAGGACTGTACCCTAGTCGGCCACGGACGGCTAGGACTTCGGGACCTCATATCTTTCTCGTCCCTTGTCTGTTTCAGGCGGTCAGCACGGCGTTGGAAAGGTCTTTCCAAACTGCATCCACTTAGCATATTGGTTGCCCAAAATGCTAACTCCAACCCTTTCTTCTTTTGGAGCTGGACCAGCTTGAAACAAGCCTAACCTTGCTTGTGCCCACTCAGCCACAGACCGCTTGGTCCCTTGAGGTTGATCAGACCTTTGAGGGCCCAGGTTCCTGCCTCCTTTGGGTAACAACATATCTGCCCTTGGACCAGGCTAGGTGTACTGGCCAGTGAATCAGAGGTCACCCCAGGTTATCCCCTGACCCCTTGGTCAGCTCCCAACCTTTCCTTGGGAACTTGGTGCTAGATTAAGGGGAGGTGGCACCCCAAAACCCTTAAAAATTGAACTATGGTAATAACACTTGAAATTCATTTGCACAATGCTGAAATATGATTGCGGGCACTAAATAACATCTCTTGTGACTTGTCCATGCACTTGTTGGGGGTACTACCCCCAAGTATACGCCAATATTGCGCTATAAATAGAAAAAGACGCTAATTAGGGCTGGGTATGCCCCAGCCAATGCACACATTTGTTGGCAACCAAAAATCAACCATTTGTAGTTCCCTGAGTGTGTAGCTTGCTGAGCTATTTACATCATGGAAATGGCAAAACCTTGAACAGTTATTAATTTTCCCGCAAAACAGGTCTTTTTTTACCGGACATTGGGAATAAACATATCATAAACACTTCAGATAAGGCCACAAAATCAAGCGAAAATCCGGCTAACAGGGGGACAGCAGTGGTCCAAGTCCCAGGTCATTCCGACAAGTCTAGCTCAAGTTATAAGGTTTTGCGTGCTAAAACCTGAACATACGCTAAATGAGGTTTTTCTGTGTATAAGGCCACCTAGACAGCATGTTTTCCATCCAAGAAGCCAAAAAACATGCCCAACTCGATCACACAACATAAGAAAAGGCTAGGCACCTCATCTGCCCTCCCCTGCCCTCAGCATGGCCAGCCTTGCCAGCGTGCGCATAGCAACACCTTCGCTAGGCATACACGCACCAAGAGAGCATACACTATGCTCAGCCCAAGGTTACCATGTAAATTTATGCCAAGAACTCAGCAAGTATACGTGTAAAAACCTTAGAAAGACTGCCCAAGCAATAGAGGCAACTGCAGCCTGCAAACTTGGCAGCAAATCATACATGCTGTCTGCCATGCATTCACATCCTATCCAGCTTGCCTTGCTGCACACATAGCAGGGAAGTCTTAATGGTTATAGCTCAAGGAAAGCAATAAAAACACCTATCTAATGCAATGCCACTCATGCAGTATGGCCAGCAAAAGAACCACTCTCACCTTCCTTTCCAATATGGCAATTTGCTAAGAAGCTGATGCCAGCTTGTTAGCCTCTAGGCACATGCCGGATGTCTTTACTAAAACAGGCGCGTCAGATCCGGCACATAACAAAGCGTCTGAGCAAGCTCATGTCCAAAGGATTATGGAAAACAAATGTCAACACATTACCAACAACTTGACCTCGGCGCCTTAAGCATGCCAGCCACAAACTACACGAAATTGTACGAAATTGCTAGGAATCTGACGATGCAACAGAAAGGAATGGAGCGCTTCCTGCAGGGAAACTGCCCGAAAAAAAGGCGAAAGGCCGACGTTATTGCACCTGCCTGCGTGGAAATGTTTCATGCATAAACTGGCACGCAAGCTCGAACAATAAAAGACATCATCCATTGATCAGGCGAACAAGGAAGGTGCGCCTTCCGTGAATACGTCGAAGGCGACATGCGCAGGCCTGCGTAGGTTCTTACCTTGAATGCCGGAAATGTAAAAGAAACCGGGAAGCTTCGGCACAAACTCGACAACACCATTAAGTTAGCTTCATAATCGCTCTTTAGAGCCTACGTTGCCTCACAATAGCTGCCGTAAACCTGCATTAAATTTCATGATCCGCAAGAGAAATTATATCCTGGACCCCCGCGCCCGTAGCCGTTCGAGAAATTAGCGATATTGCAAACCGTAAACTTTCCGCCATGACATGAGGTCATCAACTAATCTTCTGCGAAATTCAAGCATTTTTTCTAGCTGTTTACGTGCCATATCGATTAATATTGCATAAAGGCATGCCGCCATGGCCACCTCCGCGAGGGTTGAGCGGTCCGGGCACACATTATACACCGTACGGACGGTACCGCGAATTTTTTGGCGCGGAAAATATTCGGCGCGCCACGTCCCCTTAAAGTCAAGGCACATTACCTAGTCCAATGGCTGGGATTAAAGGATGCTAAGAACGTATAATTGTGAGTTCCTGATCTTTCACAGTTATCACAGGCGCCCGTTCTTATGGCGCCCGCCTTGGCCAGCCTTTCCCTTTTATGCTCAAAGAGACTCAGGTAGCACCTATACAAATACTGCCTTATTGGGGAGCCCATGTCTTCACTGGGTGTTAAGCCCAGGAATAACTCATGCCAGGCTGTGGCTCTGCTGGGGAATTGAACCCCACCCCAACCTCCAGGTTTATAGGTGACCTGGAACTTTACACAAGAGAAACATTACAACCATGGGAACAACATGAGAATGACATGACATGATTATGTTTTATTCGAGCATTATATAACCCAGAATGTGGCTCCCTGGCAACCATGTTCCACATGGTCACACAACCAGGTTCTTTATTAGCAACAGGTTGGAAACAAGCACTAGAAAACATATATACAGCAACCTGTAAGAACCATCATTCGGGTTGCCCTTGCGTGGCCTAACTGTTTGAGGCCAAAGGCGTCGACTTAAGTCCTGGCGACTCTTCTGAACCCCATGGGGAGGGCCAGGCATGATTCTCAGCTGGTAGGAGTGACATTCCACACCAACTCCTGTCCAGGAGGGTGTACCTAACCCTGAAGGACCGGCTGTCAACCAGTAAGCACCAGTCACCACTTGGTACTTTGGTCAAGCAGCCCACTGGGGACACCCAAGCTGAAGCAAGGCCTGGTCTCTATGGCCGCCCGTGTAAGGGGTCCATGAGCCCACGGAGCAGGGGGTACTGCCTCTCCGCCTTCTCCTCCAGCTTGGTGAGGGCATCTGCAGGGTTGTCCACACCAGGCACATGTTCAATGTGAGCTAGGTAGGACATCTCCTTGAGCAACAAGTAGTCAAGGTCCCTGCTCCTGGCCAGCTGCCTGTGCACAAATTGCACCATGCCCATGCTATCAGTCCTCACCAGTGTGTGCAGCTGCAACCTACAGGAAGCCACTTGACATAGCTGGTAGAAGAGCTCCCTCAAGTAAAGAGCAGTATGCAGCCCTTCACAGATTGCCCTGCACTCAGCAATATCACTGCTGGGTGTAACCCTGTTCTGCAACCGACTGTACCAGGTAACAAGTGAGGTGTGATCTTGCTCCAGGGTAACTAATGCTGCTGCCCTGCCCCTGACCTCTGTGACCTTCCTATTATCCATAGAACTGTCCACATAGAGAACCATGTCAAGGGGCTTGTACAAATCCACAGGACCCAGTATAAGAGGGGGAGACATCATGACAGCCTGCACCACACTCTCAGCACCCACCTCAACCAGCTGGGAATCAGTAAGTCGACTCAAACCAGCAAGTCAGGGGCACATATACTTGCAAGCCATGCCAGCATGCCCCTGATGGTAGCACACCTAGCCTGCGTGATGGGCTCCTGCAATGCATCTACAATCTGCTGTGGGTAGTCCTTACCACCCTCCATCCTGATGAACCACGAGCCCTTGGCTTGGAACAACGTAGCCTGCATGCCACAGAAGACCATAGGCTCATTCTCCACCATGTGCTGTATCTTACCCAGCTCAAACCGCTTCTGGATCTTAGCCAAGACAGCCTCAACCCAGTCTGGTGGACCTATGAGATGCAGGTCATCACCATGCAGTGAGGCAAAGACAGGAAGGCCATTGTGGGACCCTTGGAACAAACAGGGATCCACTGGAGACACAGAAAACCCACAAGTATTCTTCAAGAATTTCTCTAGGCTCTTTCTCCAGATAATGGGACTGGACCTGAGACCTTCCAACCCTTTCAGAATTCTCAGGTACCTGGCCTTTATCTCTGCTCTCCATACAGCAGGTACAGTCACAAAGAAAGGAGGGATATCTCTCCAAGTCTGCCTAGCCTGATCTTGGTCACCCTTGAGAAAAGCCCTCTTGAAATCAATCAGCACAGAGCTATAGGGCACACCCTTAACCAGAAAAGACAGAAATATACACAGCAGAATCCTCCACGTGTCATGCAGCATCCCTGGAGTATAGAGCTCCTCATCTAACAACTGGCCAGTGCCATGATACTCGGTTACAACTGGTCTGACATGTGGCACCTGGACACCATCTACCTCCTTGAGCTTGAGGACAAACATCAATCTGAGCAGCTGGTGAACTTCTGGCAGCTCATCCACAGGTTCTGCACAGTTGGAAACTATCCACTCATGCCCAGAAGCAACAAAGCCAAGAGTCCATGCCTTAGCCATCTTGGGGCTTTGCATCATCTCGACTAGCTGGCGCCAGGGAATAGGACTGTGAGCAGCTATCTGGTACCTGTTTACCCCTAACTGCCTTGGATCAAAGGTGGTTGGGATTATCAACAGGTCCTCAGCTATGGGCTCCTGACCTTGAGGACCCTCAGCTGGCTGACTCCTAACAGCCTTCACCGCCACTGCAAGACCCTGGGAATAGTGATATCTTTCAAGGGGGAGGCTGCCCCTGCCTTCTAGTGCCAACTCATCAGAGGTCAAAGTAACCCCTGGCATGCACAAGAAGTTCTGACCCAGAATGGCAGGCCCCTGATAGCCCTCTACCACACAGAACGTGGTGGGCACCCCTAAGATAGGCACACTCACTTCCCCAAGGATCTTCATGGACACCTTTCCTGAGAAATCAGACACAGCAAGGCAACTGGGATGGGACATCTGTAAGCCTACAGCATCCTCTTCCCTGATGACAGACACCTGTGAGTTGGTATCTACCTCCATTGTAGCTGCCCAGCACGACCCCCACCCCGTGAGCTTGGATACCTTGGGATCATGTTTGCTGCGCATGAGTGCTCGGATGACGTCCGCCATGAGAGGCCCCCGGGCCTTAGGTGGCTGCCCCGTCCCCTCTGGCCTTGTGACAGTTGCTTCAGCAGCCTCCTGCTCGTCATCTTCCAGCAGGGACAGACCATCATCCACCACCAGAGGATTGTTAGCTGCTGCTGCCTGGCTCTGGCCTGGCTCCTCAACCCAGCTGGGAGGGCCTGGCCCGTCTGCAGGCCAGATTGCATGTGGCCTTCTTTCCTTGACATGAGCCCAGGACAACCTGTACACGTGCCTTGGATCCTTTTCCAAAGCCACCAGGCAAGATCTGTTAGCTTCTTCCACACGAGTGACAACCCCATCCTGCCACTTCCCCCGCTTGCCTGGAATAGATGGTTCCTTCCACATCCTGACCTTCAGCCCCACCTGAGGCCTCAGCACATTCCAGTTCTTGTCCTTACGTCTCAGCTGGGCAAATAACCTATCTGCCTTCCTAAGACTGGCCTGCACCACGTTCTCAGGTAAAGCTATACTGCAGGGCCAGGGGAGAGACAGCCACACCATCAAAGTAATAGTTAACCCTGTGGTTCAGCTGCTCTTCTATCCCCTTACACCAGGCTGCCCTCTCTAAGGCAGATGCCACAAGTGGCACTGACTCTGCTGCTAGCACCACTGTCTTCACTTCACGTATGGATCTCTCTACAGCCCCTTGCTGCCCATGACTCTCCCTGGGGACTACTACCAGCTTACAAGGCAGCTGGTCCTGATGCTTGAGCAAACAGTCAAACTGCAAGTCTGCCTGCACACTCTTGCACACCCCAAAGCCTGGGATCAGGGCCTTCATACCCAACAACAAGTGGTGCTCCTGCATACCAGGCAGAACGTCTATCAGCCTGTATCTGCTGAACCTGTCCACCCCCACCAATATATACAAGCCCCTGATATGCTGGATATCCATCTGGATGTCGCCACGCTCCCTAGCAGGCTCCCTAGCATGGGACTGAGGTGGGTGAACAGCATTCTCCTGGCAACCACAGTTCTCAGCAGCAGCCTGGCAGCCTCCCACAAAGGCTCCCTACCTAGCTTCCAAGCAAACATTGCTGCCTGCCCAGAATGCCCAAACATATGATGCAATCTATGGCCAGCCTCAGCATAGCTCAGCACTCTCTCAGTACTGACCTGGCGAGACGTCTGAACCGTGTGTGGGGACACATGATCCACTCCTGAGGTTCCAGGGCTTCCCTGCAGGCCATCCTGACGCCCCAAGTCAGGCCCTGCACCCTGGACCGCTCCAGGCCCTTCCAGCAAGGTCCCTTGGCCCTCCAGGCCAGCACCTGCTGGAGACCCACCACCTGCATGAGGCATAGGGAATTCAGCTGCAGCATTGTTATTGCAATCCAGTGGAAGAACAACATCTTTACACCCTTGGTGCTGCACAAGGGGCACACCCCCATCCTTATGTACATCCAGCACACCTTCCCCAAGGGGTGATTGACTATTTACAGGGGATGATGTAGCTAGTCACTGCTGCCCAGACTGGCCCCTGCCCCAGCAGGCTTGGCCTTCCTGTCAGGACACTCACGACGCCAGTGACCTTCCTTGCCACACACAAAGCATGCTCCACCCTTCTTCCCAGACCCAGCCCCACCCTTGCCAGGCTTCCCCTGGCCTCCCTGAGACTGCCCACCCTGCTTGCCCTGGTTGCCTTGAGCTTGGCCCTTGCCTTGCCCTTGGCCACCCTTACCCTGCTGACCACCAGCTTGCTGGCTCCCAACCCCTCCTTGGGAACCTGCACCCTTGCCACCCTGAGCCCCCTGCCTCTGGCGCCTGAAGCGCTTACGCTTGTTGGGCCTTGCCCCATCACGGGCTGGGTACCCGGGGACATCACCTTGGCCCTGCACAGCGGAGGTGGCATTGCTGCCATGGGACTGGATAGCCTTGCAGGCAGGATCTGGCTTCCTTATGCTGAGGATTACAAGCTCCAGAGCACGCAAGGAGCCATCAGTCTGGTTAAGAAACATGCGGGCACCGTTCCTCCCATCCACACTCAAACCCATACGGTCCAGGAAATAGTCTGCCAAGGCCCTATCTGTGACCAGGAAGCCATACTTGGCCCCCTTGTCCCTGATACGGTTGAGCCTAGCCCATTCCTCTGCCACAGGACCCACTATCTCAAAGGTGTCATACTGATGTTATAATAGTTGGTGAGGTTGAGAACCTTGTCAGAGAACTCCTCCCTCAACCCATCCAGGAACTGTGCCCAGGTTAGCTTATCCTTGACAGCAGTCCTAGCCTTTTCCCTGACACGCTCTGACGAGTCCCTGTTGCACGTGGACGAGTGAAACACTTGCACTAGGTTGACAGTGGGGTCCACGGAGACACAACCAGCTCCATGTCCTCTAGCCACTTGTCTAGAGCTTCCTGTGCTAGTGGTGGGTTAAGAGGCTTTTGTCCATTCATAACAGTGACTGCACTCATGTGAGGTCTCGACCCTGGCAGCGCCTTCACCGGCTCCACCACAGTGGGTGTCACAGCAACAGCCACTTGGGCCAGCAGGCACAGGGGAGAGCACATCCACATGAGGCCTCTTACCATTGCCGTCAGCGGAGGTGTCCCTCTTACGCTTCTCCACGGCTGGTTGCCCATTCGCCACCGTTATTGCATCAGATGCCCTGTCGCCCGCACCTTGCGCGCCTCCTCCACCGAGTCTTCGTGCCGCCTCTTGCTGCCTGGTCGCTTTCCCCCATCGCCGTCGCTGGCAGGGATGGCTTCCCCCACCAGCTGCTCCTTGTCCTACCGAGGCTCCTGGCTCGCCCCAGCCGGTGCCTCCATCTCGCCCTTGTCGCCGTCTCCCGGTTTGCCACGAGGCATTATATACAGTGGGATGGCAAAACAAAACAGGCGATAGACAAGGAAGAACAGGCTCAAGCGCTGGTGCTGCCTGAAGAAGCCGCTGGCTGCTCTCCAGGTGCTGCCTCCTCTTCACGCTCCTGCGCTGTGCGTGCCACCGGTGTCCCCACTCGTGGAACTGAGCGGACCTCCTCCGCGTTGTAAGGACCTAGCACACGGCTCACCGGCCGCCCGGCTGCTGTCTGCTCTGCCGGCAGTCTGGCCGCACTGCCACGGCGATACCACTGAAGGTTCCTGACCCACCTGCTACCACCACCTCGCCGATCGTTGCGAGACCCCCGACCGATTTCAGCAAAGTCGTGTTCCGGCTCAAACGGAATGTGCAACTCTGCTCTGCGCCGAGCTGAGTACCCCTCGTTCGTGCCGTCACCCTCGTCAATCTGCTGTGACGACCTGGCTATGATGCCCGTCGGTCTGTCCACGAATTGCTCGTGGAAGTCTTCGTCGGTGACCTCCCGACCGGTGATTACCGTCACCGTTGGCCCGATCGCCCCTGGCCTGCTCTGCACCCTCGGCGTGTCCAAGGTCGACCAGATGCCTGGCGGACGTGTGGTAGTTAGGTGAAATAGTGCCGGAACCTTTTTGCCGTTGGGGCAAATCCGTCCGGAACACTATTTTGCCCGGATTCACCAAGTTAATTCGGCCGAATTAACTTAGGTGCTCGGAAGTGGTGAATCAGTTAGCATTTTGGGCAACCAATATGCTAAGTGGATGCAGTTTGGAAAGACCTTTCCAACGCCGTGCTGACCGCCTGAAACAGACAAGGGACGAGAAAGATATGAGGTCCCGAAGTCCTAGCCGTCCGTGGCCGACTAAGGTACAGTCCTCTGGTATAGTGGACAGGACACGTGGCAGGCCGTGCCTGCACAGGCTTAGCCTGACTATCACGTGACTGTGGTCCACGTAGGCCAGAGGAGCAGCAGCCTGTGGCTGGTGGAATACAGGGCTGGCGCAGGTCTGCAAGGATACTAGGCCTTGCAGGCTTGTGACAGGTCCTGTACTTCCTAGGTTGCAGAGTCTAGGCAAATCCAGTTCGTCCTGGCTCTGCACTGATGCCAGTGGACGTTGGGGATTTGCTTGCATGCCTGCACGTGCCTCGTCACGCCGATGGGAACGAGGAACAACGCAAAGGATATAGCTTGGTCATGGGGGATGACCAGCTATCTTGGCAAGCACGAACCGAGGCTCCCACATTGGAGGTGGAAACGCTCACCGTGGTCGTGGCTTGGTGCACGGGTTAAAAGGTTGCTGCCTTTGCAACTTTGGCTCATCCCGTTGTGTGGCGCGAGAGACCAGGAACTCACAGTTCTGGCTGTTCGCTAACTCGTACTATTGCATTTCTGTTGTGCAAGGTTTTTTCATGTCGGCCGAGGCTCGGGTCGAGACACCTGAGTCATCCCCCGGGCACGAAGCAGCTCCCGAGGCGCCAGCGCGTGAGAACGCGTTTTTCCCCTATTCCCACCCATCCAACGCTTCTACGTTTGTGCAGGCCGCCTACGTTGCGAGGGGTCTTGCGGAAGGAGGTTGGGTTGCTGTGTTTGGAAACGCAGCAGGGCCGTCGGCAAACGACCCAGTGGTGATGAGGATAAGGGCGACGACGTCGCCAGGGGAGACGGGTCGGGTCTGCACGGAGCGGCTTGTCGCTATTCGCGACGAAATAGCTTCGTTGATCTACAGTTTGGAGGTCGCGTACCAGGGCGGGCACGTCACCATTCAGGCGCTGGACTTAGCGCGTGAAACGCTGGGCCAGCTGGTGGCCATTTGTTTAGGTGGTACCAGATTGTACAACCACTGGGTGGCGACAAGCTCGCTGGGGGAGGGGACCGACGCGTCACATATTATACGGGACGCGCAGACGCGTGAAGCCGACAGTCCGTGGGATTCGGCTGAAGTGGTAGCTCAGACGTGTGAGCACCTGGTCAATATCTTAACCCAAGAGGCGCGTGGTCACGCCGATCACTGGGTGATCACGACACGACCAGCCGGCATTTGGTCGACCTTGGATACACCGAGGTTGCAAGGCAGGCCGGGGGCGTGTGGGCCAGCGGTGACAGTCATCACCGGTCGGGACGTCACCGACGAGGATTTTCACAGCGAGTTCGTGGATCGCCCCACGGGCATCATAGCTCGTTCGTCACAGCAGATTGACGAAGGGGACGGCACAAACGAGGGCTACTCAGCTCGGCGTAGGGCGGAGTTGCATATCCCGTTTGAGCCAGAACACGACTTCGCTGAGATTGGTCGGGGTCACGGAACGACAGGCGGGGTGGTGGCAGTCGGTGGGTCAGGAACCTGCAGTGGTATCGCCGTGGTAGTGCGCCTAGGCTGCCGGTGGAGCAGACACCAGCCGGGAGGCCGGTGAGCCGGGTATTAGGTCCTTACAACGCGGAGGAGGTCCGTTCAGTTCCGCGCGTAGGGACACCGGTGGCGCGCACAGCGCAGGAGCGTGAGGAGGAGGCCATAGCTGAGGAACGGCCAGCGGCTTCTTCAGGCAGCACCAGCGCTTGAGCCAGTTTTGCCTTGTCTGTCGCCTGTTTTGTTTTGTCCTCCCACTGTATATAATGCCTCGTGGCAAACCGGGAGACGGCGACAAGGGCGAGATGGAGGCACCGGCTGGAGCAAGCCAGGAGCCTCGGCAAGACAAGGAGCAGCTGGTGGGAGAGGCGATCCCAGCCAGCGACGGCGATGGGGGAAAGAGACCAGGCGGCAAGAGACGGCATGAAGACGCGGTGGAGGAGGCGCGCAAGGTGCGGGCAACAGGGCCAACGGACGCGATAACGGTGGCAAATGGGCAACCTGCCGTGGAGAAGCGTAAGAGGGACCCCTCCGCTGACGGCAATGGTAAGAGGCCTCACGTGGATGTGCTCTCCCCTGTGCCTGCTGGACCAAGTGGTGTTGTTGTTGTAACACCCGCTGTGGTGGAGCCAGTAAGGGCGCTGCCAGGGTCGAGACCTCACATGAGTGCTGTCACTGTTATGAATGGTCAAAAGCCTCTTAACCCACCACTAGCACAGGAAGCTTTGGACAAGTGGCTTGAGGACATGGAGCTTGTTGTGTGCTCCGTGGACCCCACTGTCAACCTAGTGCAAGTGTTTCACTCGTCCACGTGCAACAGGGACTCATCAGAGCGTGTCAGGGAGAAGGCTAGGACTGCTGTCAAGGATAAGCTAACCTGGGCACAGTTCCTGGAAGGGTTGAGGGAGGAGTTCTCTGACAAAGTTCTCAACCTCACCAACTATTACAAGCATCAGTATGACACCTTTGAGATAGTGGGCCCTGTAGCAGAGGAATGGGCTAGGCTCAACCGTATCAGGGACAAGGGGGCCAAGTATGGCTTCATGGTCACAGATAGGGCCTTGGCAGACTATTTCCTGGACCGTATGGGTTTGAGTGTGGATGGGAGAAACGGTGCCCGCATGTTTCTTAACCAGACTGATGGCTCCTTGCGTGCTCTGGAGCTTGTAATCCTCAGCATAAGGAAGCCAGATCCTGCCTGCAAAGCTATCCAGTCCCATGGCAGCAATGCCACCTCCGCTGTGCAGGGCCAAGGTGATGTCCCCGGGTACCCAGCCCGTGATGGGGCAAGGCCCAACAAGCGTAAGCGCTTCAGGCGCCAGAGGCAGGGGGCTCAGGGTGGCAAGGGTGCAGGTTCCCAAGGAGGGGTTGGGAGCCAGCAAGCTGGTGGTCAGCAGGGTAAGGGTGGCCAAGGGCAAGGCAAGGGCCAAGCTCAAGGCAACCAAGGCAAGCAGGGTGGGCAGTCTCAGGGAGGCCATTGGGAAGCCTGGCAAGGGTGGGGCTGGGTCTGGGAAGAAGGGTGGGCCATGCTTTGTGTGTGGCAAGGAAGGTCACTGGCGTCGTGAGTGTCCTGACAGGAAGGCCAAGCCTGCTGGGGCAGGGGGCCAGTCTGGGCAGCAGTGACTAGCATCATCCCCTGTAAATAGTCAATCACCCCTTGGGGAAGGTGTGCTGGATATACATAGGGATGGGGGTGTGCCCCTTGGGCAGCACCAAGGGTGTAAAGATGTTGTTCTTCCACTGGATTGCAATAATAATGCTGCAGCTGAATTCCCTATGCCTCATGCAGGTGGTGGGTCTCCAGAAGGTGCTGGCCTGGAGGGCCAAGGGACCTTGCTGGAAGGGCCTGGAGCGGTCCAGGGTGCAGGACCTGACTTGGGGCGTCAGGATGGCCTGCAGGGAAGCGAACTTCGAACCATAATAATGCATGAAATACATTACGTCTCTCGCCATTTTCAGGCGGGTCTCGCTAATTGACGTCCATAGGGTGAATTCTGTAATGGCTTTGTGTCAGAAATTTTCATTTAATTCCTTGGTCGTCAAGACTGACTGAGATAATTGATAGACAGTTTATTCATTGCATATTTAGGTTACGGACTGCCACCGTTTCACCGCCAAAGCCATGGTGCGGTTCCCGGGTGGGGACCATAGTATCCATAGCCACACTGGGCTTGGACTGCAAGGTAAGTGCAACGTAGGTGCGTCACTTCCTTATCAAGGCACATTGGGGCAGCGGTGCACGTTCTAGAATATTCTGCACAAGTTGCCAGCTGTCGATTATACAATTGACGATTAGGAGAACGCCAGACGTCAAGCAACTAACACGGCATACAATGCATCTAGAACTGGATTCAGTCATACGAAATATCCAACACGGAATATTCGGCCGAGGATAGTACCATCGGCACCTAATGTACGCAAAGTATTGTGCCGGAATTACAACTTCGGCACTACATAACTTTTGCTATACTGCACTATATTCAGTGCTATAAGTTGTGCCGGAAAGCTCACGGCGGGCCCTACCAAGCCTATTTAATTATCGGCCAGAAAGACGGCAGGCGGGTGCGATGGTTAGGGACGCAACCCTAATACCTCCGTTTACAACATGATGGCCAGACACTACAAATGTAAACAGGCAGTTGGGCACACAGGGTGAAATTCACCTCTGACACCCCGCGCCCCCTAGCGCGGGAGCGGACGACGTCCAGGACCGTTGCGAGATGGCCAGTCGGCGTAGTACAAAGAAATCCCCAAACCTTGGAGATCGAGTCTGACTAGTTCTGAACGGGTGCTGAAACGCTGAACACGTTCAGCATTTTTGCGGGCAGGTGGGGCGTCTCGCCAATCCGCGCGGCCTCAGGACGGTACGGCGCGTTGACGTACTCGTTTTAAACGTCAAACTTTCGTTCGTGCATGGATCTCTCCCCAAACAAATGGCGGGCGGTTTCGTGTCAGAAAGTGTCAGTGATCTACATCCCAGGCCGAGAAAGTAAAATTCTAGAAGCGGACGAGACGAAAGTTTCAGTTAGGAACGAAAACGTTCTGATCTTCTGAACGGGGACGTTCAGACCTGAACGGGCGAAATGTTCAGGCGGAAATATGGCACAATTTCACGTACGATACGAATGTAACGAAATTTCCAAGTATCTGACGCCGAAATACCTCTAAAGTATATCGCACGGTATGCTGAAATTCATTGTGGTTCAGTCCGAGCGGACAAATTTGTCAGAATTTCATTTTCGATACGAACGTGACGAAATTTCCAAGTATCTGACGCCGAAATATCATTATTATATCGAATGGTATGCTGAAATTCATTGTGGTTCAGTCCGAGCTGACAAATTTGTCAGAATTTCATTTTCGCTACGAACGTGACGAAATTTCCAAGTATCTCACGCTCGGAGAGCTTCCACGGTGTTGACGGGGAAGGGTCCGTTGCGCGTGGCGCACGGCGGCGGTTCGTCCCGGTCGGAATCGTCCGCTCGCGCGTCCTCCGTGGAAGGGTCTTGGCGCGTCGCGCGGGCCGGTGCGGTTGGCGCCCAGAAGGTCGACTATCGGCCTCTGGGCCGCTAGCGGCGAGTCACGTCCTCTCAAGTCGGGAAGGGGGGGCGATAGCCCCCCCTCCCCCACTTTTTTCTTGTCAACTACTTAACTACGATCGTGTTGCGCAAAGGAGAAACCCGAACATCCTGACATCGCCGCGGGCGCCGTACCGTACGGCCTGATCGCAACCCCACGACCGAGGGCAAATCCTGAAATCCTGCGGAGCCGCCAGTTACGGCCCGTAACCGCGGGCCTGAACGCCGTCACACCCGCGTAAGATCGAGTCTCACATGTTCTGAACAGAATCTGACGTCAGCTCAATTCAGCAAAATGCGCGAGAAATCGCGGGGGGCATATACGGCAGGGGGGAAGAGTTTGGGCTGGGGGGTCTCGACCGAAATATCCTAGTCGATTTACTAAGTGTTCAGACTGAACCGGAAATTTTGAGTGTTCAGACTGAACGGGAAATTTAGTTCGAACACTTTTCTGAACGGGTTTTTGGTTAAATTCTCGATTCGGCCTTCTTCCCACGCAATTTCCGTGCCAATTTTCGCGAGATGACTGACCGGAACGTGTTCAGACGGGGAGCGTGCCAAAAAAACGGCTCGAAACTGTGAAAAGCAGGGGGCTCCGCATAAAAAACGGCCGTATGAAAGCGAAATTTTTGGGCTCCCGCTGGCCCCCCCGCCTCGGCGCCCTCGGCCACTGCCCCTTCGCACTGCGCACCCCGCGTGGCGCCGGCGTTCCCGAGGACGCATCCCGCGGGTGTACGCGCCAATCGCCCGCTCAGGCGCCAAAAAGTCTGGGCCCCGAAGGGGCCCCAACTTGTTGCCCTATATACTACTTTTATGGTCCGCCAATTGTTCCGCAAACTCTTCCGGCAAACGTTGTCCGTACCCGAGTAGCGCAAAAATCGCAACGCACAATTTGTTTCCACAAAATCTTTACGCAAATCGCGTCCGTAGGCTTTCTAGCGGCCTGTCACCGCGTAACGTCTGGCGCCCAAACTTTTCTCAACACGGAACCAAACAACCTCCAGCCAATTTCGCCAGCATTAGAGGAAATATACGTAGCGGCGGAGTAACGGTCTAATACATTTAGTAGCTCAGCGTAGGAGCGAGCCAAAACGATGCGTGCCAAGTTGAGCTTGGAATTGGCCTAGGCGTTTGGGCCGGACGAGGGAAATTGGCGAGGAAAACGGCGAGGAGCGGACCGATTCAAGGGGTATTTGGCGGTTTCTGGCAAAAGGCGAGAAAGCTGAAGGACGGACCTGACGTGCTGACATACCAGGTTTAGTTGCGGTTCGGTTCAGCCACCGGCTTCCCAAAATAGGCCTGCAAACCGTCCGGCACCATGAGTTTGCATGGAATCGAGGCGTAATCCAGGGGATCACAGGCTGTGGCCGGCCGTACAGGTTCAGCTGTCTTGCTAGTGGGCGGGCTGTGTGAGCGGGAGTGTACGGCTGTGCTGGTACTCGCCGTTGAGGCACAAAAAGCCGTTGAGGCACAGAATCTGCCAAGTAGCGGGGGTTCGGGGGCGGAGCCCCTGATCTTGTCCCCTACTAGTAACTACGATTTACGAAGCCCGAAAACTTTGGCCGCGGCCGTAGGCCGAAAGTGGGGCCGTCCCACGCGCCCCCTAGCGCGGGAGCGGACTACGTCCAGGACCGTAGCGAGATGGCCAATCGGCGTAGTACAAAGAAAATCCCCAAACCTTGGAGATCGAGTCTGAGGTATTCTGAACGGGTGCTGAAACGCTGAACATGTTCAGACTTTTGCGGGCAGGTGGGGCGTCTCGCCAATCCGCGCGGCCTCAGGACGGCACGGCGCGTTGACTATTTTCAGCGTCAAACAAGCTACTGGCGAACCGATATCTGTACTCAAACTTTCGGCAGTACAGGATGTGGGATGTGAAATTTGATAAGCAAGCAAGACGAAATGACAATTACGTGATGAACGGAAACGTTCACACCTGAACAGCTAGGGGAAATAGAATCAAACGAGACGGAATTTTCAGTTACGAACGCAAACGTTCATACCGTTGCTGAACGGAAGCGCACAATTATATTTAGTATTAGTACTGGCGGTTTTCCGAAAATTCTACTGTATGCGCGATTTTTTTTTTTTTTAGACTATATCGAATGGTATGCGGATATTGATTGTGGTTCAGTCCGAGCGGTGAAATTTGTCAGATTTTCGCTGGAGATACGACCGTAACGAAATTTCCAAGTATCTGACGCTGAAATATCATTAAAGTGTATCGAATAGTATGCTGAAATTCATTGTGGTTAAGTCCGAGCTGAAAATTTGTCAGAATTTCATTTTCGATACGAACTTGACGAAATTTCGAAGTATCTCACGCTCGGAGAGCTTCCACGGTGTTCACGGGGAAGCGTCCGTTGCGCGTGGCGCACGGAGGCGGTTCGTCCCGGTCGGAATCGTCCGCTCGCGCGTCCTCCGTGGAAGGGTCTTGGCGCGTCGCGCGGGCCGGTGCGGTTGGCGCCCAGAAGGTCGACTATCGGCCTCTGGGCCGCTAGCGGCGAGTCACGTCCTCTTTTTTCTTGTTGCCCTTTATATTATAATTTTAGACAGCGAAAAGTTTGCGCAAACCCTAAAAGCAAACTGTTGCCGCGTGCGAGTAGCGTTCCGCGGCGACCGCGATTGGGGGGTCGACCGTAGGGGTTCCCTTACATGCGTGAAGTTGGCTTGGTTGCGTCCCCTGGTTGCGCGCCAAAGTTTGTCCCATTTGTGCCACCATTGCGGCCAAACTTTTGTCAGACAGCGTTTTGGCTGGCGTGCCTAAAGTAGTTTGCCCAAACTCTTGCCAAAAGTGTTGCGCAAACTCTTCCGTATTCGAGTAGCGTGGCCTATTGACCACAGAATTTCGGCATTGCGACCGATTCTAGCGGTATGTGTGCGACAAACGTGGTGGGGTTGCTGCCCGGCTATTGGCCGGGAACTAGCGTCAGTTTGACCACAGAATTGCGGCATTGTTGCCCAGTCGCTGCGTGTTGGTTCGTCACTTTGTCTGTCGTGGCGACTGCGCAGTCGCTGCGTGCCAGAGGACAGCTCGGTAAGGGTTTGTTTCAATAATTTCAACGGACGCAACGAGTGCACGATGGGACGAAGACAAGGATAGCATGCGGAATTCAGAGAATTCGCACGATTTCCATTAAAGAAGGTCATTGAATGGTGTTGTTTGTGCATGTTGCCCGGTTGCTGCCTGGTTTTTGCGTGTCGTGGCGACCGCGCAGTCGCTGCGTGCCAAAGGACAGCTCGGTAGCGTTGGTTTCAAGGATTTCAACAGATTTTAACGGATGCAACGAAGGCACGAAGGGAGGAAGACAACGATAGCATGCGGAATGCAGAGAAATCGTGCGAATTTGTGAAAGAAGGTCATTGAATGATGTTGTTTGTGCATTTTGAAAAGTCAGGTGTTGTGGGATTCAATCAACGGCAAGGAAGCGTCTATACTGGCCTTTGAGTCGAAAGTGTGCTGCTTTACATCAAGATTGCCATAACTATCGGTTTGCGCCACCAGTCTCGCGGGATGCGCGTCCTGCATGGAAGGGGGGAAATTCTTATCAAGGAGACATCTAGCGCAGGCCAGAAATCGGGAGAATTCGGACCCTTTCTTATGCCCCCGGGCGAAGGACGATACCTTCTGTGGTGGGATCTACTTTGAGGTGGGATCATCTTTTGTGGTGGCTCGCGCCTTGACACCTCACAGGCATGCAACGTAGATAACATCATTAAAACTCCGGCGGCGCTGCAGGGCGGCATGGCCAGGGATCTGGCGCTATCTGATGGGAAAGAAGGCATAACCTCACATTGATAACGTTGCTAAGAAGCGAAACATCATGTCGGCTGTCGGGGTTTTTGAGTGGTTTGTTGGAAGGTGTTTGCTGCAGGCTGCTCAGTTGTATGTAAATATGGAGGCAATTAAACCTTTCTTAGCACCGGCTTCACTGTGCTTGGAGGCTTCACTGTGCTTGGAGGCTCACCAGCTTGTGTATTTTTAGCAAACGGATGTGTTGGAAAGAAAGTGACATGGGTTGATCTGAGGGGCATACTGCACGGGTGAAATAGATATGGCTGTCAACGCGCCATTTTGGTGGAAATTTCGGGTTCCGCTGCTTGAAATGGGTCAGATGATGACCCCTGAACGACGATGCATTATTTTGGTACGTGAAGAATGATCAGATTCAAGGAATTGGGAAAATACGCAGTGGTTATTACCTGTGTCTTGGTCGTCACCATCAGACGAGACGTCCCCTTTGGTATCGCCGGTTTCTTTTTGGTTTCTTGGTAGCTTCCGTCTGCCTGGGCCTTCCAATGTTTTGCGAAAGTCCGCGGCACCATTTGCTGGGAATGTGGACGCGTTAGACGTCATCTTTGCATAGATAAACAACATGGTAACGATGACGGAAGGATGGATAGAGCAGCTGTGGCCGCCTCTGCCACTAGCATTAGTATCCGTGACGTATGAGCATGGCGGCCAGCGGAACCCGGCCAGGTCATAATCAAGGCAGGTACGGCAATGCGTTTTCGTGTTGTTTGTATGGAAACTCGTACGTTCATGCATGTCTTATGGTGGATGCATTAGTGGTAATTGCAACAGCCTTCCATGCCTGCTCAAGGAGGGGTGTTAGCCATTATGTTGTACAATTTGTGGCATTTCTTTGGGGATACCGTTCAGTGAGTGCAAGGTGGCGTCATATTTGTATTCCAGCATGTTTGGCAGTCTATTGTGGTCAATTATATTGCTTCATTGTATGGCATGGCATAGTTGGCTGTTTGTGCGCGCGTAAGCCACACATGTACACGCGTGCATTATACATGTCAAACGGGGAATCCGGGTGGTTTGACCAAAGGAAAGGACCATTGGACTATCAAAATAAATTGTCCAATGTTGGTATTGAGGTTTCTGACCCCCCCCTGAGAAAAATGGGGGGGTATACTTTTTCTTGCACGGAAACGATCGTCTTTTGGCCAACTTTGGCTGAAGCTATCATCCAATTGCCTTAATAAACCAGTGATATTATTGCATATTCTGAAAGCCCTTGAAGTGTAGATGTTCCTAGCACCTGGGTTGAGGGTATTTGGAGTTGTGGTCTAGGAGTTATGATTTTTTTCATTTTTGGGGGTCAAAAAAGCAAAAAAAGTTGTGGCCGACTATGGGTTAATTAAAATATTGCTGTCTGTCTTTGTGGGTCATCTCAATGACGGGGATGACTATGTATGTAAGGCTACAGACATTAAAAGGGCTTTTCTGAAAGGCTCACCTGAGATAGCACAACAAGTGTGGCATGGTCAGGTGTATGTAGTCTCCACTCCCAGAGTTTGGGCAAAACACATCCCTCAGCAGTACCTGAAAGCTAACATAGGTGTTGAAGGGCTGCAATCAGCTCCTCGAATTTTCCGGATGTCAGCTCAGGCGGTGTTTGAAAAGCTAGGGGCTAGATATGATGACATAGACCCTTGCTTCTTTGTGGTCCCACACCCTCATGGCATACTCACTTTTGTGTGGCATGGGGATGATCAGCTGATTGCTGGGCCAAGGCGTGCTGTAGATGATTTTATACAACAAGTGTCACAGCATTTTGAAATTGGCAAGCAAGTAGAGCTGGGCACCACTGCCATAAAATTTTGTGGCACAATGTTACAACTCCAGCAGCATCAAAACCAGTGGGTGTGTGCACTTTACTCTCCCAATGATTACATGCACAGCTGCTTGGAGGTTTTGCAAACCAAAATCAAACCTGGAGCCTGTCCCACCATTAGAGGCAAGCTGGGGTGGTTGTGCTCAACGTGTGCACCTCACCTGGCTGTGGTTAGCAGAGTTGATGATGATGTCTTGATGCAAGTAGGTCACAAAGCCATCACCAAAACTCTCCAGGAAGGCCCTCCCCTTATCTTGCACTCCTTGGATCTCCACAAAACCATTCACATCCAAGCTATGATGGATAGTTCCATGGAGTCCAGGCAGATTACCAAGTTGCAGGCAAGGGAGTCAGGCTTGTATTTTGTGCAGAATGATGATGCACCCCTGTCTCTCATTTCATGGTACAGCCGGTTGCATAGACGCAAGGCTGTCAGCAGCAATGCTGCTGAGTGCAGGGCAGTGGTGTCAGCAGTGCTTCATGCCAGGTACTTGAATCATGTGCTGGTTTGGTTGCAGATGCAGGCAGGCAGCAATGCTGGGGTGGTGGCACACTTGCTCACTGACAGTCAGTCAGTCCTCAGTTTCCTTGCTAACCCCTATGCTGTGCACACTGATCTTGACTGGGTGGTCCTTAAACAGGAGTCCACCTACTGGGAGTCCACCCGTCACGTGGAGGACAAACACAACGCTGCTGATGCACTCACTAAAGTGCCTCAGCAGGCAGCTGATCAATATCAGCTGTTGTACCACTTGATGAACCCGTATGGTAAGCAGGCAACCCTGCCCCATCGGGGGGACGCCTAGCAGGGTCCTGTTCACCAGGGCCGCCTAGGTAACCCAGTACCCCTTGGGCAGGTCCAAGGGGTAGGTTGTGGCTTTCAGCAAGGGGGGTTGGTTGGAGTCTGTTTTCATGCATCTGCGTGCCCTATGCCAATAAAATCTGTTTCGATTTTTTCAACACCATGGAATTTCGTTATGCCCACCTTCATAGGTGGGCAGGGGATGTATCTCACATTCTTTTCTCCACTAGGGTTGTATGCCTTGGTGGATTGGCCTTGAGCTCAGTGGCTCAGGTGCCTCCCATTCAAGTGGAGGGTCAAAGCTCCCTTGACAGGTGGTTACCCAGGACCCCAGTTCACTGTGGATCTCCTGGGCCACCTGGCCTCACTGCTCAGTGGCAGTAAAGGCATGGGTGCTGTCATGTTGTCTAGTACAACGTGCTCAGCACAGGTGCAGGATGAAATATTCCTGTCACCTGTCACCAGGAATTCAGCCACCACTGTGCAGGGCAGGGGTGGCTGGTCCTCACACGTTGTGCAGGTGCAACGTGGACAGGTCCAGGATGTCATAGTCCTGTCACCTGTCACTAGGACTTCAGCCCCCTCTGTGCAGGGCAGGGGTGGCTGGTCCTCCCATGTTGTGCAGGTGCAACATGGACAGTGCAGGGTGAAATAAACCTGTCTTCTGTCACTCCTCAGGTTGCAGGTAACCTGAGCTCAGTGGACCCAGCCTGGCTGGGTATTCTTTTCTCTGAGTGGGCGATGATGATGGAACAACATGGAACCTCTTAAACGGTTACCTTGGCATTGATACAATGGCTCTCTTGGCTGGTGATGCACTCCCTGGATAGGCAGACAGGCATAGCTATCTCCCTTGTGAGGTCGCGAGGAGGAGGAACTCCCCGGGCATGTTGAGCTAAACGTGATACCATCACAAGTATTGCACGAGTTCTGGGGCCCATCTTTTTCAGTCCAGATGTTGCAGTATGGGTGTCAGTTGCTCAGCACCTCAGTCAGCTTGGAGTCAGTCTCCTAGCTGGGCAGGATCAGGCTTGAAGTCGCTAGCCTTCAACCTGAAAGGAAAACATAATGGGAGTTAGATGAGATGCTTAGGCTGACACACGGATTTCCGGCCTGCGCGCCGCGTATTGCCTACCGCGGCTGAGCGGGACACCTCAGTACTGTACGGCAGGGTGTACGGTACTGCGGTGTCATGTGGACTGACGTGCAGTTAGGGCCAGACTGTTCCTAGGCTCTAGTTCGACCCGCCAGATCCGGGTTATCCGGGTCTGACGGGCCGAGTGCAGTTGATGCTAGTGACGTGGTCGCATGGCATTGCAGTGTACAGTTGTCCACTGGTAGGTGCTGCAGGTAGCACTGCCATAGGCATATAGGCGTAGCACTGGGGAGTGCCGCAGCACCCGAGTTTGCCCAGACGTTCCATTCTGAGCCCTCAAGCTTACACTACTCTCATTGTATTATTGCTAATACAACCATCGTTCCCTTTCAGCTTTCGGCAGTTGTCCATCGTCGTTAGACTCGTTCCAACTGAGGAGGCCTCAGGTACGGGGCTCTCTAAAAAGCAGATGCAGTCGCTGGTGGCCCAGGTAAAGGCGGTGTTTGGGGGGGATAAAAACAAAAACAATAAAAGTGGGGGAGGTGGAAACAAGGGGGGGGGGAAGAATAATAACAACAAAAACAGAAAACAAAGTGGGGGAGCTAGCAAGCCAGGGGGTGCTAAGCCAGCAGGGGGGGACAAGAGGTTGCCTCATGACCCCACCAAACATTGTACTAGGTGCCTTTGTAAGGAGCACCTAAAGGATGATTGCTGGAAGGGCAAACCCGACTATGGTTCTGACGTGGATGTTTGTCCTGGATGTTGGAAAACACGTCACCCCATTGCAGCAGGAGCGCGCTGCACGGCTCCCAGGCACAACAAGAACACGCCAGGGCTCTACAATCGCGCGGGGGCAGCAGACCGGGGAGACACCTGTAAGCTACCCTCACCATTTTTCACAAATGGTTTCCTGTTACCTTCTGTCTGCCAAGTGTTGCCTGAGTGTGAGGATGTGGATTGGGATGTGGCATATGATATGACACTGTCACACATGATGCGTGACCCCACCATAGCTTCCCTTAGTGCAGCAGCAGAAAAGGTAATCACGTATGGTGCTCTAGCAGAGCAACTGCACAAGGTTATGGGCCATGAGGCTGTGGCTGAAAGGCTAGCCAATAAAATACAAGGCCATGATCTGGAACAGATGTGCAGGCACGTACGTAAGCACTGTGAGCAATGTCAGCTGTATGCTCCTAAGCTCAGGAAATGGCATGTGGCCACACCACCACTGGCTAGAGGCAAACTGGTTGGGGATGTTATACACGTGGTGAAGGACACGGTATACTACCTAGTGTCCATGTTCCCAAGAAAAGTCCTTATTTTAGGACCAGTTTGAATTAAAAAATATATGTGCAGACATCAAATTTTGACCCTGGCATTTTTACCACTGACAGATAACACACTTTTTGAATTTTGGACAAAAACCTGGGTTCAAATAATTACATTTAGTGCCTGAATGGACCCTGGCCCATGGCAGGCCTCGAACCGCGAATTTGGTCAAAATGAGAATTTAGGACCAATAGGACCAATTAGTGTCAACGCATGACCATGCTATCCACACGGTCCCTTGAGCATCTTACAAGCGCTAGGGGACCCTACGAGGCCTTGGGATGGCGGGGCAGCGTATAACAAGGCCATACCCTGCTGTGGCTGCCTCTATATATACGCGTGCTTAACGGTGTCACAGATGGTGCAGGTAATGCAATATACGGTTGCATGGTTGCTGAGGTTCACCGGCTTGAACATGGCCCACCCCTTGCGGTAAACTTTCTCTAAGCATATGCCAAACCTTCTTTGACATCACGGACATGCTGGCCACCACCCAGCGATGAAAAAACATTGCATTTGCATTGCAACTAACACATGAATGCAGCCAAATCAAGTTACAGAACAACGTTGTGCTAACATGCAACGCTTTGTGAGCGAATTCATGGTGCATGTAACACGTAAACCATATTGTATATACTGTCTGAGAACACCCTGAACGACTGCAGGCCATAGGACCATGGTTTATAACTAACACATGAGTAAAACTGCTCTTACGCATGTGTGTTTTAGCTGCAGCGGACGACGAAGATAGAGACGTAAAAAATTGTATGACGTAAACCAACTATGTGTGACAGTTATGTGCACAGAGAGCGTCCCCTCTTTTTAGGCATAGCTTACTGACTCAAAACACCACGACAGCGTTGCCAGTTACACTCATGATCTAGGGCGCCCCGGCACGTACCTGCTACTTACGTCGCCTCATTCCAGATGGTTGCAAAAAAGTCGCTGAAATCCGCAGCGAGGTCAGCTTTCCGAGAGCTGAGCGCACCAAAGCTGGCCAACCGGTTCGAAAATGATGTAAACCACGCTTGTGCTGCGTTCTAGGTCCAAGAAATACCGAAAGTGAAGACCTATAAGGTGCGCTCGCTGCCCAGCCTGAACGTCCCTAAAACATGGTCGACAATGGAAATCGGGCAAGAATGTCACGGCCCAGGCGCTCCCATGTCAAATACTCCGTTTATAAACTCCAGACTATAATCAAAATCGTCCAAAAAAAATTCATGGCTTGATTCGCACCACCATTGCTAATACACTAACATGTTTGTGCCAAAATTGACCCTCCGCGAGCAGGCGATCTGCGACCCATTTGTGTTGTGCCGCTGTGCTACAGCGCTACACATAAAAACTTGCGCAGAAAATTTCACAGCCTTTAAGCATAATTAACGACCTTTCGTTTTTGCTACTGGGCGCCCGAAATAATAAACGCACGTGAAAACGCCGGCCACGATTGTCAGGTCGCCATATCCACCTCAGATCATTCCCGCACCCACTTTTTCGCTCCAAAATCGGTAATATTTTTGGTCGAGGTACCTACTTTCCCGCCATTATACCCGGTACCCGGGTACGGAATCCGGGTACCATGTGCCGGTACCACGGGTCGGGTACATCATGCCGGGTACGGTCCACATGGGGTACGGTCCATATAGTGACCCCCCCCCCCCGGTACCTCGGTTATAGTAAATTGGTGACAAAGTCCTAAATTAAGGACCGTGGGAGGCTTAACACTAGTCATAAAGGATGCCTGGTCAAGGTTTGTGGTAGTGGAGCCTCTGCCTGGAATGGATAAAGAGCAGCTGCACAGAGCTTTACAGATAGCCTTGGCACGTTTTCACCCCATTGAAAAAGTAATGCTGGATCAGCAGTTTCTCTGCATCCAGGACAGGAATGATCTGCCCAAGATAGAAGTGTCTGGACTGGGGCTCAAGATCATGAACATCAGGGGTTGGTAGAACGTACCATGAGAGCCATCAGGCATGTGATAAGAAAAATGCCATCCAGGTTGGCTGACTCTGGTAGCTATGCTGACAGGGCATCTTGGGCAGCAGGGGTGAAGTCCTACCCAGCTAAACGCCAAACCAATAATGTCCTCACCTTTTGGGGAAATCACCCCAACTGGCCTTCAGTCAGGCAGCCATGCTTCAGAGGTGCACACTCACTACAACACACAAAGGCAGCACTTAGCCAAGTTGCTGGCAAAGAAAGACAAAAATAATGCCAGGCCTGTGTTTGAAGTGGGGGACCATGTGTTGTTTTTCAGAGAGGGTGACAGAGGAAGAGCACACTCTGCCAGATGGCACGGTCCAGCTGTAGTCACTAAAATTCATGAAGAAGGGACTGCAGTCACTATACAACATGACAGAGAGCGTGTGGTCACAGCAAGCATAGACTCAAGCTTTATTACCCACCACTGGCAGACGTGTCAGGGGTAGAATTCTTGGACATGGATTCAGAGCAGGAGTCTGGTGGATTGATCTCACCCAATGAATTGGCTAGGGACGTCATTGATGCAAGCACTAGTACCACAGTAGAAGCTCCTGTATTCCTCAGTAGTAGTGCAGCCCCACTACAATTAACCCAATAGTCCACCTGGGCAGGAGGAAGGTGCACAGGGTGAGCAGCAGGTAGCCCCTCCCTCACACCTGGAGGAGTCACAAGAGAGAGCAGATCCTGTCGTTCCCAGGAAGTCATTTGCTGAGATTCTTAAGGCCTTGCACAAGGCACACAACACTAAAGCAGTTGTGGCAACAGGTACAGCACAAGTCAATGCTGTAGGGGATGCAGGTCAAGATCCTAGTATTTTGGCTGTAGACACCCAAGCACAGGTGAGTATCATCAGTGCAGCAGCTGTATCTGGTCTGAAAATGAAGGCCTCACCATGGGCTAGAGTGTCCGATTTTTCAGGCAAAACAAAAATGCAGGTCAAAGGTCAGGTGAGCATTCAAATCTTGGGTATGCCCACTCCATTTCAAGTGGTTGAGGGTTATTCAGGGAATGCTCTGTTAGGGGAACCTTTTGTATCTTACCCTGGTGTTGTCATCTCAGCTGGGAGGTTGAGTGTGGCAGGGGTAGGACAGGTACCTCTAGATCATTTTATAATCCCTTTGAGCCAGATTAGCACTGGGTTGGATGCTGCCATCAATGCAGTTAAGCCCAAGTAGTTACCTCCCAGGTCAGGAACCATGTGTGGAAGACCTCATACACTCTCAAAAGCTACACCCTTCAGCGTTTGGGCTTGGTAGATGGGATGTTGCATCCATGTCTCCCCTGTCCTATGATGATATTGTACGGGACTGAGTTACGTTAAATAGTGTCGAAACCTTTTGCCGCCTGAGGCAAATCGGTCCGTAACACTATTTTGCCCGGAATAACCACTTCCGAGCACCCAAGTTAATTCGGCCGAATTAACTTGGGTGCTCGGAAGTGGTTATTCCGGGCAAAATAGTGTTACGGACCGATTTGCCTCAGGCGGCAAAAGGTTTCGACACTATTTAACCTAACTAAAACCTGGCCTCGTGGAGGGGGGACGAAGAGCCCGAGACATCCGCCTAGGCCGCTGAGCACGCACCACTAAATGCGCCGGAGCTGCCTCAGTGAGGATTCGAACCCCTGACCTCCAAGGTGCACAGGTTTTAGTTACGTTAAATAGTGCCGGAACCTTTTGCCGCCTGAGGCAAATCGGTCCGTAACACTATTTTGCCCGGAATAACCACTTCCGAGCACCCAAGTTAATTCGGCCGAATTAACTTGGGTGCTCGGAAGTGGTTATTCCGGGCAAAATAGTGTTCCGGCCCGATTTGCCTCAGTGGGCAAAAGGTTCCGGCACTATTTAACCTAACTAAAACCTGTGCACCTTGGACACTATTTAACTTAACTAAAACCTGTGCACCTTGGAGGTCAGGGGTTCGAATCCTCACTGAGGCAGCTCCGGCGCATTTAGTGGTGCGTGCTCAGCGGCCTAGGCGGATGTCTCGGGCTCTTCGTCCCCCCTCCACGAGGCCAGGTTTTAGTTACGTTAAATAGTGTCGAAACCTTTTGCCGCCTGAGGCAAATCGGTCCGTAACACTATTTTGCCCGGAATAACCACTTCCGAGCACCCAAGTTAATTCGGCCGAATTAACTTGGGTGCTCGGAAGTGGTTATTCCGGGCAAAATAGTGTTACGGACCGATTTGCCTCAGGCGGCAAAAGGTTTCGACACTATTTAACGTAACTGACTGCCAGACGCAGATTGGGTTTCTTAAGTGGCTGGAGGCTTTTACCAAAGCCAGGGAGGAGTGGGTTGTTCCAGATGCACGTAGTCCCACTCACACACCACCTGTGACTCCTCTTGATGCTATGCCAGCTGGAGCCAAGAAGCTAAGGTTAAAGTTTGTGTGCAAGCATAAACCTCAGGCTGATGGGGGACCACCCATTTTCCATGCTAGGCCATGTGTCACTGAGTTCAGGGGCTCTACAGAGCTGACAGAGGCTGAGCTTTATACTCCTGGTATTCAGCAAACGTCTCTCATCAAGGTGTTGCTTTCTTTGTTTTTGCATCAGCTTAACACAGGGAAGGATTATTTGTGTAAAGCCACAGATGTCAAAAGAGCCTTTCTAAAGGGGGACCCTGCCATAGCACAGCAGGTCTGGAGAGGTCAGGTATACAGTACGTGGTGAATACTCCTAAGGTGTGGCACAGGGATATTGAACAACCCTTGTTGAGGCCAAACCTGGGGGTTGAAGGGTTGCAGTCAGCTCCAAAAATTTTTAGGCTGTCTGCACAGGAGGTATTCATGAAGCTAGGGGCCACCTATGATGACATTGACCCTTGCTTGTTTGTCATCCCACACCCTGATGGAATGATGATGTTTGTCTGGCATGGGGATGATCAGTTAATCTCAGGTCCTAGAGCTGCAGTGGATGCTTTCATAGCTCAGGTGTCTGCTAGTTTTGAGATTGGCAAGCAGCTAGAGCTGGGCAAGGAGCCAGTCAAGTTCTGTGGCATGATGCTTGAGTTGCAGCAGCAGCAGGGCAGCTGGGTTTGTTCCATGCAGGCCTCTGCTGAGTACATTAAGTCTTGTCTGGATGTCCTGCCTGTTTACATCACCCCTGACATGTGCCCTACCATTAGAGGCAAGCTTGGTTGGCTATGTGCTATGTACATGTGCACCCCACCTGGCTTTTGTAAGCAGGGTAGATGATGAGGTACTACAGGAGGTAGGGGCACGGGCAATCAAGCAGTTATTGCATGATGGTCCACCTTTGATGCTTCACTCACTGGATCTGTTTACTCCCATTCACATCACGTGCATGATGGATAGTTCAATGGAGTCCAGGGTAGTTACCAAGGTTCAAGCCAGAGAGGCTGGATTGTTTTTCCTGCATAACCAAGGTGGGAAGAAGTCACTAGTCTCCTGGTTCAGTAGATTGCACAAGAGGAAAGCTGTGAGTAGCAATGTAGCTGAATGCAGGGCTGTGGTATCTTCTGTCTTGCATGCAAGGTATATCAATCACTTGCTGGTCTGGCTAACTGGCTTCAACACCAGGCTGGTAGCTCTGCAGGAGTGAAAGCACATTTGCTGACTGACTCTCAATCTATCATCTCTTTCCTTGCCAATCCTTTGGCTGCTCACTCGGACCTGGATTGGATTGTGCTAAAACAGGAATGCAAGTACCTGGAGTCTAAAGCCCACGTCAGGGACAAAGACAATGCTGCAGATGCACTGACCAAGGTGCCACAAGCAGCAGGACCACAGTACCAGGTCTTGTATGGGTTGATGAACCCTGGTTACAGTCTGAAGTGACTGGCACATTGTACATGTTAGCCCATGACCCCCTGCCTAATACTGCAGCTGAAAGGCTGCAGCGGCAGCTGGGTAGTTTTCTGACAGTGTGAAGCACTGGTCTAGGAAGTTGGGACATGATGAATGTGTTATTTATTGAATAAAATTTTTGAGACACCTGTTTGGATGACCATGACATGCTGGGGCCTTGAGCACCCATCTCACTCAGTTAAGAAACCATGCTTGAGACATGGGGCCTTTTTAATGCATCTCTTGTACATGTGTGAGGTGACCTTGGGGTCCTAGTAGGTTATCTGACAGTTTTTCTAAGGCATTGGGAATGGCTGCGTCCATTTGATGGCTATGTGTGTTTCTGTTGAAACCCAAAGAAAACTTAAAGTGGGAGTTAGTCTAAGTCTCCCGCCTGTAGCCTAAGTGGACACGTGCCAGCACCGCCGGCGCCCAATTGGGTACTGGGACGGTGCTGGACTAGAGCAGTCGTGGCATGGACACGTGGCTAGACTCAGTATGTGATGAGCCGGTACCTCAGTACCGGGACTGTAGTTGTCATGTTAGGACTGACTAGATCAGGTTGTAACTGATAGGCCAGTCCGTACAGGATCAGTAAGTTAGGCTTAACTTACGCAAAGTCTGGTCATCCGCAAGTGACGGCTGACCAGCGGTATATGTGCCATTCTATCCTAATGCCAAGGCGTCTCGTCGTTCACACCCACGCCATTTGGCATTGCCTGAGCATTTCCAGCTCTGTGTTTCCCATAACTACCTTGAGGGGTGAGACATGTCTCTGGTGTGGGAATGTCTGACATTGTCTCTGATGGAGAGATGTCTATCTGGGGTTTTCATCTCAGTCTGAGGTTTCCCCAGATCTGTGGTTTGTGGGCGGGGTTCGATTCCCTGGTGCCGTCTTAAGGCGGAGTTTCACGGACTGGCTGACCCATCCATCATGCTGATGAGGTGGCGACAGGTCCCCTGATTTTCCACGGTTGGAGTGAGTATAGGAGCTTGTGTGTCTGCATGTGCTTTGCGTAGATGTTGTATCTGGTTCGATATAAGGGGCAGCTGACCGGCGCCGACTCCCGTCAGGGGGTCAGCAATGTTTTCTGATGAGCTGTTGTGGGTGATCTGTGGGGTTTCGCCTAAGGTCCTGAAGGTTGTATACTTCTCAAGTTCTTCACTGAACACCTATGGGCTGCCACAGTTGGCCAACCTCTTGTACATGGGTAACACAACGAGCCTCCCAGGAAGGGATAGGGACTCGTTGTAATTTGTTTGTGCTCCTGAACCAGTATGGGTGCTATGTACATATAATAAGGAATCCAAGCTGACTGTCATGCCCAGAGGGTTGTGACTTGTAGTCGGGGAGGATGTCCAGTACCCATTGTGTGTGTTTGTATGTAGACTTGTGTGAGCTGCTACAGCTCAAGAAAAGAAAGGATTGGAGTTAACGCCACGCGCATTGGCGTGTTCCTGATTCGGCATATCTCTGCGATTCCAGCGGCACCGGAACGAGTTCATTCCGACAAGTATCAAGAAAGTTATGGTGTTCCGACTTCCCGGTCGCGCGCGAGCGCGAGCCGGCTGTTCTTCTAAGTCGTGCGTGAATATATGCCGACGACATATGGGGTCGACAGTAATTCCTGGGCTGACAGGATTTAGGTGCTGAACCTACGACGGTATTGGATTAATACGTCGTACGCAGGAAATAGGAACCTTAACCTGTGGTCTGTTGGTACCGCAGGCTTAGTCCTGGACTTCTAGGTGCAGACGTACGCAATAATCACTGTGGACTGTACTCTGTGGTCACTGTGCCTGTATGGCAGACCTACTGTATATGATCTGGGCGCTGTACAGGTTGTGAATACTGTACCGGGAGTGTTAATACTGAGCAGGCCCTCCGAGGCTGCTCAGGCCTAGCAAAGCACAGTGCACAAGTATATAAAGAATAGGCCAGTGCCAATTGGGCATCTCTTGCGAGCCTGCCTCACGTGTGTTGCCTTGACTTGGCAAACTCGTGTCTAAGCCTCAAGTGTCTGAGCGCTGTGTCACGTCCGTGATCATTTACGTCCGTGCACTCAAGAAGTTACGCGGTTGCCGTAATCGGAATCGTTACCGACGTTTGGTTGGTTCCGATTCAGTAGGCCGCAGGCTTTGTTCCTTGGGCCGGTGTGGAGCGCCGCGCCGGAAAGGCCTGAATTTCTAGAGTGACAGTCTTAGGTGACCTGACTTAGGTTCAGGCGCAAGACTTTGGGGCGCAAAGCCTTGGTGGCTTGCGCAATATTCCGGTGCGTGACATTTGGCAGTTATGAATCTTTTGTATTGTCCAGACGGAATGATGTTCAGTCCATCTGACAAAGCTAGATACGCAGATCGTAGTGTGCGGTGTGCTGGCTCGCACGTGGTTGTCGAACAGACTTGCTCTGCATTTTGCTGGCAGTCTAACTGCACGTCAGGCGGCTTGCTGGCAAATGCGACAGCGCATGGATGCCGGGATTTTTGGAGGTATTTAGGAGCAGCGCAGCGGCCATGGTGGTCGTTGTTCGCTCGTTTCTCTCCCTCACAACTAGTTTGTTGTCTTCATGGGGTTAAACTTCTCGAACAGCCCGGAGCAGCCCCCGTGAGTGGTTGCATGTCGTTGCCATGACGATGGTTGATAAGATTGACAATGGTTTGATCCGGTTGGGATGTTGTTGGCATTGTGGACGAGAAACGTTCTGCTGACCCGGGAACAGTCCCGGGAAAGGGCCGGTTCGTCGTTGGCCAGTGTGCCAGTAACTGGGACATGAGCGCAGAGTCACACAGTTGATATAGATTATGACGTAAGTAAACACTGTTGCGCCACAGTGGCGTCATGGTCGGTCTGTGGTGATTTCGATGGGTCTCAAGGATATGTAGTTACTCTTACAGTTGCGGCAGCACAACTCGGCATTCATTGTAATTTGTCAAATGTTATGGAATGAATGGTTTGGGCATTGCTTTCATCATAAAGCATTATTGCAATCTTCATAATATAAATATCGGCTGGCTGCGCTGCCTGTCATGAAGGTGGTGGTGCCGTCAAGGACCACACCTATCATTTCCACTTTATTTAAACGAGCGAACAACCCTTGGCGGGTTCAGTTCGGACAGCCTGAGCCGGAGATATACCCAAGCTGCCGGCTTGCAGAATCAAGCACTTGGAAGAGGATTAAGCTTATCCTTTAAAAAGCTATGAAGAGGATTAGGCTTATCCTTGAAAAAGCCATGAAGAGGATTATGCTTATCCTTGAAAAAGCACTGAAGAGGTTATTGCTTAGCCTATTTGAAAAGCATGTGTGGTCCTGTCGTGGGAATTTTTAATATAGTGGATCACACACAAGAGTACTCTATTGCTATGGATATGCCTTCCAAGTGATAGGCTAGGATATAATGGCACGCAAACGCGACAGCTGTAACATTATCCAGTTTTAACAACGCTCCGTTCCAACCACATTCACACATTGCTGCATTGCAGCCATATCCTTATACATTGCGTTTAACCCTTCAATTGTACTGAGTCCGTTTTCGTGGCGCCAGTTGAACTGGCACCGCTCTAAGGACTGAGTTTGTGCGCCTTGCAGGCGCCGCGCCAAAAAAAAAGCCGTCAAACCTGGGGGAATTGAAAGATCTAGACGTCAGCTTTCCGTAGAGCACTTCAGACCGTACTTTGGACACCTGGCCAGGGAGATATGCTTGAGCAAAGTTAGGGGGGTACCATGGTCCAACGGGACCGACGTGCATGAAAAATATTGACGCGCACGGCTATGGTGGTGCACACAACTGACTGGTACGAGAGAATGGCTTGACATAATGGACTCAATTTTTGTAGGCATGATTTCAAGTCCTAAAAACGTTTTATCCCTAGCCATGGAACGTTTGAAGATGAGTTAGCATTTTGGGCAACCAATATGCTAAGTGGACGCAGTTTGGAAAGACCTTTCCAACGCCGTGCTGACCGCCTGAAACAGACAAGGGACGAGAAAGATATCAAGTCCCGAAGTCCTAGCCATCCGTGGCCGACTAGGGTGCAGTCCTCTGGCATAGTGGACAGGACACGTGGCAGGCCGTGCCTGCACAGGCTTAGCCTGATTATCACGTGACTGTGGTCCACGTAGATCAGAGGAGCAGCAGCCTGTGACTGGTGGAATACTGGAGCTGGCACAGGTCTGCAAGGATACTAGGCCTTGCAGGCTTGTGACAGGTCCTGTACTTCCTAGGTTGCAGAGTCTAGGCAAATCCAGTTCGTCCTGGCTCTGCACTGATGCCAGTGGACGTTGAGGATTTGCTTGCACGCCTGCACGTGCCTCGTCACACCGATGGGAACGAGGAACAACGCAAGGATATAGCTTGGTCATGGGGGATGACCAGCTATCTCGGAAAGCACGAACCGTGGGTGCCACCTTGGTCGTGGAAGTGCCCATTGTGGTCGTGGCCTGGTGAACAGATTTAAGGTTGCTGCCTTGCAACATTGGCTAAGACGCGCTGTGAAAGATCAAGAGCTCACATACGTTGGGAGCTCTTTCTAACTCGTATTATTGTCTCCTTACTTCTTCATGTCCAACGTGCCGAGGGAACAGGCCATTGAGCCTTCGCAAAGCCAGAGCTCGCAGCCGCAGCTTCGGGTAGGAGCCCCGGAGCGATCACGACCTTTTCATCCCTACGCTCATCCGAGCACCGCATCAACCTTCGTCCAGGCGGCGTACCTGGCAAGGGGGCTGGCGAAGAAAGGTTGGGTAGCAGTTTGCGGAACTGCAGCAGGGCCGGCGGCGAGCGACCCCATTGTGATGCAGATTGAGGCTTCGACAGCTCCCGGCGAATTGTCGCGAGAGGCCGTCGAAAAGTTTGTGTCAATACGGGACGAGCTGTCCTCGACCATTTACGGTCTGGAGGTGGCTCACCAGGGCGGGCACGTGACCGTGTCGCAGCTGGATTTGGCGCGGGAGGCACTGGGCCAGATCGTGGCCATTGGACTGGGAGCAGCGCGACTGTTCAACCATCAGGTGGCAACGTCTGTGCTGGGCGCGGGAGTTGAAGTCCCGGACGTGATCAGGCAAGCGCAGGCGCGCGAAGTCGACAACCCCTGGTCGTCGGCAGAGGTGGTTTCACAAACGTGCGAACACCTCGTGAACATTCTTTTGCAGGAGTCACGGGGCAACGCAGACCGGTGGGTGATAACCACACGACCATTTGGGATTTGGTCAACACTCGACACACCGCGGGCGGCGGAACCAGACGCACACGATCCAGTGGTCGAGGTCATCACGGGTCGGGAGGTAACGCCAGAAGACTTCCATTACCAATTCGTTGATCAGCCAGAGGGGATCATCGAACGTTCATCTCAGCAGATAGATCAAGGCGACGGTACCACAGAAGGGTACGCTGCACGACGTCGTGCTGAGCTGCACGTCCCGCAAGAGCCCGAACACGACTACGGTGGTCGTGGGGCTTGCAACGACAAGCGGGGTGGTGGAACGCGGTGGGTGAGGAGCCTTGAGTGGGATCGCTCGAGTGGGAGCGAGCCCCGGATCCCAGTGGAGAAGTCTGCAGACGGGCGACCCGTTAGCAGAGTGTTTGGACCCTACGCCGACGGGGAGGACGCCGCTGGCAGCGACGAGGAGCGGCCAGAGACGCCCATCGCAGCCACTGCTCAAGAGCGAGAGCTGGAGGCAGCGAACCAAGCAGGTGCTGAGTCAGTAGCTGGGACGGTGCCCACGGCATCCCCCAGCGACGCCAGTGCTTGAGTCAGTTCTTCCTTTTCCTTCGCCTTTATTGTTGTGTCCCCACTTGTATATAATGCCTCGTGGCAAACCGGGCGACGGCGACAAGGGCGAGGAGGGGGCACCGGCTGGAGAGAGCCAGGAGCCTGGGAAGGGCAAGGAGGCGCTGGTGGGAGAGGCGATCCCAGCCAGCGACGGCGATGGGGGAAAGCGACCAGGGAGCAAGAGGCGACACGAAGACTCGGTGGAGGAGGCGCGCAAGGCGCGGGCGCTGGGGGCATCTGATGCAATAACGGTGGCGAATGGGCAACCTGCCGTGGAGAAGCGTAAGAGGGACCCCTCTGCTGACGGCAATGGTAAGAGGCCTCATGTGGATGTGCTCTCCCCTGTGCCTGCTGGACCAAGTGGTGCTGTTGTTGTGACACCCGCTGTGGTGGAGCCAGTGAAGGCGCTGCCAGGGTCGAGACCTCACATGAGTGCTGTCACTGTTATGAATGGACAAAAGCCTCTTAACCCACCACTAGCACAGGAAGCTTTGGACAAGTGGCTAGAGGACATGGAGCTTGTTGTGTTCTCCGTGGACCCCACTGTCAACCTAGTGCAAGTGTTTCACTCGTCCACGTGCAACAGGGACTCGTCAGAGCGTGTCAGGGAGAAGGCTAGGACTGCTGTCAAGGATAAGCTAACCTGGGCACAGTTCCTGGAAGGGTTGAGGGAAGAGTTCTCTGACAAGGTTCTCAACCTCACCAACTACTACAAGCCAGTATGACACCTTTGAGATAGTGGGCCCTGTGGCAGAGGAATGGGCTAGGCTCAACCGTATCAGGACAAGGGGGCCAAGTATGGCTTCCTGGTCACAGATAGGGCCTTGGCAGACTATTTCCTGGACCGTATGGGTTTGAGTGTGGATGGGAGGAACGGTGCCCGCATGTTTCTTAACCAGACTGATGGCTCCTTGCGTGCTCTGGAGCTTGTAATCCTCAGCATAAGGAAGCCAGAACCTGCCTGCAAGGCTATCCAGTCCCATGGCAGCAATGCCACCTCCGCTGTGCAGGGCCAAGGTGATGTCCCCGGGTACCCAGCCCGTGATGGGGCAAGGCCCAACAAGCGTAAGCGCTTCAGGCGCCAGAGGCAGGGGCTCAGGGTGGCAAGGGTGCAGGTCCCCAAGGAGGGGTTGGGGGCCAGCAAGCTGGTGGTCAGCAGGGTAAGGGTGGCCAAGGGCAAGGCAAGGGCCAAGCTCAAGGCAACCAGGGCAAGCAGGGTGGGCAGCCTCAGGGAGGCCAGGGGAAGCCTGGCAAGGGTGGGGCTGGGTCTGGGAAGAAGGGTGGAGCATGTTTTGTGTGTGGCAAGGAAGGTCACTGGCGTCGTGAGTGTCCTGACAGGAAGGCCAAGCCTGCTGGGGCAGGAGGCCAGTCTGGGCAGCAGTGACTAGCTACATCATCCCCTGTAAATAGTCAATCACCCCTTGGGGAAGGTGTGCTGGATGTACATAAGGACGGGGGTGTGCCCCTTGTGCAGCACCAAGGGTGTAAAGATGTTGTTCTTCCACTGGATTGCAATAACAATGCTGCAGCTGAATTCCCTATGCCTCATGCAGGTGGTGGGTCTCCAGCAGGTGCTGGCCTGGAGGGCCAAGGGACCTTGCTGGAAGGGCCTGGAGCGGTCCAGGGTGCAGGGCCTGACTTGGGGCGTCAGGACGGCCTGCAGGGAAGCCCTGGAACCTCAGGAGTGGATCATGTGTCCCCACACACGGTTCAGACGTCTCGCCAGGTCAGTACTGAGAGAGTGCTGAGCTATGCTGAGGCTGGCCATAGGTTGCATCACATGTTTGGGCATTCTGGGCAGGCAGCAATGTTTGCTTGGAAGCTAGGTAGGGAGCCTTTGTGGGAGGCTTGCCAGGCTGCTGCTGAGAACTGTGGTTGCCAGGAGAATGCTGTTCACCCACCTCAGTCCCATGCTAGGGAGCCTGCTAGGGAGCGTGGCGACATCCAGATGGATATCCAGCATATCAGGGGCTTGTATATATTGGTGGGGGTGGACAGGTTCAGCAGATACAGGCTGATAGACGTTCTGCCTGGTATGCAGGAGCACCACTTGTTGTTGGGTATGAAGGCCCTGATCCCAGGCTTTGGGGTGTGCAAGAGTGTGCAGGCAGACTTGCAGTTTGACTGTTTGCTCAAGCATCAGGACCAGCTGCCTTGTAAGCTGGTAGTAGTCCCCAGGGAGAGTCATGGGCAGCAAGGGGCTGTAGAGAGATCCATACGTGAAGTGAAGACAGTGGTGCTAGCAGCAGAGTCAGTGCCACTTGTGGCATCTGCCTTAGAGAGGGCAGCCTGGTGTAAGGGGATAGAGAGCAGCTGAACCACAGGGTTAACTATTACTTTGATGGTGTGGCTGTCTCTCCCCTGGCCCTGCAGTATAGCTTGTTACCTGAGAACGTGGTGCAGGCCAGTCTTAGGAAGGCAGATAGGTTATTTGCCCAGCTGAGACGTAAGGACAAGAACTGGAATGTGCTGAGGCCTCAGGTGGGGCTGAAGGTCAGGATGTGGAAGGAACCATCTATTCCAGGCAAGCGGGGGAAGTGGCAGGATGGGGTTGTCACTCGTGTGGAGGAAGCTAACAGATCTTGCCTGGTGGCTTTGGAAAAGGATCCAAGGCACGTGTACAGGTTGTCCTGGGCTCATGTCAAGGAGAGAAGGCCACATGCAATCTGGCCTGCAGACGGGCCAGGCCCTCCCAGCTGGGTTGAGGAGCCAGGCCAGAGCCAGGCAGCAGCAGCTAACAATCCTCTGGTGGTGGATGATGGTCTGTCCCTGCTGGAAGATGACGAGCAGGAGGAGGCTGCTGAAGCAACTGTCACAAGGCCAGAGGGGACGGGGCAGCCACCTAAGGCCCGGGGGCCTCTCATGGCGGACGTCATCCGAGCACTCATGCGCAGCAAACATGATCCCAAGGTATCCAAGCTCACGGGGTGGGGGTCGTGCTGGGCAGCTACAATGGAGGTAGATACCAACTCACAGGTGTCTGTCATCAGGGAAGAGGATGCTGTAGGCTTACAGATGTCCCATCCCAGTTGCCTTGCTGTGTCTGATTTCTCAGGAAAGGTGTCCATGAAGATCCTTGGGGAAGTGAGTGTGCCTATCTTAGGGGTGCCCACCACGTTCTGTGTGGTAGAGGGCTATCAGGGGCCTGCCATTCTGGGTCAGAACTTCTTGTGCATGCCAGGGGTTACTTTGACCTCTGATGAGTTGGCACTAGAAGGCAGGGGCAGCCTCCCCCTTGAAAGATATCACTATTCCCAGGGTCTTGCAGTGGCGGTAAAGGCTGTTAGGAGTCAGCCAGCTGAGGGTCCTCAAGGTCAGGAGCCCATAGCTGAGGACCTGTTGATAATCCCAACCACCTTTGATCCAAGGCAGTTAGGGGTAAACAGGTACCAGATAGCTGCTCACAGTCCTATTCCCTGGCGCCAACTAGTCGAGATGATGCAGAGCCCCAAGATGGCTAAGGCATGGACTCTTGGCTTTGTTGCTTCTGGGCATGAGTGGATAGTTTCCAACTGTGCAGAACCTGTGGATGAGCTGCCAGAAGTTCACCAGCTGCTCAGATTGATGTTTGTCCTCAAGCTCAAGGAGGTAGATGGTGTCCAGGTGCCACATGTCAGACCAGTTGTAACCGAGTATCATGGCACTGGCCAGTTGTTAGATGAGGAGCTCTATACTCCAGGGATGCTGCATGACACGTGGAGGATTCTGCTGTGTATATTTCTGTCTTTTCTGGTTAACCCATAGTCCGGGAATGGGTTTTTGGCATTTTTAGACCCCTGAAAATGGAAAAAATCATAACTCATAGGCCACAACTCCAAATACCCCCAACCAAGGTGCTAGGAGTATCTACACTTCAAGGGCTTTCAGAAAATGCAATAATATCTCAAGTCCATTCAGTGCTTTGCAAGATATTTACTGCCAAAGTTGGACAAAAGACGATCATTTTCAGGCAAGGGAAATCCCCTTAGTAGTTTACCCCTGCAGGGAGGGTTCTAAAAAATTATTCTGGGGTTGGACAATCTCAATAGATAGTGCCACCATGCTTTCCTTGGGTCAGACCGCACGGATAGCCCATCTGACCTATATAATGCGCTCACTTACGTGTGTGGGTTACGCGCGCGTAAGCAGCCATCCATGAAATGCCACACACTTATGCATTGTATACAGCCACATAGGACTGTAAAAAGTGCTGGGAAACAAAGAAGTGCTAAACCAGCACTAACGGAATGGCATCCTCCAAAGAAACACCACAAACTGAGCAGATTTGGGGCTAATAGCACTCATACAGCAGGCATGGAAACCTGCTGCAAGAGGCACTGATACACTCGTGTAAAATGGATGTATAAACGACAGATTCCCGTGCAAACGACATGCAAACACGTTGCCGTACCTGGCTTGATCACGACCTTTCCGGGTTCTGCTGGCCGGGACCCTCATATCTCACACTGGCTAATGCTTTCCAGGCATAGGCCGCCATAGCCGCATAATGCATGCATCCGACATGATTACCAGGTTGATGTTCTGTGCAAAGATGACCTATAAACGCATCCGAATTCACAGGGACGCTGCTGCGGATGTCCCGTACCAAAACTGGGTGCTCGGGCTGGCGCAGACTGCCGGGCCATAAGAAGAAAATCGAAATATGGCATGCCATTACTCATCTGGTACTGAAAACCAAGAAAGCAGTAATGTCCTACCTGTATTTTACCAATGCTATACATCTGGCCACCCCTGACCTACGAAAATCACGCATCATCATTCTGAGCAACATTCTGAACCATTACAAGCCGCGAGACGCAAAATTTCCTTGATAACGGCACGCTAGCAGCCATATCTCGTTACGCGCGCGCGCGAGTGAAAATTTCCCGCCAAAGTCACGTGATACTGTCTCAATACACGTTGTATTTACCAGGCTATGGCGAATATTACCCCCAAACCTATGCATCACCTTCGTCCCTAAGTGTTCCCAGACCCACCGGACCACTGACATCCGTCACGGGTGGCGCGGCGCTCCTGGAATTGAGCGCCGCGCCACCGGGGGTCAAACAGTTCGATATATCGAACTGTTTCCGGACTATGGGTTAAGGGCGTGCCCTATAGCTCTGTGCTGATTGATTTCAAGAGGGCTTTTCTCAAGGGTGACCAAGATCAGGCTAGGCAGACTTGGAGAGATATCCCTCCTTTCTTTGTGACTGTACCTGCTGTATGGAGAGCAGAGATAAAGGCCAGGTACCTGAGAATTCTGAAAGGGTTGGAAGGTCTCAGGTCCAGTCCCATAATCTGGAGAAAGAGCCTAGAGAAGTTCTTGAAGAATACTTGTGGGTTTTCTGTGTCTCCAGTGGATCCCTGTTTGTTTCAAGGGTCCCACAATGGCCTTCCTGTCTTTGCCTCACTGCATGGTGATGACCTGCATCTTATAGGTCCACCAGACTGAGTTGAGGCTGTCTTGGCTAAGATCCAGAAGCGGTTTGAGCTGGGTAAGATACAGCACATGGTGGAGAATGAGCCTATGGTCTTCTGTGGCATGCAGGCTACGTTGTTCCAAGCCAAGGGCTCGTGGTTCATCAGGATGGAGGGTGGTAAGGACTACCCACAGCAGATTGTAGATGCATTGCAGGAGCCCATCACGCAGGCTAGGTGTGCTACCATCAGGGGCATGCTGGCATGGCTTGCAAGTATATGTGCCCCTGACTTGCTGGTTCTGAGTCGACTTACTGATTCCCAGCTGGTTGAGGTGGGTGCTGAGAGTGTGGTGCAGGCTGTCATGATGTCTCCCCCTCTCATACTGGGTCCTGTGGATTTGTACAAGCCCCTGGACATGGTTCTCTATGTGGACAGCTCTATGGATAATAGGAAGGTCACAGAGGTCAGGGGCAGGGCAGCAGCATTAGTTACCCTGGAGCAAGATCACACCTCACTTGTTACCTGGTACAGTCGGTTGCAGAACAGGGTTACACCCAGCAGTGATATTGCTGAGTGCAGGGCAATCTGTGAAGGGCTGCATACTGCTCTTTACTTGAGGGAGCTCTTCTACCAGCTATGTCAAGTAGCTTCCTGTAGGTTGCAGCTGCACACACTGGTGAGGACTGATAGCATGGGCATGGTGCAATTTGTGCACAGGCAGCTGGCCAGGAGCAGGGACCTTGACTACTTGTTGCTCAAGGAGATGTCCTACCTAGCTCACATTGAACATGTGCCTGGTGTGGACAACCCTGCAGATGCCCTCACCAAGCTGGAGGAGAAGGCGGAGAGGCAGTACCCCCTGCTCCGTGGGCTCATGGACCCCTCACACGGGCGGCCATAGAGACCAGGCCTTGCTTCAGCTTGGGTGTCCCCAGTGGGCTGCTTGACCAAAGTACCAAGTGGTGACTGGTGCTTACTGGTTGACAGCCGGTCCTTCAGGGTTAGGTACACCCTCCTGGACAGGAGTTGGTGTGGAATGTCACTCCTACCAGCTGAGAATCATGCCTGGCCCTCCCCATGGGGTTCAGAAGAGTCGCCAGGACTTAAGTCGACGCCTTTGGCCTCAAACAGTTAGGCCATGCAAGGGCAACCCGAATGCTGGTTCTTACAGGTTGCTGTATATATGTTTTCTAGTGCTTGTTTCCAACCTGTTGCTAATAAAGAACCTGGTTGTGTGACCATGTGGAACATGGTTGCCAGGGAGCCACATTCTGGGTTATATATTGCTTGAATAAAACATAACCATGTCATGTCATTCTCATGTTGTTCTCATGGTTGTAATGTTTCTCTTGTGTGAAGTTCCAGGTCATCTATAAACCTGGAGGTTGGGGTGGGGTTCAATTCCCCAGCAGAGCCACAGCCTGGCATGAGTGATTCCTGGGCTTAACACCCAGTGAAGACATGGGCTCCCCAATAAGGCAGTAGTTGTGTAGGTGCTACCTGAGTCTCTTTGAGCATAAAAGGGAAAGGCTGGCCAAGGCGGGCGCCATAAGAACGGGCGCCTGTGATAACTGTGAAAGATCAGGAACTCACAATAATACGTTCTTGGCATCCTTTAATCCCAGCCATTGGACTAGGTCATGTGCCTTGACTTTAATCTAACACCAAGTTCCCAAGGAAAGGTTGGGAGCTGACCAAGGGGTCAGGGGATAACCTGGGGTGACCTCTGATTCACTGGCCAGTACACCTAGCCTGGTCCAAGGGCGTATATGTTGTTTTCCCAAAAGGAGGCAGGACCCTGGGCCCTATCAGGTCTGATCAACCCCAAGGGACCAAGTGGTCTGTGGCTGAGTGGGCACAAGCAAGGTTGGGCTTGTTTCAAGCTGGTCCAGCTCCAAAAGAAGAAAGGGTTGGAGTTAGCATTTTGGGCAACCAATATGCTAAGTGGACGCAGTTTGGAAAGACCTTTCCAACGCCGTGCTGACCGCCTGAAACAGACAAGGGACGAGAAAGATATCAAGTCCCGAAGTCCTAGCCATCCGTGGCCGACTAGGGTGCAGTCCTCTGGCATAGTGGACAGGACACGTGGCAGGCCGTGCCTGCACAGGCTTAGCCTGATTATCACGTGACTGTGGTCCACGTAGATCAGAGGAGCAGCAGCCTGTGACTGGTGGAATACTGGAGCTGGCACAGGTCTGCAAGGATACTAGGCCTTGCAGGCTTGTGACAGGTCCTGTACTTCCTAGGTTGCAGAGTCTAGGCAAATCCAGTTCGTCCTGGCTCTGCACTGATGCCAGTGGACGTTGAGGATTTGCTTGCACGCCTGCACGTGCCTCGTCACACCGATGGGAACGAGGAACAACGCAAGGATATAGCTTGGTCATGGGGGATGACCAGCTATCTCGGAAAGCACGAACCGTGGGTGCCACCTTGGTCGTGGAAGTGCCCATTGTGGTCGTGGCCTGGTGAACAGATTTAAGGTTGCTGCCTTGCAACATTGGCTAAGACGCGCTGTGAAAGATCAAGAGCTCACCTACGTTGGGAGCTCTTTCTAACTAGATGCGTAGATGGGTCATCGGGGTGCTGGTCGGCGCAGCAAATCATGTCAGCGGCCAGGCGGTGACAGTGCGAGTGCTGCATGGTGCTAGGCGGAAATTTTCGAGGTATTTGCGCATGGATAAACCTTTGACGTTGTTCCCAACCAGATTTGCTAGAACAGGCAGCCAGGAAAGGCTCGAGGCTACGTCCATGAATCGGGCGTGCTGGCTCCTGCAGGAAAGGTAATCTGCTGTTCCGACCTGGTACGTTCTAGCCTCCTAGCGTGTTCCGTTAACCGTATATGGTTGTATTATCGTTTATAACTAATAACAGGGTTATAATCGAGGGCTTGTGATTGTCATTTTGTTGGTTTGCTCCCTCTACGCATCGGCTTGTCATGGTTGTGGAATACCATCAGGTCAAGCAGATTTTGGACCATGTTTGGTCGCTGTTGACTTTTTTTTCTGACTAGGTTGTCCCCAGTTTACAAATTAACAAAATTAACAAATTAACGCCGGCGGACTACCTGCGGACTGCTCGACGCGGAGTCGCCGGGCCACAAGTTCCGTACTTTACCAAACTCAGCCTTAGAGGCCGCCGCACCAATTTTTACTTCTTTCCGTCACATGGCTTGCGTTGGGTTCATCGACGAGCATCGACGCTCATCGACGGCGCAATCTGACGGCGGAGAATAAGTTCGCCACAGCATAGCGCGACGCAAGGGCTAAGATCCGACAACGTGACATGCAAAGCTTTATACCGCATCGCTAACCGGAAATTCCGTCCAACACCGTCGTACAGTACTGCCAGTCGACCGCACCTCTGCCTCTTAACCATCGAATGCGCAATCGATCTAGAAAGTAGAAACGTCCCCGCGACACTTCCGCGATTTCAGTACTTTCTGTCACCCTTGACAGTTGTCGTACAATACTACAAATTAACGCCGATAGAAACTCGCCTTCAAACATATATCTCGATAGAGGCATGCCTCTTATTTAATTTCAAGGTACCTCTTAATTAATCTCGCCCCCCGGCCTCCGCTAATTTGCTAATTTGCTAAATTTGCTAAAAAAGAGCCAATTTTACCCCGACTAGCTGAGGCTGCAACGGAAATAGCGTGATAACGGTTGGTATTGGTTAGTAATGTGGTAAAGGTAATTACCCAATGCTTTTCCTGGCTCAAACAGCACGAGAAAAGTTCTTTTCTGACCAGTTTTAGGCATGGCTTCTTGTTTTGCTGGCCAACGCCCACCTTATCATTTTGCATCCATGGCATGTGACAAACATGGAGATACCCAATACCTGTTTGCATGGAAGCATTGCCAACTTGTTCCTTTTGTTTTCTTTATTGTTGCAAAGAACGTGGAGGTGTTTTGTCATTCATTGGGTGCGTTAGTGATGTAGCTCCCTGCCACCCCTTTGACGCGCGCTAATTGAGGCCTTGATTAATGAGCCTTTCACCTATTTTTTAGCATGGTCTTGTGTCTTATATGCTGGCTTATCTCAGGTTCCACGCTGGGCCAGTGGCTGGCCTCAACGACGACGACGCCCGCCACCAGCGTGCCATGCAGCCCCTGTCAGCCCGCAGCCCGGCTGGCCGCGCGTGGGCTGAGGCCAATGGCCGCACGAGCCGCACGCTGGCAGCTGGCACCCAGCTGACAGGGCCTTGTAGAAGGCAGTATCTGCGCACCCAGAGGCGCAATCCGTAGTTTGGCATACAGCCAGGTAGCCTAATTGACAGTTAGCTACACCCTTGGCTAGTCATGCGCTATGTATACCGCACGCGCGCTAGTGCCATTTTGGCGGCCCCTTGCGGCATGTTGGCATGTGTTATATGGCATGGTCTCTTGTTTTATCACCTGGGTATGGTGCATTATGCCCATTTGGGCATCCCTTGTTGTTTCATGCCAATGGGAATAAAGTTTTGTGTTGTTATGCTACCATTTATACCCCTGCCAGCTGGCACCGTTATAACGGTGCCAGCTGGCTTTGGCCATTTTGTAGCTAGGGTTCACAGTTTTGTGACATTTCATGTTGTGAATGCATTGCTGGCATGTCTATGATTATAATAAACTGCCTTTAAAAGGCCAGGGCCAACTGATTTGTGTAAATGGTCGATAATGCATTATATATGTCTCCAACCCCATGTGCACTGTACCCCCCTGAGGGGGGTGCTATTTTTAGCAGGTGAAGGGCATGGATATGTGACCAACCAAATTTCCCAAACATTATTTGATGTAAAAGCATGCTTGGTTCCAAGGGTGGGCCAGAAAATGTTATTTGGCTAGTTACTCTCAGGCGCACAAAGATACCCAAACTCAGTCCGTTCTCGTGGTTCGAGTTTTGACAGTTGAAGGGTTAAAAACGTTAACTCAGAGAGCTGCAACCGTTTTCTCCAATGTGTCCAAAAAAGGTGTCCGAGGCAGCGAAGATCGACCAGTAACAAACCGATCATCTATTGGTCTCGACTCGAGAGGCGTTACAACTTGCATGCGGAACCTACCATCGGAAATCTACTCTCGATACGAACGTAACAAAATTTCCAAGTATTTGAAGCCCAGAGAGCCGCAACCGTTTTCTCTAACGTGTCCAAAAAAGGTGGCCGAGGCGGCGAAACGCTAGGGTTTTATAGACAAGACGCTTGTGTATGCGGCTCGTGCATTGGCAACGCAACTGCGACGGCTACCGCAACGTTCTATTACCCCCGTCTTTTGCATCTGTTCTTTGTATTTTCGACTCATGTGTCAGAAATATTGAGACTTGTAGGTCGAAAACAATAGTGACAATTAAAGATAACGCTTTATTATCATTGCATATTAAATCCCGGACTACCACCGTTTGTCCACCAAAACCATGATGTGGCTCCCGGGTGGGGACCATAAGCGTCAGCCATAACTCATGGCTCAGACCTTAGGTAAGTGCAACGTAGGTTGCGTCTTCCTCTTATGCACAAGGGTGCACAAAGTGTGAGTGCTCGACAGGCTGGCACAAAGATTGCGTAGCTTATCTGAAATGTGCTGAGACTGCGTTACGCTAGCCAGATTCCGTTAACACTCTCTAGTCGAGTAGTACGACTGAATAGTACGCTAGCTATAGGTCGTAGGACCCTGAACGTACAAGTCTTGATATAATGTGCCGGTTCTCGTAGCTTCGGCACTAATATCTTAGTCACTCCGTGACCAAATCATGAGCCGTAACATGACACGTGCTCACTGCCCCAACACTGCATAATACTCTGCCGATATTCATTATGGCCAGAAATACGGCAGGCGGGTGCGATTAATAAGGACGCAACCCTAATACCTCCGTTTACAATGGATGGCCTATAGGAAATATATTAACGGCAGGCAGTTGGGCACACAGGGTGAAATTCACCTCTGACACCCCCCTTGCACAATGCCTAAAGTGAAGACACTATGCAGGTACAATAGGGCCAACAGTTTCTCCCCGCTCAATTCAGGCAAGAGCCTAAAAAGCTGGGTGGGGCAGCCAGGTATAAACTGGCTCTCACACACCCCTTGTTCAACTTAAGCCGGTACACGCTCTGGTATAATCCAATGGTCTCATATTGCCTCCCTTGTTTGGTAGTTGGTAGGGCTTGCTGGGTACAATCACCCCAACCCCCCCTTACCCAGGAAGCTATGCCATCATGGTGAACCAATGTACCCATTGGGCATGAACATAAAAGGAGAATCAAGACATGCACAAGCATGCCAACGCCGGGCACAAGGCGCCCCCCCCCCATGCTTTCAAAAGGATAAGCAATAACCAAAAAAGGCATCGGAATAAAAAAATTCCGACCTCTTCATTTCCATAGACAGCGCTGGCTTCTCGGCTCCGGGATCCCCGATATGCCGCCGGCTCAATTCGCATAAAGATCAAGCACTTGAAACTCGAGCGAAACAGCGCCTTCCAACCGCACCCAAAAAAAAAGATAACCACAAAGCTCATTTTCGGCTCACGTTCGCTCCTGGCACGGATTGAACTTGGATCTTCTGTAGCGCCAGCCTTCAATCGGCATGTCTGCCGCAGCTGCACTCACGAAATCTGGTGCTTTTGCTGGAATCAGGAAATATATGGCCCAGCGGCTCTGTAGGCCGCGGCCGACTGGCCTCTTCCAGGCCGAGTGTGCGGCTTGCCAACAACAATGCCGCGAACTTCCGGGTAATATTCCATGATGTTACTTGCGTATCTCGCTAATTCGTAGCATGTCACGTTCTTCATCTTAACCCTAAGGTTTTTCTGTAATGGTTTTGTGTCAGAAATATTGAGACTTGTAGGTCGAAAACAATAGTGACAATTAAAGATAACGCTTTATTATCATTGCATATTAAATCCCGGACTACCACCGTTTGTCCACCAAAACCATGATGTGGCTCCCGGGTGGGGACCATAAGCGTCAGCCATAACTCATGGCTCAGACCTTAGGTAAGTGCAACGTAGGTTGCGTCTTCCTCTTATGCACAAGGGTGCACAAAGTGTGAGTGCTCGACAGGCTGGCACAAAGATTGCGTAGCTTATCTGAAATGTGCTGAGACTGCGTTACGCTAGCCAGATTCCGTTAACACTCTCTAGTCGAGTAGTACGACTGAATAGTACGCTAGCTATTGCCCCAAACTCACATGTCCTCAATTGAGGACAAAATCCTCCCAATAAGGACAGCACCTTCAGCAGCAGGTATTGGCGCGAAACCTTGGTCCCAACGGTCATCTGACCATTTTCCCGCGAAAATGGACTCGGTACCCGGCGCGGCGCGGTACTGGGGTCGACAGGACCCGTCCGTACCTGTAAATTATGTGGTGGAGAAAAGTGTCAGAAGTATCGACACACCTGCCTGAAACTAGTACTTATAGTTTAGTGCTAGCTCTGGACTACATGAACGGGCATGTGCCGCATGTTTAAGTTCTGTTCCATAAGTGACCCAGTCATTCTGTGACTGACCTTGAACTTTGGTTGTGAATGGTTGGCTTGAGATCACGTTATGATTGTAACTGCCACACAGTCAGAAAAGAACCGGTTTGGTGTGGCCACGTTGTAGGTAGATCATAACTGCTACCCAGTAGCTGAGCCTGGAATTGTTTAAAAGGCGAAGCTACGCACCTTGTTTGCCCTCTTAGTACCTCACACCTCACACACTCCTGTGGTGGAACTAGCAGCCGGCCAGCTGCCGACTGAGACTTATTTTTATCTGAGTGAAATAAAGTAAAACTTTGTGGCAAACATTGTTTTCTCACTCCTAACATGGCATCGGAGTGCGGTTCGCACGCCTTTCGACCTGCTTACCGCTGGTAAAAGTCGTTTCCCGAGGCTCTGCTCGCGGTTGACTTTAGATTTGTGTATTTCGGCGAGATTTGCATGACGACAGCGTAGGCGGAGGTTTGATTCCCGTCTGGCGCGTGATACGAAAGGTGCTTGGTTCGATTCCTGGCCGGAATCTATTGGCCAACGTTACCTTTTTTTCCGGAGTTTTTTGCTGTTTTTTTGCTGGAATGGCTTCCGGCACTCGCAGCCAGGTCGCTTCCGCGGGTCGCGCTGCTGGCAGTAACGATTTTGATGCCGATGACGCTGCCGGTCTGGCCGCTTTGACTGCATCATCCGTAACTCTTACCGATTCGGGTCTCCCAGGCGAAGTATTTTTTGACGCAGCAGCTGGGCTGGCTGCCCTGGCTTTGCACCCGCCAGGTGGTGACGAGGACGCCGCCCACGGTGCTCCCGACGGTGAGAATCCGGCGGTTGACGGTGGTGGTTTGAGCCGCGGTACGGCGGGGGGGGCCCCGCCCGAGCCTCCTTTGTGGCTTGCAAGGAGCTTTTGAAGGATGTTCGTGGGGTCAAGGTTTTTACCGGCTCAGATTGGACGCTGTGGATCCCTTTTAAGGACCATTTCTTGGGCCTTGTTTCCCTTTATGCTGGCCTCCTTGGAGTGCTGGCAGGTGTTGTCCAGAACGTGCAACTGGATCGGCTCCTTTACGTTGCCTTGTTGGCCGTCGTCGATGGGCCTGCGCGTGCCTTGATGCAGACGCTCCCCCTGGATCGTCGCCTGGGCAGTCTGGCCATCACCAAGCTCATCCAGGTCTATGAGCATGGCAAGCTCACCAAGTCCATGCGTCTGGACTTGTGGAAACAAATGGCCCAACTTCGTCAAACTGCTCGCGAGACTGTGGAGCCGTATGTGAACCGCTCGGAACTGCTGTACGCCAAGCTACAGGCTGCAGGCATTACGTTCCCAGTCGCTGCCTTCATTGCCAGCGTCCTCAGCGGTCTGCGCGCCGAGTACAGGCCCGCGCTAATCTCCCTCCGTCTTGACGAGGTCGAGACTGTTCCGGTCCTGCGGCAGCGCCTGATGGAAGTTGAAGATCTGCTGACGGGTGGCCTCCCGTCCCCTGCAGATTCTGGCTCTGCCTCCAACCACGCATACCATACCCCTGGCCGGGGGCGTGGCCCACGGCATGGCGGTGCCCGCGGCAACGGCAACGGCAGCAGCAACGGAAACGGCAACGGCAACGGCAACGGCAGCAGCAACGGCACCGGCAACGGAAACGGCAACGGCAACGGCAACGGCAACGGCAACGGCAACGGCCATGGCAACGGCCGCGCCCACGGCAATGGCCACGGCAACGGCCACAGCCATGGCGGCAGCAGCGGGGGGCGCGGCGGGCGCGGTGGTGGTCGCGGTGGTGGCGCAGGGGTCGGGCGTGGTCGCGGGCCGCCCTGCTCCGTCTGCGCCAAGCCTGGACATGACGCCGCCACCTGCTGGACTGCCCATCCCGCCCAGCGCCCTGCTCACCTCCGCGGTGACGGCGCCGGGCACGCCCATCACACCGACGCAGGCCTGCCTCCCTTGGAGACGACGTACGCGTTCCACGTGGGTCGAGGCCCTTTGTGTGCTTCCCTGCGCGCCAACCCTTTAGGTGCTTCCCTGCGCGACGGTGTGCAGCCTCACGGGCAGGCCTCGCTTCGTCCAGTGCACGGCCTTGCGCCTTCCCCGTCCCGCTCGGGCAGTCGTCTCTCGGCACCCCGCCCCAGCACCTCCTCGGACTCGACGGCTGGTTCCTCAACCACCGCTCCTTCTGTGCTTCACACGGCCGCAACGGCCTCGGCTAGGTGTGCCCCGGAGTGGGTGGTTGACACGGGTGCCACGTACCACATGACGCCTCACCGGGCGGACTTTGGCGATGGATTTGATCCCGCCTTCCGGCTGCGCATCACCGGCTCGGGCGGCAATCTGCATGCGGGCGGCAGGGGCCCTCTGCTTCTCCGGCTCGGCACCCCGGACGTGCACCTCGGCCCAGCTTTGTATGTCCCAGGCCTTCAGGCCCGCCTACTCTCGGTGAGCCAGCTCTTTAAAGCCGGCCATGATGTGGACTTTAAGCACCTGCGCCTCACTTTGGGGACCCGCACGTTCCCCCTCGTGGAGTGTGACGGCATTTACTTGCTCCGCGGGGTGGCGCCCCATGCCCTCGCCACATCAGCCGCCCCCGTGGACCTGATGCAGTGGCACCTGCGCCTCGGACACGCTGGCGCGGATCGTATTGCTCGGCTAGCCGCCGACCCCGCCTCAAACATGGTGACCCACGGTCCCAAGGCTCCCACGTGTCCTTCCTGCCCTGCCGGACACTTGCGGCGGAGCAGCTTTCCCCCCAGCACGACGCCACGCTGCGCGACCCCTCGCCATCGCCTGCACTGCGACCTGCTAGGTCCCATGCGGACCCCTGCCGTGTTGGGGGACTGGCGGTATGTCCTGGGCATCACGGATGAAGCCACTCGTTTTCACTGGGTTTACTTCTTGAAGACGAAGGACGCTGCCGTTGGGAGCCTGCGTCACTTCCTGGCCACGGAGATCAAGCCGTTCCGGGCGTCCGCGGCCACGGCGCCTGTGGAGCTTCGCTCCGACCAAGACGCGGTTTTCACTGGCCAGGACTGGCGCGCCGTCTGCGCCGAGTATGGCGTGCGGCAAGAGTTCTCGTCCCCCTATACGCCGGAGCAGAACGGCGTGGCGGAGCGATTCTGGGGCGTCGCAGTTAGCATGACCAGGAGCATGCTGGCGCATGCTGGCCTCGGCAAGGAGTTCTGGGCTCTAGCCTTTGCATGCGCCATCTACATCATCAACAGGCTGCCCTGCCGCAGCAACCCGGAGCACGCAACGCCCTACTTCCTCATGTATGGGCGCCCTGCGGATTTATCCGGCATGCGTGTGTTTGGCTGCCCCTCCCACGTCTTGGTTGAGGGGGCAGCCCGTGAGAAGTTTGATTCTCGCGCTGAGGATGGCCTCTTCGTGGGATACAAGCTTGACTCCCCGGCCTACCTCGTATGGGTGCCCGACAAGGCGACGGGCGGCGGGCGTGTCATCGAGCGCAAGCACGTGCAGTTCGACGAGACGTGGCGCAACCGGGCCCCGCAGGCTGCGCAGTGGCTCCCGGCGGCCCCCTTTGCGGAGGCCGACCTCTTTCCCGCCGACATGCTGACTCCTGCCCCTTTGCAGTTACCCTCTGCCTCTGCCGAGGACTCTGGGGGGCCGGCAACGCCCTCCACTGCCTTGCCCGCAGGCCGTGAGGACAGCTATGTCAGCATCGGGGGGACTCCTGAGCGTTTCGTTCTCCCCCCGGCCGCCGCTGCGGCCATCCAGGCACTTGTGCGGAACGGCCATGCTCCGACGGCTCCGGCTCCTGCCTCGGCGCCGACATCTTACCTCACCGTGTCAGATGCTCGACAGCATGCCCCTCTGTTGCGCGGACAGGCCTCTGGCCACTCGCGTTCTGCGGCGTCATATGAACACGCCGGGGCGGGGATGCCTCCGCCGCATTTGAGTACCTCGGTTGACCTGGAGAGCACGGCTGACAGCACCGGCTATTCTCCTCCGGCGTCCCCTGGTGCCTCTGCAGGTCTCCTCCCCGTGTGGGGTTCCCGTGGTGCTGCCTTGTGTGGCGACCTTTCTCATGGCAGTAACACCCCCGCTCCCCCTGGTTTCGGGGGCGATGATGTATTGGATGACGCACTTTCTTCCTGGCCGGATCAACCTGTCACCAAGGCTGCACGGATCCACGCGCATCACTCACTTGTCGCTGACCTGTGCTTCGCTGCTGCTTTTCATAGCCAGCCTGCGTCCGTGCCCTCCTCTCCCGCTGCCGCCCTTGCCTTGCCGGAATGGCGCACGGCCATGGAGAGTGAGCTGGCCAGCCTCCAGGAGCACCAGGTTTACGAGCTTCTGCATATGCGTGATCTTCCGCGCGGTGCCAAGCTCCTACCCACCAAGTGGGTCTTCGCCCAGAAAGCTGATGGGCGGTGCAAGGCCCGGTTTGTGTGCAAGGGGTTTGCACAGCGCGAGGGCATTGATTTCGGTGAGACTTTTGCTCCCACCGTCCGTGCTGCCACCGTGCGCCTGGGCTTGGCTCGTGCTGGCACTGCTGGCCACCCCATCCGGCAGCTGGATGTCCGCACCGCGTTCCTCTATGCTGAGTTGGAGGAGGACGTGTATGTCCTTCCCCCCAAGGGCTTTGAGGAGCGCGACCCCACTGGCCAAACGTACCTCTGGCGCCTCCGGCGGAGCCTCTATGGGCTCAAACAGGCGCCCCGGAACTGGCACCACACGCTCCGGGACTACCTCATCCATGAGACTGGCGCTGTCCAGAGCACCACGGACACGTGTCTGTTCCTGTATGTTGGTGGTTTTGCCTTCGTCCATGTCGACGATCTCCTGGTCTCCCACTCCTCGGCGGAGTGGCTATCGCAGTGGACCCAACGGGTGTCCCAGCGCTTCCAGATCACCGAGACGGATGCCCCCTCCCTCTTTCTGGGGGTCTCCCTGGTCCTCGACCCGCCGGCGCGCACAGTTTTTCTGCACCAAGGCCCGTATCTGGAGGCCCTCGCTGAGCGCTTTGGGGTCTCCCCACGGGCGGTGAAGACGCCCGTCGTCCCCAACACCCCCCGTGGTGAGGGGGGGCTTCTCAACGCGGACGACACTCGCGTCTACCAAGCGATCACCGGGGCACTCCTGTATGCGATGGGATGCACTCGGCCTGACCTGGCATTCGCAGTCAACCTGCTGACTCAGAATATGAAAAACCCTACTGTAAGCGACCTTGGGCTGGCACGCCGGGTGCTTCAGTACGCGGTACACACCAAGGACCTGGGTCTGTCCTACTCGGGGCAGGGGGGGCTGGTGGCCTACTCGGATGCCGACTGGGCAAACGATCCTGTGGACCGCAAGTCAATCACTGGCAACGTGGTCATGTACCGCGGTGCTGCGGTGGAGTGGACCAGTCGCAAGCAGCCCACTCCAGCCCTGTCCACCTGTGAGGCCGAGTACATGGCCCTGTGCGGTGTCACGCAGCAGGTGGTCCCCCTTCTCACCATCACCAAGGAGTTGGGTGACCCGGCCTCAGGGCCAATTCAGGTGTTTTGCGACAACACTGGTGCTGTGGCTCTGTCACGAGACCCTGTTCACCCTCGGCGTACCAAGCACATCGACGTCAAGTACCACTACATTCGCGCGAAGGTCGCGGATGGCACCGTTCAGGTGTCTCACCTTCCTGGGGCAGCGATGATCGCCGACATGCTCACCAAGGCACTACCTGAGCCACGTTTTGTGGAGCTCAGACACAAGTTGTTGGGTATTTGAGTTACTGGCAATTAGTGATGAGACAACATAAGGACACACTTGCTAGCCTGTGACACTGGTCCCATACTACAGTTCTTTTAGTGAACATTTGTTCTGGCTTGCTTGAGTTTGTTTTCCGGCCTGTGTGCCGAGTAAGGGGGGTGTCAGAAGTATCGACACACCTGCCTGAAACTAGTACTTATAGTTTAGTGCTAGCTCTGGACTACATGAACGGGCATGTGCCGCATGTTTAAGTTCTGTTCCATAAGTGACCCAGTCATTCTGTGACTGACCTTGAACTTTGGTTGTGAATGGTTGGCTTGAGATCACGTTATGATTGTAACTGCCACACAGTCAGAAAAGAACCGGTTTGGTGTGGCCACGTTGTAGGTAGATCATAACTGCTACCCAGTAGCTGAGCCTGGAATTGTTTAAAAGGCGAAGCTACGCACCTTGTTTGCCCTCTTAGTACCTCACACCTCACACACTCCTGTGGTGGAACTAGCAGCCGGCCAGCTGCCGACTGAGACTTATTTTTATCTGAGTGAAATAAAGTAAAACTTTGTGGCAAACATTGTTTTCTCACTACTAACAAAAAGTACCTATTTTGGTGGGAACGTTGCAATGCGTGCGTGTGTTCCCGCAAATTGCGGCTATGGGGTCGAGCCAGGTCCGAGGCTTGCCTGAACTATACAGGCGATCGTTTTGCCCCGGACCAAGACAGAATTATAGATCGATATCTAGAGCTTCCCCCCAAGCTGTTTTTGGGGGGCAGTCGCTTTTGATTCTCTAAAAAATTCTTTGATGAACGGAATTTGTCTAGTTTGCAGAAAAACGGGAGGCGACGTAGATTGCATGACCAGCCGGTATACTGCTCTGTGGTGCGCGCTTTTTTCTTGACATTAGCAACGGATACCGTGAGGGTGGGTATTGTTACGCTTTCGGGTTCAAGGGCGAGTTCTGGGTACAAGTATTTTGGGCGGTTGGAAGCGTTAAGTATACCCAGTTTTTAGGTCGTCAGATCGTCGTTGCGCCTGGCGACGACGGCGGTGGGCGCGAGCCATAGATTTCATTTGCCGCAAGGCTGGGTGCCGCCCGCGCGTCCCCATGCTTTCTTTTATAATTTTCGAGCCTTTCCGCGCATCTGGCCGGCTGGGAGCACGTCGAGAAGCCGTCTCCGGACATCATCCGCATCCGTTGCTTCATATAAATTGCGACAACACATGTCGTAGGTTGTTATTCGATTACATTGTATGATTTCGATTGTGTATTATGCCCAGCCCCTTCATTTTCATGCCGCTGTAGAATGGGGAGAGGCGAGTGTTAGCTGGCCACCGTTTTTTCCTTCCGTTCCGTCAATGCAAAGGTAATCGTTATCTGCATGGCCAACGCTGGCGTTAAAAGCAATGCCTTGCTTGCTATGGTAAGCGTAGTGTAGATAGTTTCTTGTTGCTGCCTTGTTGCTGAAAGTTTTTCCCAGGCTTTCTGGGATCTTGCCTATATGGTTTCTGACATATAACCCTTTTTCTAGAGGGAGCTAGGTAGAGGAGTTGACCTTGTCATGTTGGCATTCTGCTGCTGCGATAGCCTATTCGTCTTTGCAATACCTATAATGAGCCCTTTATATTGCATGCATGGCTCTAGTAAGGGTGCTAAAGCACCATGGTGTCACCTAAGCGTCCTACGAAGACCTAGGACCTTACTTGGCCACTGAAAACCTGTCCTTACCCTAGTTTGGCTTAGCTTGCTTTCCTTGTGCTCTGCCAAGTGCGATTGCTCGTATCGGGTTCCTGGCCGTCTGTCATAGCTTTCCGTGGGGTGGCCAAGCATGGGCAGCCCCGGGGTGGCTGCCACATGTTAGGGAGGTGTCCTATGGGTTTGGTGACCGCTTGTGGTCCTTGGAAGCATGATCTTTATGTCTCATTCTCTCGTGCATTGTAGTGGAGGGTTTTCCTTGGTTGCCGATGCAGGACCCCCTGCACGTAACAATTCATAATTAAATAGGAAATGCGCACATATGGATGATGTTAAGCATTGGAACTCTCAAACACATCATAAATGATCATGGTTCAAAGCCCCATATTTATTTTTTTGTGTGTGTGAGAGTTATTAACAGTATTGCACTGTCCTCAATTGAGGACAAAACTGTTGGGTGTCAGCCGGCCTATAGGTCGTAGGACCCTGAACGTACAAGTCTTGATATAATGTGCCGGTTCTCGTAGCTTCGGCACTAATATCTTAGTCACTCCGTGACCAAATCATGAGCCGTAACATGACACGTGCTCACTGCCCCAACACTGCATAATACTCTGCCGATATTCATTATGGCCAGAAATACGGCAGGCGGGTGCGATTAATAAGGACGCAACCCTAATACCTCCGTTTACAATGGATGGCCTATAGGAAATATATTAACGGCAGGCAGTTGGGCACACAGGGTGAAATTCACCTCTGACATCATGGCTGGAATGTCAACCCAACCGAAGCTGAGCCATTCAGCTAGGATGTCTGCCTTGAGGCACTCTTCTGACCAGGCAGAATTCACAAAGTATTTGGAGTATAGGGGGAAAAGGAATGGGCAGGCAAAAGAAAGTCATACAAACAAAATAGATTCAATGGACGAAAATGAGAGGCTTGCACACGCAATTAAAAGGAGGGGGATCGTGAATAAGCATCGGGAAAACGAAAGTGAAGAGCGACATGCTGAAAGAAAGCAGGAGGCCAACATGGTGAAATCAATTCCTGTTCCTGAACGTCTTTGTTTTTTTTTGGATCAGGTCATTCAGTCCGAGACCAACCCTACTCGGAAGGCCTTACTACAATCAGTCAGGGATCTGGGATATGTTAAGATTGCGGGGTATAAATACATTGACAAAAGGACTGTTGATCTGCTTAACATAGTCCGGAAACAGTGCGATATATCGCACTGTTTGACTCCCGGTGGCGCGGCGCTCAATTCCAAGAGCGCCGCGCCACCTGTGACGGATGTCAGTGGTCCGATGGGTCTGGGAACACTTAACGACGAAGGTGATGCATAGGTTTGGGGGTAATATTCGCCATAGCCTGGTAAATACAACGTGTATTGAGAAAGTATCACGTGACTTTGGCGGGAAATTTTCACTCGCGCGCGCGCGTAACGAGATATGGCTGCTAGCGTGCCCTTATCAAGGAAATTTTGCGTCTCGCGGCTTGTAATGGTTCAGAATGTTGCTCAGAATGATGATGCGTGATTTTCGTAGGTCAGGGGTGGTGTAACAGTATTTTCTGACAGCGTGTATACTGTTACATCCAAGTACGCGAACTTGGCGTTCAGCGTTCAGTGTAATCTGACTGATGTCATATAGGATCTTTCTGACGTAAGGGGTGTAAAGCATTGCATTACCGAAAGAGGCAACATTCGTTTCCCTTGAAAATTCAAGTACAACGGACGGCGCGCAAATTTCAGCGTACGGACTGATCCAGGACCGGATCGAACAGACCCGATCTGCCCAAATCTGCCCAAATCTTTCACTTCACGAGTCACTACCGGATCTGTACGGCACCTGCGGGCCGACTTCCTGATTCCGTGGACTCCGAGCATAGAACATTTTTTTCTGAGACGGCAGGCTTAGTCTTTAAATTAGACCAACCTCGGGCAGTGTTTGATGGCATGGAAGCTCTTGCTGTCGTTTAAACGGCGCTGTCAATCAAGTCTGTTGGTTTTTAATTTTGACAGGACTCGCCCAGCATGTTTTCCGCATGTTTTTAGCTCCAGGAGTTATAACAGCTGTAATATCACCAGTGGAATGCGGGAGGGGAGGTCGGGCTTAAGGAAAACTTTCTTTCGTTGTCATGCCACCATTCAAGCTCCGCGGTTACATGCACGACAGTGTAAGGCCCCTTCAAGAGAAGTTTCTGCGATCATAGACCGATAGTGCGCCACCGGTAGTGGTAGAGAAATTTCATGCGTTTCTTGGAACGCCTATAGGCTTAATGACGGCTAGGCAAACGAGCTACTATCTCGCCCCGGCTAATCTATGAAACGTAAGTGTGCCGCCTTTCCCGTGCGCAAGTGTGGGGATCTCAGCGGGTCATTCGTTGTCACGTTTACGAAGCGTCTACCCATGTGTTCCATGGCAAACGCGGTGTGCCTGGCATCCGCAATGTGCTCTGAGCATGGGTGTGTTCGGCATTGGTCTCGGCCGCAGCTTGTCAGGCCCTGGGTCGCGATGCACGAAGCACGGTGTGTGTGTGTGTGTGTGTGTGCGCGTGTGTATGACTCTTTGTGTCCGTAGCCAGTGTTGCCGCTTTAGTTCTGATGTATGACTTGCATCGCAGCACTTTGATATCAACACGGCTCACATTACCAGATTACTAGCAACACTGGTTACATGTTGCAAACTGCAGTGGTATACAAATAATATTACAAATGCAAATAATCTGTACATAATAATATACAAAAGAGATGTCAATAATCTGCATTGAAGAAGATGCAGGTGTTTGACTGTGCATGGAGGCAAGAGCTGCTTGTTGATAGCAGCCACCGCCATGGGCTATGTTGTGTCGCTTTCACATATATTTGCCCATCGTCGTTTTCTTCAGCGCTGTAGTGCATGATGGCAGTGCCACAACAATCCATGCCAATGATTTGTCATGATGGGAGGAAAGGATGACAATTCTACCTGGCTGCTGCTTATTGACGTTTCGGTGGCGCGGCCCTTGGCTCTTAGCCACGTGGCTGGGGCCTCCCTCACGGCAGGTTACACGGCGGACCGGGCGGAGCGGGCCAAGCTCGGACCTGGCCTACGGCGACGTCGGGCACCATCGTGTGGTGCCCTTTGTCCTGGAGGAGTTTGGGGCCATGGGGCCCCTGACCTCCGCCTTCTTCAAGGAGTGTTGCCGGCTCCGGGAGGACCGGCTGGACCTGGAGGGCCAGCGGGCCCCATGGTCGGCGCGGACCTGGACATCATATTGGCGTCAGCGCTTGTCGGTGGCGCTGACTCGGGCCATGGCTGACATCATGCTCCGCCGTACGCGGGCTGATTTTGCGGTGCAGCAGGGCTATTAGGTTCCTCCCGTTAGGCGTTTCCATTGGTCTTATCGTAGTATAGAGCTTTGACATGGCTCTGTATATAGGTTTATAGCTGGGCGTTTGCTTTGGTTTGAGTGATTTCATTCTACCTGGCTGTTTGACACGTGCATGCTTGACTCGCTCACCCAGCCACTCCCTCCCTCACGCACCCACGCAAGCAAGCACACCCACATCCACACTGTCCCACGCACCCAAGCACGCACACCCACCCACCCAGACAGCCAGACACACACACATGTCTCTCTGTGTCTCTCTGTCTCTCTCTCTCTCTCTCTCTCTCTCTCTCTCTCTCTCTCTCTCTCTCTCTCTCTCTCTCTCTCTCTCTCTCTCTCCCTCCACCCACCCACCCACCCACCCACCCACCCACCCACCCACCTGCACCCACCCACCCACCCACCCACCCACCCACCCACCCACCCACCCACCCACCCACCCACCCACCCACCCACCCACCCACCCACCCACCCACCCACCCACCCACCCACCCACCCACCCACCCACCCACCCATCCACCCACCCACCCACCCACCCACCCACCCATCCACCCACCTGCACCCACCCACCCACCTGCACCCACCCACCCACCTGCACCCACCCACCCACCCACCCACCCACCCACCCACCCGCCCGCCCGCCCGCCCGCCCGCCCGCCCGCCCGCCCACCCACCCACCCACCCACCCACCCACCCACCCACCTGCACCCACCCACCCACCTGCACCCACCCACCCACCTGCACCCACCCACCCACCTGCACCCACCCACCCACCTGCACCCACCCACCCACCTGCACCCACCCACCCACCTGCACCCACCCACCCACCTGCACCCACCCACCCACCCACCCACCCACCCACCCACCCACCCACCCACCCACCCACCCACCCACCCACCCACCCACCCACCCACCCACCCACCCACCCACCCACCCACCCACCCACCCACCCACCCACCCACCCACCCACCCACCCACCCACCCACCCACCCACCCACCCACCCACCCACCCACCCACCCACCCACCCACCCACCCACCCACCCATCCATCAAACATGCATGCACGTCTAGTGTCTCTCCATTTGAGCACCTGTCCTTACACCCCCGCAGTGGCAGCCAAGCGAGGAAGCAACCAAGGGACCAAGCGAACCCCCCAACTGCCCGACATCACCGGAATGTACCGTCCGGAATGTTCGTATGGCACGTTAATTGCACAAATACCTGCCCCACATTTTCTTCAACGCTATATAATGCATTATCGCAGTGCCACAACAATCTGGGCTCTGAGATATTGAATCATACGGGGGGGGGAAGATGACAGGCATACCTGGATGTTTCACACGTGCATGCCTGAACGGCACATGGATTATGAAACAAATTGAAAGCACGGGCGCACAACATCAACCAATATCATAACTTATTTTACTGTACAAGGTAAGGTTCATTGGTACCACATGCATCACTGGACAACTTGGGAGTTGGGTTTGATATGGCCTGCAGGCTATCTATTGTGAAAACTGCAAGGCATGCTGGTATGGCTACTAAGTGGAACACCATGAATGGAATCCCTAGGAACACCAAGCCTAGTAATGTAAATTACAGGTGGCACAACTGGCACACACCACATCGTGGCAAATATAAGCCTGGACTGCAACAGATGATGGCATTTTCCTGTTATGGCATGGTCGATCAGAGGGAATTTTCAACTTTTAATGCCGATGGACAATGTGAAAGTTATTCCACATAGGGCGGCCCGGCACTCAGCTGCTAACGTCTAGCTGACAACAAGCTTCACGGCTGAATCAGGGATGCAGCGTCCACTATTAAACCAAGGCATATGAAAAAAAATTCCTGCACAACGTCGGCTTACCGATGGTTGTGGTTAGCATGCGTGAACAAGAAGATTGTGTGGTTTGTACGCCAGTCTGATCCGGCGACATGGCAGTGGCTGCCGGCCAGCACATGCGCATGCCATTCGACATGCTGAATGGGGGGCTGTGCGTTAAAATCAAAATGAACATGACAAACATCTCATGTAAGAAATTTATATACAGCTTTCTGTCTCAAGCCAAAAAAGGGTGTGTCGTCATGCAATATATCAGTCCTGCCAGCCATAAACCTTAACTCCTAATCTGGAATTCACAATTGGCTTGTTTGAATCACACGCATAAACAAAGTAGTCGACACATGTCTACGGAAGCGGCATTTTGAACGTGAGATTGGATTGATTTGCCGTTTGGTTAGTAAGTTTCCCAGACTGCCATCGCTAGCAAATTTACCATGGCTAGCAGGTGCTGAGGTGCATTTTTTTGCATAGGCAAGAACGGGACCATTTTTCTTTAGTCTAGCGCAAAAAAGGCTAAGCATGGGCGGGTCGACATGGCGTCGCATGGGCCGTGAGGCCGGACTTGACCGGACGATAGTGTTGTACTAGTTCAGGCTGAAAATGATTCCACCGTTTTCCTTTTCTGATTCCACCGTTTTTCCTTTCCGATTCCTTGGATGAAATCTGGCCGAATCAGACAGAATAGTTCCTGCGGTGCCAAAAGGGCGGTACGTTAGGAAAATGTGTGGCTGGAGTTTGTGCGAAGGGTAACTACTTTGACTGGTGCGCACTTGAAACTAGTCGGCATTGCTAGATGCCGCGGGGGTACACTCCAACTTGAAAGCCGGACGTCTTGGGGGTCAAGGCTTGGCTTTCGGTAATGCAATGCATATCTAGAGAGAACCTTACCGGTTCGTCTGTGTTCTGATTGGCTGAGACCTGTGAGATTGCGTTGGACTCCTCTGTGTCGAAGGAGACATAAGCTTTGCCTGTTTGTCACCATAGCCATCAGGCGGATACCCCCAACAATGTGAAGTTATTTCTAATAACCAAACATCCTCACTTCAGGCCCTGTTATTGGACAGCCATATCCGATAGACAGGAAGTCTTGTGTCTGTATGAGCAAGCAGAGAGACGCCCGACCAAAAGGGGACCACCGCTCTCTACCGACGGAGTAAGGTCTTGTAGGAAACTCCTCTAGACAAGAAACGACCACCCTCTAGGATTCCTGGAGAGTGCTAGGGATTTCCCCTGTCTCTCGGGATTTGATAAGTCCGTTCTGTCTTCAATGACAGGAGGAAAAGATCTGTGCATTTAGTGGAGCAGAGGCCACCATTTTATTCTGTTATATTGGTATCGGAGGAAAGTTAGTGATCTGGACTTCTATCACTTGGGCTTTCTCTTCATGTAAGCCTTTCTTGTTAGCTCTCTGCTGACAACTGATGAAGTTCTTATGGTCAGAAACAGTGGGAGTCATACTTCGCATGTGCTTCCCTGTTTTCAAGCTCTCTCTCTCTCCGTGTGCAGTCTGTGACTCCAGTACACCAGATATACAGACTGTGTGCATACCTAGAGTACTCACCTTCTTCAGTTATCACCGTTATGAGAGCTTTGAGTATGCGCAAGGCCTATGGAGTGGCCTAATGGTGTGCATCTTTTGGAGCAGTGGACATCATGAACAGAGTTGCTAGGGTGTGTCAAGGACGTTTTGTGGCTATCATAACAGGGATGCAGACGAGCATTCATTAAGTGTGGAGTTTACCGGTGACTTTTGTTGCTCTAACTCCTCACTGCTTGTCAATTGCTTGCCTTTGTTATTGATCCTTGTCACTGTCCTCTTGACCCCCTTCTGATCTTTCCTTGCTTGCTAATCCTTGTCTTGGGAAGATCTCACCTCTCACCTCTGTTCATTTCTTTGTCTATCTTGCTGCCTCCCATGAGTGGACCTTGTGGTATCCTCTCCTGTCTGTCTGAGAGCCTCTCTCTGATAGAGTTTTAATTAGGTACAACAGTATGCTGGCATCTGTACCCTGAGTGCCTACTCACTCACCTTCAGTTGTACATGATGCAAGGGGTCTTGCTACAGCTCTTGAGTATTTCTCTGTGCTGACGGACCCTTCCGCCCTTGAGCTGCCCACAGTACAACAGCGTTCTGGATCAATGGACAATTCTTTTACCTAGGATGGGTTGTGATACTGTTGCTGAGAGTCTTAACCTAGGAGCTGTGAGCTCTCTTTGTGTTGACCTCGTCAGCCTTACCCGCTGCTTGACATCAATCTGCAACCTTATGGCTGTCAAGGATTAATCCATGTTGTGTGGTCTCACAGGAACATCTTATGGAGGGAACCTGTCACCTTGTTGTCTTGTGGGTTTGAGATGCCCTCACCCCTACACCTTGACAGGGTTGGCTGGCCCCATCCCCCTTCCTGTGACTAACCCATGACTGTCCTGTGACCACGCCGTTGGCAGATTGTTGGCAGTAGGCCTGCTGATTGCATCCAGTTAATCAGTGGCAGATTTGGGAACGAGTTTGTCTGCTGGTGGTATCCAGTTCACCATGCAGAGACAGTACCTCTGTTTGGCCAGTGCCTTCTGGTTGTTTCCTGTTTACCCGAGGCGGCCAGATGAATGAATACGCTTACGTGCTGGTTGTCTCCAGTTTACCAGCTGTTGAGTACTTGGACCATGGCGCTGCGTGATCAATGATGTGCTTATTTGCCTTTACAAGTCTAAGGTGTCACTAACACTTGGCACTGAGTGATGCATTGCGCCTTGATGGTCGCGGTCTTGGGTGACCTGAGTCGTTCCAAGACCGTTGGTTGCTCTCACCATTCCAGTCGCGAGAGACTGATGAGTGTGCCTTGTTCATTTAGGGCCACTTGTCTGTGGGTTGAGATGTGGCTTCAGGCTTTCCCTCACCCTGAGTCTTGTCTTAGAGGGGAGGAGATCTATGAGGTCTATGGCAAATGGACATCACTAATTGCCTGTGAAACTGATAGGGATTTTCAGTTTCTTATTTTGTTACCTCATAGATCCCATTCTGTCCTGGTGACCTGTGCCTTCTTGGCAGATTTGCTGTGGTCACCTGAATGAGGGCCTTAGGACATTTTCTGTCTTCCAGTTCTGGGCCTATGGTCTACATGACAGTTGTGGTCAGAATGCTTTGCTCAACAAGTTATGCTTCCAGTGGTTGACATCCGGAGTCTTCCTGCTGCAGTTTTCCTTCTTGGAGACGATCCAGTGTTTGACCTGCAATCCAGAATGTGGACCTCGGATGGAGATCCTGGAGTGGCCAGATTTGGATGGGTTGGAGAATCTGGGGTGGCCAGATTTTGGAGATCAGTTTGTACTGCGTGCTTGCTCTGATCCAGTTTTGGGAGACCTTGTCTTGCACGCGTGGACTTGGTGCAGTCTACCTGCTTTCTATGGATCCAGTTTGGGATGTGCAGATATGGCACAGTCTTTGCTGCTAGTAGTAGTGGGACAGGCAGAGAGAATCTGCTATGTTGCTTACTGTGATGGGCATGGCGGATTCCATGAGTGAGCCCTCTTAACACTGTGGTTCCTCATTCTCTGCTTATGTGTCTTTTGAGGCCGTACTTGCCTTTCTTTAGAAGACACTTCCTGTACCAGCAGATGCAGTTCCAGTTATTTTTCAGTTCCAGATTTGCTTCCTGTTGCTATTTCCAGTTCCAGTTCCAGTCCTGTTTGCAGAATGTTTCAGTCTTCATGACTTCAAGACGCTTGTTCCTTTCAACTGCCTTGATTGATACCAGTTGTGATGACAATGAATCTGCAGAGTACTATGGTCTTTTCTTTGCTAGGAGTTAAAGATGAGACCAGTACTGTACCCGTTAGTCTTTTCTCTGGCTGGAGTCCCAGGAGAAGATGGTAGATGATTTAGAGTTTTGGGTTTTATTTTGTTTGATTTCTGTGTTTTTGAGTTTTGTGTCAGCGTGACAACTTCCTCCCCAGATAGGTTGTGTGTTATGTGTTCAGGCTGTGAGTCTTGCCCATGAACTCAGTTCCCAAGAGGGTTGATGACGCCTTTGTGGTCGAGACTTACGGCCTGGAGGGATGACTGGGTCATGCGGCCCGCCTGTGATTTGCAGACCATTTCCTATGTCCATAGACTCAGATCCTTGCAGGGTCAATGATGCCATGTTGGCTGAGACTTGAGGCCTGTGGGGATGCTGGCCGTCATGCGACTGGTCTGTTTGGCAGAGCTGGTAGCTCTGTTCTTGGGGGGAGGAATGTAACAGTATTTTCTGACAGCGTGTATACTGTTACATCCAAGTACGCGAACTTGGCGTTCAGCGTTCAGTGTAATCTGACTGATGTCATATAGGATCTTTCTGACGTAAGGGGTGTAAAGCATATCTAGAGAGAACCTTACCGGTTCGTCTGTGTTCTGATTGGCTGAGACCTGTGAGATTGCGTTGGACTCCTCTGTGTCGAAGGAGACATAAGCTTTGCCTGTTTGTCACCATAGCCATCAGGCGGATACCCCCAACAATGTGAAGTTATTTCTAATAACCAAACATCCTCACTTCAGGCCCTGTTATTGGACAGCCATATCCGATAGACAGGAAGTCTTGTGTCTGTATGAGCAAGCAGAGAGACGCCCGACCAAAAGGGGACCACCGCTCTCTACCGACGGAGTAAGGTCTTGTAGGAAACTCCTCTAGACAAGAAACGACCACCCTCTAGGATTCCTGGAGAGTGCTAGGGATTTCCCCTGTCTCTCGGGATTTGATAAGTCCGTTCTGTCTTCAATGACAGGAGGAAAAGATCTGTGCATTTAGTGGAGCAGAGGCCACCATTTTATTCTGTTACAGGTGGCCAGATGTATAGCATTGGTAAAATACAGGTAGGAAATTACTGCTTTCTTGGTCGTCAGTACCAGATGAGTAATGGCATGCCATATTTCGATTTTCTTCTTATGGCCCGGCAGTCTGCGCCAGCCCGAGCACCCAGTTTTGGTACGGGACATCCGCTGCAGCGTCCCTGTGAATTCGGATGCGTTTATAGGTCATCTTTGCACAGAACATCAACCTGGTAATCATGTCGGATGCATTCACTATGCGGCTATGGCGGCCTATGCCTGGAAAGCATTAAGCAGTGTGAGATATGAGGGTCCCGGCCAGCAGAACCCGGAAAGGTCGTGATCAAGCCAGGTACGGCAACGTGTTTGCATGTCGTTTGCACGGGAATCTGTCGTTTATACATCGATTTTACACGAGTGTATCAGTGCCTCTTGCAGCAGGTTTCCATGCCTGCTGTATGAGTGCTATTAGCCCCAAATCTGCTCAGTTTGTGGTGTTTCTTTGGAGGATGCCATTCCGTTAGTGCTGGTTTAGCACTTCTTTGTTTCCCAGCACTTTTGACAGTCCTATGTGGCTGTATACAATGCATAAGTGTGTGGCATTTCATGGATGGCTGCTTACGCGCGCGTAACCCACACACGTAAGTGAGCGGATTATATAGGTCAGTTGGGCTATCCGTGCGGTCTGACCCAAGGAAAGCATGGTAGCACTATCTATTGACATTGTCCAACCCCAGAATAATTTTTTAGAAGCCTCCCTGCAGGGGTAAACTACTAAGGGGATTTTCCTTGCCTGAAAATGATCGTCTTTTGGCCAACTTTGGCAGTGAATATCTTGCAAACCACTTTATAAACTCATAATATTATTGCATATTCTGAAAGCCCTTGAAGTGCAAATATTCCTAGCACCTTGGTTGGGGGTATTTGGAGTTGTGGTCTATGAGTTATGATTTTTTCCATTTTCAGGGGTCTAAAAATGCCCAAACCCCATTCCCGGACTATGGGTTAAGGAGGTCGGGAAAGAACTCCAAGCCAAGGAGTCGGCTGGAGTGAATCTTTTAAGGAACGGGCCCGATGATTTGACAAATGACCGAACGGCATACAAAATAGCATTGGATGATGGGGGTTGTGATTTTATTCGCAGACCCTTGCAAGGTGTTGTTGACCAGGTCCTGGGCGAGAAGTACGCCGTCCACAATTGCTACGCATTATATAGCAAGCCTGGTTGTGATCGATCCCCAGTGCCCACACTCTGATATGGCCCGTAAGCTTGAGGACCATCCCACTTACTCATTTTTGCTGTCGTGTGACCCTAAGGCAAAGTGGATCTCTTTTGATGGCAGTTTGCTAGCCACTGGACACACTGACCCCATCAACAACTTGAGGATACGTGAGGGTCAAGGTGTTAAGAAGTCCAATGTAACATTTGGGAAAGGTGCAATGATCATGTTCCATGCTTGCCATGTGCATGCCGGTGCATCATACCCTAAAGAAGAATACCCGCAAGGCCACTGGCGCTTTTTTTCCCAAGCATTTTTCCCGTCTGGGTGCGGGGGGCAATGACACTGCCGCCGTCTCCTATTATATACCTATGAACCAAAGGCAGAGTAAGGGCAAGGACGGTTGTGTTTTATTTTATGCATTTATAATGCTTGATTCATTATAATGCACATAATGCCATTGTCTGTATGTATGCGCATGGTACATGTATTTAACACGTGAGGTTATTGCACTACAAATTACAAAGTCTTTTGAACGTTTTCCTTACCCAGGCGTAGTATTTTGGGGACGGAGCCGGTGGAGCATGCATGTCATTGTTTATGAAAGCAAAGAGTACCCTAATATGTGAGACAACTATGACTATACGTTGTTAATAGATCAAGGAGACAACCAACGCAGGCCCGAAATCGGAAGAATCCGGACCATGGTAGATCGAGCCTGCCTTTAGAGTCTAATTCATTATTTTATAATAATGGACAAACTAAGACATCTATATGGGAGCAAAGATGCGACATTTCGGTTACGCCAATACAAATTTGCGGTCAAACATATATCTCGATAGAGGCATAGTGCATATGGGTCTTTTTTAACTTCAAGGCACGTCATATTAAAATCAGTCGGGGTAAAATTGGCTCTTTTTTAGCAAATTTAGCAAATTAGCAAATTAGCGGAAGGCGGGGGCCGAGATTAATTAAGAGGTACCTTGAAATTAAATAAGACGCATACCTCTATCGAGATATATTATGTTTGGAGGCGAGTTTCTATTGGCGTTAATTTGTAGTATTGTACGACAACTGTCAAGGGTGACGGCATGTACTGAAATCGCGGATACTTTCTAGATCGATTGCGCATTCGACGGTTAAAAGGCAGAGCTGCGGTTGAAAGTACTGTACGTGGGGGGGGACGGTGTTACAACGGGGGGGGGGACGCAGTTGTCAGTTTCAAACCGAATATCTATTGGACCGTAGTTCTAGGAAATTGTAGATGGCGATTAGTTCGGCACTTCCGGGCGTCAGGCCCAGTAGGGCCAGGTGGAAGTTTTGACACCTTGCAATCACAGAATAGCGGTTACAGGGATATTATTTAATGGAAATGGCCGACACGTTGGAAACTGATTGCGGTTACGAACCTTACGTCGTGTGTGATTGGCTGGCTACTAACGGGGCACGAAGACCAAAGGCAGAAGGAGCGGCCACGCGTCACGATTCATGTGATTGACAGGATACACGCGAATATAGGTGTGTGAACGAAGGGACAAAAAGAAACGAAAGGCCGGCACCATGGCGGCGATGAAAAATCTGGTGCAACAAGACCTCTTCAAGGACCTCGTTGGAAAAGTAAACAAGCAGCGAGTTGACTTAACTAACGCCATCAGGGACAGAAAGCTTAATCTGGACCGTGCCAACGAAGGAGTACAGGTACAAACAAAGAATGTAAATGCTGCTAAGGCAAGGTATCATGAACTCAAGGCAAGGGAGGAAAAGCTCTGCGAGGAGAAAGTGAAAAAGGCGTACGAGACAACCGTAGAGCCCCAACTAAAGACGCTAGAGCGGCTGAAAGTCGCCTTGGGCAAAAAGGAACAACTGTGGGAGGGGGTGGTCAAACATGCAACAAATGAGGTGCTGTCGACACTTGAGACAATAGGGCCCCTGCTCTCCAACGCAATCAATAAAGGGGCAGCGGTGGATAGCGTGGATCTGACGGGGTCCCAGGCGGAGGAGGATGAATTATTGAACTCCGTTTTGTCTGCTGCCGGCAAGCTTGCTGGGGGTGGGTCATCTGTAACCCCATCATCATCAACACAAACGTCCACAAAACAACATGGCCAAGACCAAAACGCCGGCAAGTCGCCCTGGCCTGGCAAGGGGACTAAACGAACCCTCAATTTTGACGAACGCAATGAGGAAACGCCTGCATTTGAGCCGTCGCCAGATGACGACCCCGTCCATGACGACCACGCCGGCCCAGCAACCGCCAACGACGCCGGACCTACTAGTTCATCCCCAAGAACGGGACTCGATGGATCCAGCACATGCGAACCTCCAGATTCTGGAGGACGACGTTGTGCCTGAGTTAAACTGTGCAACAAGGCAACGGCGGCGCGGGCGGCATGCTATTTTAGACGATGCCTTCGAGGATGACGATGAAGACAATGTCGACAAGGAAGACGAACCAGAAGCAGAGGAAGAAGCGGATGAAGAAGTGGCAGAGGAGGAGGAAGGGGATGAGGTTGACGAAGAGGATCCCCCTCCACGTTGGGCAAAAAGATGTAAATTCATAGATGATGAAGCTGGTGTTTCCGGTGATGACGAGGACAGCGATGGCGAAGGGGCCATTAAAAATCAGAATTTCATGTGCAACTGTTGCGAGCCGCCCTTCGTAGCCAGGAGCCAAGCTGGTCTCACCCGTCACGTAACATGCAAGATAAAGCGTGGACGGTAAGCCGCTGAAGCCTTTCTAGGGTTTTTAACCAACCTGTTATTCTTGCCAAACTTGTCCACGTGAGTTTTTCTTTGAAAATTAAGTCTTTAAACCAATCTTGACCACCATCCTTGCAAAAAATCTGCATTTTTTTTTTTTTTTCCATGTACCATGCTCGTCACAGCCAAGCAAGACAGCAACTACAAGAGCGTGAAGCTACCGCAACGGATGAGCAAGTCAACGTCGAAAAACAGCACCAAGATCAAGCACACGAAACTGAAGATTACATCCCATTGCGTCAACCCAAGCGCGCACGTGGGCCTACGGCACTAAAAAATATGACACTCCACATCTCCATTTCAGGGGGGGCTCGCGATCTTGACGATGATGAGCTTGGCAAGATAGAGGCCTTCCACCTAGCCAATGGCGGCAAGGGCATGTCAATTGTGGAGGAAGGAATACTCGAAATGCACAAGCACGTGCACATGCTCATTGACGTTGAGGCTACATCGGCCCATGCTGTGAAACTCAAGCTCAAGAAAGAACTTGGGTGGGGTGAACCAATAGATGAAAAAGGAAAACATGACAAAACCAAGCCAAGCCTTGTGGCACGCCAAGTGAAGTCCAGCCACAAATTGAATTATTCAGGGATGATAGGCTATTTGCTTAACCCATGGTCCGCCGATGTGGTCAAATTTGACCACAACACACGTAACGTAACTGTACCGCGTAATTCCGTGACCTGCGACGTAAGTGACGTAACGTAAATATGTCCGGCGGGTCGGGGCAGACCCAACCTCAATGAAAATGCGTAGGTTGGGTAGGTAATTGCGCCATAGCACAGTAAATACCACCACTTTCTTGCATGCAGTCACGTGACTTTTGCTAACATTTTTTACCGTTGCGCGCGCGCATAGCAAGATATGGCTGTCAGCGCGCCATTTTGTGGCAATTTTGGGTTCCGCGGCTTGAAATGGGTCAGATGATGACCCCTGAACGATGATGCATTATTTTGGTACGTCGAGAATGATCAGATTTATGCTGTTGAGAAAATACGCAGTGGCTATTACCTCTGTCTTGGTAGTCACTGTCAGACGAGACGTCCCGTTTGGTATCGCCGGTTTCCTTTGGTTCTTGGGAGTTTCCGTCTGCCTGGGCCTCCCGCGTCTTTACGAAAGTCCGCTGCGCCATTTGCTGGGGACGTGGACGCGTTAGACGTCATCTTTGCACATATCTTAAACATGGTAATGATGACAGATGCATGGATAGAGCGGCTATGGCCGCCTCTCCCACTAGTAGCTGCATACGTGACGTATGAGCTTGCCGGCCAGCGGAACCCGGCCAGGTCATGATCGAGGCAGGTACGGCAATGCGTTTGCACGTTGTTTGCAGGGAAACTCGTACGTCCTTACATGTCTTTTGATGAGTAGGATAGTGTTATTGCAACAGCTTTCCATGCCTGCTCTAGGAGGGGTATTAGCCATTATGGTGCACAATTTGTGGCACTTCTTTGGGGATAACGTTCAGTGATGGCAAGTTGGCGTCATGTTTGGATTCCAGCAGGTTTGGCACTCTATTGTGGTCATTTATATTGCATAATTGTATAGCATGGCATTTTTCTCCATTTGGGGTGTTCGTAGTCATGTGTCAATATGAGCATGGTGCCGTGTGTAAAATGCAATTCTGAGTGCACCCCCCCGTTGGGGACCCCTGAACATTCTAATAAAAATATCCAACCATGATTTTGGTGTTTAGAATCCTCCCCCGGAGAAAAGGGGGGGGGTTAACTTTTTCTAACACGAAAAAGTTCGTCTTTTGTCCAACTTTGACTGAAGATAACATCCAGGGCACTGAATGGACTCGTGATATTATTGCATATTCTGAAAGCCCTTGAAGTGTAGATATTCCTGGCATCTTGGTTGAGGGTGTTTGGAGTTGTGGTCTAGGAGTTATGATTTTTTTCATTTTCAGGGGTCAAAAAACCAAAAAAAGTGCTGGCGGACCATGGGTTAAATCGGAAGAGCAAGAGGGGTTTCAGATTTTGTATTGCCATGGCATTGATGAGGACGAGAAAGAAGAAGGGCGTATAGAATATTTATTACACGGATCCCCCACTCTCAAGGGACGGTGCTCCTTGACCGCCTACAACTTACTAGAGCGTGCGGCTGTATACTGGTTTAAGCACCACAATAGTATCAGCTTGCGTCCAAACTTGATTAAAACCCTCGCCCATATGTTCAAGACGGGGCGATACTCCCTAGATGCTAGATTTCTTGCTGGTAGGGGCCTTGATTACCCACGTGTACAAGCTGCATTCGAGATCATGGTTGAACCTAGGCTTGGTGAACATTCTTTGTCTGCTATAGCACGCGGCCTTGAAAGAGCCCTGTTTAATCCGCGTGAGCGGTACTTTGAATCAGATGATGTAGATGCAGTTTTTCCAGATGCACGCGCGGCTCAACGCCAAGAACGCGCTGCACGCGCAACTGAGGAGCCACCGGCCTCTGGGTATTTTGACATAGATGCCATCATCGAAGAGGTGCGTAAGCCCCTTCGTGATGATGATGAATTGACAGATGAGCAACTCCTTGACAAAGTCCTGCGTGACGAACGGAATAAGGATGCCCCAGATATGTTGTTGTCATCGGACTCCGACTCTGACATAGCATTTTATGAGTGAATTTTCATCATATGGTATATATGATTCTCATAATTAAATTGCACTATGTTGCTTTCTTGTGATTTGTGTTAATTTGTTAATTTTGGTAATTTTGTTAATTTTGATAATTTGTAAACTCGGGACAACCTAGTCAGTAAAAAGTACATTCATATTAAAATCAATCATAAATACCATATACCCGAAAAGGAGCCAATTTTACCGCGATCCATACAAGCAAAATCATTGTGCAATTTTTTCGCCCTTTTTTATGTGTGCTTGTGACCTTTTTATAATTAATTTTGGCCCCCGCCCCCCGGTAATTTGCTAATTTGCTAAAAAGGAGCCCATTTTACCACCGACTCCATACAAGCATGATAATCATTGTGCAAAAAATTTTCCCTTTTTTTTTTTTAAATGTGTACTTGTGATCTTGTACTGTACTTGTGACCTTGTGTTGTTTTAGTTTGTTTGTGTATGTGTGTTTGTGTAGCCTTTTTACCTACATGAGTGTGTTTTTTTTTCATAAACTTTTTGTGTTACCCATTATCTTATTTCCGGTGAAATGGGTGTTAGTTTATTTCCATATAACAGTTAAGGTGACCCAGGTATGCCAAAAATAGCCTGAAATGCCTAGTTGTGCCTAAATGGGCGCGCCCTGCGACCAAGGTAGCCATTGTACTGGAGATAGATTTTTTTTTTTTGAGACTATATCGATGTGCACAGTATGGTGGATTATGCCCACGAGCCACGAGCCACGAGGTAGCCATGGCTGTCGGAGCTCATAACTTTCACGTTTGAGCACCGAATTTAGCCGTGAATATCACTATCGCTTCGTCTTTCTAAGACGCACATGCTGATATAATTTTCCGAATCTAAAACGCAATATATGGCGAACAAACGCGCCTCGACGCAACGCAGCCTGGCGGCTGCGCTCGGCAATGAAAATACGTCTGCAGCTCAGGCTGCAGCTTCGCCTTCAGGTCCGGCAGGCGGCGATGACACTAGTCGTGCACTGGTGGTCGTCCAGCAACCCCCCGGGCTTAACGCCTCGCCATCTGCATCGCCTGACCCCAAGCGCACCCGCCCAGCCGACGACACAGGAGGGTCTTCACGCCCAGAACCGAGCTTTCGGCCCCGGCCTTTCAAGGTCGCAGATTACGACTGGGCCACCATTTCTCCGACCGATGCTATGCGCTGCATCTTCTTCGGGGATTACGCTTCGCTTTACGACCTGTGCCTCCATTTCCACTCCATCAATCGCCTCCTCTGCCCAGACGGCCGCCGCTGGGACAACCTCTACGGGCTGTCCGGCTGCGTCCGTCCCCATCTCCAGCACGCCATCCTCAACTCCCTTCTCCAGCGCTCTGACGGCGAGATCTGGGCTCCACCCCTTTCCGTCCCCACCCTCCGCTCCATCCTCACGGAAGCCTTTCAGCAGCACGTGACCCCCCTTGCTGCCGACATAGCAGCAATCGGCGGCACGCTGACTGCTGAACTTCCTCACATTTCCACCGCCGCCGCCTCCACCTCCACGGCCATTTCCGCCTCCACTGCCGACATCAAAGCCCAGCTCCTCGACCTCGACCAACGCCTTCAAGCCACCGCCAACGCCCTTGAGAGCTTGCATGACACCGCCGGCCTCACCGCCCAAGCGGTGAAGGACATCGCCGCCCAGCCGACGCCTGCTGGCCCGGCCGGCGATGCTCCCTCCACCTGGGCGGACTTGCTTAAGCAGCACACCACCTCCACCACCTCCACCATCTCGGCACAACTCAAGCAACAAGCCCTCGACCTTCGCGAGGACACCGACATCGCCCGGCGCAGCCACAATGTCATCGTCAAGCACTTCGACCAGCCGGCAGGTGAGACCTCCACGAGCCTTCTTGAGGCATTTAAGCGCGACATTCTTGCCCCCATGCTACTCACTGGTGAGCTGGACATGTCGGCTGTCCGCCTCCCCCGCGCGCGGGGGAAGGCTGGCCCGGCACCCGTGCTCCTCACCTTTAAGTACATGGCGGACAAGCTGTCGTTCCTTAAATGCCGCAAGAAGCTCTCGAGGACTCGCTTCACGCTGGACGACGACTTGACCCTGGCCCAGCAACAGCGGCGACGCGAGCTATGGCCGGCCTACCTTCAGCTCCGGCACAGCGCAGGGGGAAGCCGGTATACTGGAGGGGGCGGTCATCCACGTTGACCACAAGCCCTGGCAGCCCCCTCCTGCCACCTCAGACTAGGGAATCCATACCAGTAGTGTAGATTAGTCAGGCTTAGCCTAGCATGTGGCCCACGCGCATGTGCGCCCATAATGGCCCCCATGGATGTTGTCTACAGAATTTAGCCAAGCCCTGCCTATAACGGGACCCCATGGATGTTGCACTAAGAATTTAGCCATGCTACGCAGTGCAGAGAGATGCTCTCTGTCGAGAAGCCATGCCCTAGCTCTTGTATAGCCATGATGATCTTCCCCCACATGACATACTCCCCCTTAGCTGGGCATAGTGTGAAGATCATGAGGGTGCAGGTGCCTTAGTGCACCTAGAGCAAGTGTTGTTTACATTCCCACCCTTGCAGGAAGTAGCTTAGAATGTATGATAGGCCATATGCCCCTTCTCTGGGCTATGTGCTACATATACTCCCAACGGAGTTATGTTCCAATTCAATTCAATTCAATCGATGTGCACATGTGGTTTGGCTAAGCTTAGCCGCCTAGCGGCTAAGCTTAGGTAAGGTTTACGAAACATTTCAAACTTTTCATTAAAATTATATTAAAATATTTAAGCGCGACGCACAGCGTCTCCACAGACATTTTTCTACCTACAAAAGTCATACAATGTTAATAATGATTCTGGCGCTGTCACAAGGTCCGGCCGGCGACTTGCGCCGGAAATGCGCGGACTACACAAATTAATTTGGCACACGGCCACGTCCAGGCTGTTTGGGATCATAAAAAGACTTTCCTCACGTGACTTAGTGTTTTCCTGTTGACATCATGCCCATTTAATATTAATGCTGCTGTTACCCTGCTCATGACCATGCCCTAAATTCCATTCTTTGGTGACTCAGTGTTTTCTTGTTTAGGGGCTGGCATGCATGCGTTGGTTGATGGATGAAAAACGCCAAGAAGAGTATATGGCCCCGCTGCCACCAAAAAGCACCCGCTGGTTGATCAACCAAGGGGATAGCCTGCACAGTGAGACACAAACACAGCAGACCCAGCAAAGCAATATTCAGGTTGTAAGCGAGTGGAGATTACTTTTGACATGCTTGATGAAGAAATATATAACACACCTTCTATTGTCACACCTTCTATAAACAAATAGTTGATTGATCACCTTATACACCACGTAAACATGCTAGCAGACGCGCTCTTCAGTCCAGTGAAAATCCACGTGCGAAGCAAGTCAGCAGTTACGCAGAAAGCACCATGAATGTAAATGACGCCCCAAACCCGTGACCAGGCAAGCATCCAGAGGGGCTTTCCAAGGCCAGCATATTCCAGAAAAAAGCATCACAGATCCTTGGGCAACGGACGTTCACACAGGACATTCGAAGGACCATGAAGATGGCGTCCTGCACGGCTAAGAAAATAAAACGCAACGCTACGCTATGTCTGCGACTAGGTGGATTCGGCGAAATGGAAAGAACGCAACCATGAAAATGCATCAGAAAGAGAGCAGGTAGTACCCCGGTAGGTAGTACGCCTCACCATCGGCATCGCCAGTTACGTCCCGTGGCAAAAAATCCAGCGTTCTTTCCAATATGATGACACCAGAAACTCGTCGGCCCCACGCCTTCCACGAACAGCAAACTGATTTTACTAGGCACCCAGTACGTAAAGCAATTAAGCATGATACTACAATACCTAAATCTACAACGACATTCCATTTCCAGGTCGCCATAGCGACGCGGACCTCTCCCACGCAGGTATCACTCCGTTGACGCACCTCCAGCTCAGAAAATTTCGTACTTGCTCTTCAAACATAAAATTTTGACGTATAAAACCATGGCTGCGCATTCCCCATCCCAATTTTCTAGCGTACGTTTCCTGCCATCGCCAGCCAGCATATTGCTCGCGGAGCACGTCACTTTGTTTTTTCGTCCGGCGGCGTGGCCTGCGGCTGCGTCGTTTCGGTGGTGGGTATGTATCGATTTCGGGTCGTTTCCGTTGGATTTGTGACCGTTGGGGCCGAAGGCCGTTTGTTTTCCGTAGTTTGCTTGTTTTGTATTGGTTGTTTATGATTTAGTATTTGTACGGACGACCCGAGCCTCTAACTTAGCGGGTTTATCACGGCCGTTGGATCCATCATCGGACGCTCCAGATTGTCGGCGGCTAACGATTTAACTTTTTGCATTTCGCCTTCGTACCGGGTAAATGGGTATTTTTTATTAACCAATGGGAATGTATGTATTTTTTTTTTTGAGACTGGTAACGTTTTAACTTTTTTCATTTTGCCTTCGTATATCGTCATCCGGCATAAGTGTAAAGACCAGGTTCATGCCCATGAGTGCATGGAAGACTTCCAGTGGGCTGGGGGTGTCATTGTTAGGGCCCGTACCATTATCTTATATTCCAAGTGCAAGTATACTGACAGTACTGAAGTCGCGGTAATGCAGAGAAGCGGTGTTAACCCCACGGTTACATGGTAACGACCTCAGTCGCACATCTCCGTAGCGCCATGGGAAGGGCAAATATCTCTAGAATCTCCGTTTGGCCGGGAACTAGCGTACGATTTTCACAGATTTTCACTCAAGTTGGTCGCCCGGACTGGAATATTTGCTCGCATTCAGTCATTTCAGTGGGCCCTAAATGTGCACTGGTTCCGTAGACGGTTGTAGTAGAGTAGGTGACGGGTCCAGCCGGAGACCGGCCACAAACGCCGGAGAGGCACAATATTGGTTGGTTACTACCGGGGGCCCGGGGGCGAAGCCCCCGTTCTTGTTATAAATTATTCGCATTTGATTACAGCCACTACGGTATGTCCGCCTTCATAATTATCGCTAACCGTGTACTCGAGAAATTTCCTAAATGTCGGAATAGCCAGGCTATGGATGACAGGAATTAGAAATGCACGTCAAGCATCGAAGTAGAAGATGGAATTCTGTTTTGCGATACGATCATGTAGCCACAACGAACTTTACAGACGTCTGTGCATACCGCGAAATCACTGCTTTGTAGATTAAGGAGTGGTTTATAAGCCTTTGTGGGGCTTATGAAATTAGGCCAACGACTGTGCAACAGCAGCCAATCCTAGGTACTTACGACAAAAATGAATTTCAAACGCAATTTTGACATCAAGAAGGCCACATACGCTGGGGATGTCAGGGCCGTCTGGGATATCATAGACAAATGCCCTGAGGAGGAGGTGATGAGGCTCCTGAAAAAAGTGCTATTGCGCTCTTGCAAGAAGGGAATTGTTGAGGTAATGGTTTTCTCACAATATGGCAGTCAACTTTAGAGTTAACCTTGGAAGCTTATAGGGATGTATACCCAACTAGGAATGGTTGGCTTTGAAGTTTGACTAGTCTAATCCCGACACGTTATTACTGCCCCAGATAGGTTTTTCTGCCTTTGAATTGCGACATTGTTGGCTTTTAACTTCCACAGTGGTCCCTTGCGTCCTAATATCTTGCCTCTTGCGCGATTTTCCTTGGGGGGCAGCGGCGTCGCACAGTGGCAGAAAGTTGAACACGTGCTCATTCCACGTGCTTAGGTTTCTTCGTGCATTGCCACACGTGGTTACTTTCGGGACACCTTGAGTTAAATTCACCCCAAATCGCGGCATCTTCATGGCTGTTGCTAACCGCCCTTGCGGCAATGTGTGTTGCCTTCGGCATTGTCATTATCAGCAATTGTATATGCATTTACCTCGGGGTGGCCGATAACAGGCACATACCACGGAAGCCTTTTCGAACTCCTTTCCTGTGCTTTCTTGAATAAAAACATTTCTGCTAGCTATATCCCCTTCGTTTGCCTTACTACCTTTTCTTCCCATGGTCGTGCTGATTTCCCTTCCACCGTCCACGACGCCATGCCCAACCCACCTGCCCAACCCACCTGCCCAACCCACCTGCCTAACCCACTTGCCTAACCGGCCTGCCCAACCCACCTGCCCAACCCACCTGCCCAACCCACCTGCCCAACCCACCTGCCCAACCCACTTGCCTAACCGGCCTGCCCAACCCACCTGCCCAACCCACCTGCCCAACCCACCTGCCCAACCCACCTGCCCAACCCACCTGCCCAACCCACCTGCCGAACCCACCTGCCCAACCCACCTGCCCAACCCACCTTCCCAACTCACCTGCCCAACCCACCTGCCCAACCACTCGTGGCAGATGACAGCACTTGCATGCAAACGGGGCGTGTCCGTCGACTCCCGCACCTCTGCCAGCAAAGGGTCCATGGTACGTGTGGTTTGGTGCGGTCTAGGCTTTGCCATGCCTGAGGCAGATCTGGACATAGGCACGGCTTAGACAAGGGAGGATGGCTGTTTCATAATCCCATGGCACCGTGTTTCACCCTGTTGCATGTTCCATGTTCCCATACCTGGTGCATAGCTGGATGGTGAAGTTGGTTTCCATAACCTCCTAAACTAGGCAGCAGGTGAGCCCAGGATGGCGGGCACGGCTGCGCTTGCAACCCACCAACCAGTGGTGGTGGGCGCACCTAAGCTTTCGGCACAACCTCTCATGACAAGCTCCTTTTGTGCAAAGGGGGTGGTTTCTCCAGTAGGGAGCATGGCTTGATGCACGGTGTCTTTCGGTCAACCATGGGGCAGAGAGAGAGGGCAGAGCTGGTAGATTGGAGGCCAGCCGATTAAAAGATAGGGGTCGCTTTGCAAATGGGTACGGTTGGACATGGTGGAAGCGCGCCAAGCCATACAGGACATGTATGGATCAAGAGTGACCCTTTTAGCAGTACCCTCACCGTCTGCATGGTACTGGTTTGGGTGAAGGACATGCGCGGAGTTTCCTTAGCCATCACAAGGCATGCAGGGTGCCACCCGCAGGCCCAGGGCCATGAGGATCAGGTTCTAGCCCCTGATTTGCGGGCCAAACGTTCATGCCCTGGTGCAGACAGAAAATGTGAGATGCAGCTTGTGAATTCTATCTTTGCATTAATTATCTCATCATCTAATCAACAAATCATCAGTAAAGCCCACTCTGCAAAGGACGCGCTGCCAGCTGTATGCTCTCCACCGACAATCTGTGCAGGAGGCGGGCAACCACGTTTACACCGCTGCCATGCTCTCGAACGTGGTGAGCATGGGGGAGGGCGCCTTTAGTGGGACTGTCATCCATTGCAACCCCTGATGTACCTACCGTGGATGCCATCCATCCACGGGGATGTACCTACCCATCAGGGGTGTGTACTCAGAAGCGACACATCTTGCTCCGCGCAAGCGCGCCTGTCTGTGCCCATCCCGGTGTGCCTCCTTGCCATGCATGAGGCGCTGCCCTTTGACTCCTCCATGCGCCTACCTGCTGTTGTGTGCTTCATCCCCCACGCTGGATCCTTGGACACTTCTGCCTGCCGACGCGATGGGCACCCTGCCAGACGCCGCTGATGATCGCGGCCAAGAACGGCTACAACGAGGTCGTCAAGCTGCTGCTCTACTTTGGCGCGCAGGTACGCCACGCCGTACCATTGATTAATCAGTAAGCACGTAGGCTGCGTCTCGTGGGTACACCGTACCAGGGAGCAGGTCTCTAGGCGCTGCTGTTATACTTAGGCGCGCATGTATGCGGTACAGGTCATCAAGCTGCTGCTCTACTTTTGCGCGCAGGTGGGTGGGTGGGTGGGTTCAACTGGTGGGGCGCCACTGCCCAGCCATCCACTCCCATCCTGTCTAAACGCCCTCTGCGATTCCTATTTAAGTGACTAGAGCAGGTAGTTCCCTCTCGTAGTACAGCAACAGTAGGTCATAGTGGTGACCGGAATGGGTGGGTTGGGAAGAGGGGAGCGTGGGGAGGTGGGTGGCCAGCGGGCGGGCCTTCAAGAGTCATCCAGAATTAGCACGCTACCCCCGCCTACATCCACTTCGTACTTGGTGTTTTCTGATTGCCCCAGGGTTGCTTGGACTGTGACGGCTGCAGCGTTGCTCTCTGTGGCACAACACCGCAATTGCTTCCAGCGTTGTGTTGTCTTGCCGAGTTGCTTGTGCCAGCGCCGTCCTGACTTTTGGGGAGCGTGGGGGCTTGGCTGCGGGACAGGTGGCAGCATATGAGCCCCAGTCGCTGAGGACGGCCCTTCATTATGCTGCGGAGCATGGCAAAGAGGCTTGCTGCAGGTTTGTGCGGTGAATGGTGTGTGGAGGGACGCCTGTTCACTGCTGCCGGGACTACGTTCCTCAAGGGTGACCCCAACTATGTATGCGATGTACGAGAGATAATTGTGTGATGGGCACCCACCTGCGCATGATGGCGCACTCGAGAGATTCCAGGAAGTTTGGTCTGACCTTGCCCTTCCCTTAGCTTAAGGCAAGGGTGAAAGCCCCAAAATGGTACGGATGACTCGTTCGAGCAGCCTTCTGAACACTTTGGACTTCCCGTAACGGACGGCCGGAAGCATTATATAAAGTGGCTGACACACGCGGTACGGCAAAGGAAATCTCTGTTCAGACGTACGTACGAACGGTAGGTACCCCCCTCTTTCAGCCTGTCTTGTGCGCGCGCGTCCCTGAACGTTCCCGCGCCTGCAAGGGCAAAGCTAAGGAAAATCCCCTTAAGCTTTGTCCTTAAAAGGACAGATATAGTCAGAAAAATCCTCCAGCGGCGGCAGGTATCCCTTGTGGGCCATACGGACAGAACGGCGCGACCTCCTAAGGGAAGGGAAATTTCAATTTGCCCTTGTCCGGAATCTCTCGAATAGGCACGACCCCGTCCTGGTGATGCATGTTGTGTGCGATGATGCGTGCGTGCTGTTTTTGCGGTACCCAAGATGCACGGTGACAAGTGCTAGACAGTGTTGGGAACGCTGGACAGAGATGGCGCTGGACAGAGATGGCGCTCGGAGGCGAGGGGGTAGGGAGAGCCGTAGGCAAGGGGGTAGCGAGAGCCATAGTCGAGGGGGTAGGGAGAGCTGTAGGCAAGGGGGTAGGGAGAGCCGTAGGCGAGGGGGTGGGGACAGCCCTAGGCGAAGGGGTAGGGAGAACCATAGGCGAGGGGGTGGGGACAGCCCTAGGCGAGGGGGTAGGGAGAACCATAGGCGAGGGGGTAGGGAGAGGCATAGGTGAGGGGGTAGCGAGAGCCATAGGCGAGGGGGAAGGGAGAGCCGTAGGCGATGGGGTTGCGAGAACCGTAGGCGAGGGGGTAGGGACAGCCATAGGCGAGGCGGTAGCGAGAGCCATAGGGGAGGGGGTAGGGGGGCTGTCACTACGCAAGAGGCTAGATGGTGACCACGCTGTCATGGCAGATTCTCATAAGCAGACTTTCGGACGATGTTTGTTGGAGTGGCTCTTTACTCCTTTGTTTACATAGCTCCTTGCCGTTATGTTTTAAGATCGCCCTCTTGCCTGGTATTGTTGCTCTCAGCTGGTGACTTTGTTTGCTGTTATGGCTCATCATTCTGGTCACAAAAATGACTCTTGTCCTTTTTGTTGCTCTCTACATTGCCCCCCCCCCCGCCCCAGGTCCATCCTCAACGCACGCGACATGACGCTGAAACCGCGGAGGGCGGGGGGAGGCTCCAGCCCCCGCCTGCAGGTCGTGCCGCCGCCACCCAACGTCCGTCAGCGCGTCAAGGAGGTGAGCACGCGCTTAAATGACCCTCAGGTTAAGGCGGTTACTCTTGGCTTGAGTAGCCATTTTCAATACTTTGATAGGGCAGCGGCCAAGTGCTGTCCGTATGGCACCATGGTGGTGACAATGTCGCATGCTGAGGCACGTGAGAGTCGACGCAGCAGAGGGTGGGAACTATTATCTCCCAGTCAGCACTCAGCTCCCAGCGTGTCGCCTGACAAGAGTGTGCCTACCCACCAATCACACTCGTTTCATGATTGTGCCCTCTGCCTCCTCACTACCCTGGCCTGACCACTAATATTGCCACGCACCCTCTGACACACTGATTGCGACCCACCGCCTGCGCGCTGGTCGTCCCTTCTTCCCTTTCCCCCCTCCCCCCCCGCCAGTGTGTCATTGTGGACGCGTGGGGGGGCGCGACGCGGCTGATGAACGCGCGCACCATTGCGGGCGAGTCCCCGCTGCACCTGGCGGCGGCCAAGGGCCATGCCGACATTGTGCGGCTGCTGCTGGACGCCGGTGCACGGACGTCCGTGGTCACCGACGACCCGCCCAACGCGCAGATGTCGTTCGAGAAGCACCGCGTGCTGCCACTGGGTGAGGATCATGCGTGCGCGCAGGTGCTGGGGGAGGGCCTGCTGCTGAGGAGGGGCCAGGCCAGCTGCCGGCTGCAAGTATCATGTTTACATAGGCCCATGATTATGGCGTGATGGTCTGCTGGCAGCGCAGGGATTGGCATGGTCTTTGACTCCTACACATGACTCGGGTTTTCAGGATGCAGTCAAACCATCTAGAGTAGCAGCTCCACCACTTGTTTTGAGGGGGGGGGGGGCTTGGACTGTCTTTGCCTCCAGAAACACATCTTGTAGCTCCTGCCCGGCCATGGACGACTGATCCAGAAGCAAGAGCATTGCCTGGTACCCACCGTCAGGCTACCCGAACCCATCTGACCTGCGTGTGTGCGAGAAGCGCCACCATTGGCCCCTGGACCGGTGGACCCTCCTGTTCTACATCATCCCTTTTAATTACCTTAAGTTTTGCAGCACGCGGTCACTCAGTGGTCTGGCTGTAGGAGCCTAGTCGGTGCTGCCTAGCCAGCCTTGCCCTCACCAAGCCAACATGCCAACGTGCCCTCCACCGCTGCCCCCTTCTTGCCTGCTCCTTCCCCCTTTGTCTCTGTCCCAGGCCGCGGAAACACCCCCCTGCACTACGCGGTGGCGGGCGGCAGCAGTGCGTGCGTGCTGATGCTGCTGGGGGCGGGCGCGGACGTGTTCATGCGCAACGCGGACGGGAACACGTCCATCGACATGGCGTCGACAAAGAAGAACATGCACATTGCGGGCATGATGAGCGCCGTCATGCGCAACCAGGTGGGGGGGGAGAGAGGGGGTAGAAGGGGGGGGGGGGGGGGGTAGGGGGGAATGGGGGGGGGGGCGGGTGTGTAGTATCGGGGGAGGGGTCCGGAGATAAGGGCGCCTGCACGTGAGGGGAGGGACTAGTGGGGCAGCATGTGCTGGCAGAAACAAGCTGGCGGCTTAGTAACATTCGGTGGGGGGCTTGGTTGGCTTATTGCCTAGTCCAATGGTAAAACAGGTAGGGTGGGGGCGTGGTAAGGGATGGCAGCATCATGGTAGGGAACCCAGCAGTGAGAGGGAGCTTTGTGCCCGGGTGGTATAGCACTTGTGCTGTCTGCTCACAATATGGCCGGGATCCGTTTAACTGGAAAACTTAAGGCATGGTTCAGCCCTGGCGTGCGGGCGGAGGGGTTGGAGTGGACTCTAGGGCATGCCTATCGGTCTAGCGCGTGGACAGAGCATCTATTCTAGGGAATGCTCCGATTGGTGCGCGCTCGATTGGTGCGCGCTCCATTGGTGAGCTCTACTAAGGCTCCACATATTGCCTGGCTTGCGTCTTGTGGGATTAGCCATGGTAGCCCTACGTCTTCTTTGGCCCAGTCTTCCAAGTAACAGGCTTGGCACTTGTGCAAGATCAGGCTATGGCGCTCAAGTGCCTGGTCTGTAGGCCCCACCCAGCCATGAGCTGGTCGGTCAATGTCCGGAAGTGGAACCCACTCCCTGCTATCAATTCGCTGATATGAAGGTATAGGTCCCTGTGCTCAGATCACCATTATAAAGATGTAGGTCCCTGTGACATGACGAAGGTATGTCGTCCTGCAAGGTTGCTGGCACGTCTAGATAAACGCTCCAAACTGTGTGCGTGGGGGATGAAGTGTGCGGTGCATGCGGTGGGTATTCAGTGTGCCGGCAAGGCCCGGCGCACTTGGCATCCGCATCAGGCATTAGCCATTGTGCCGTTAGCGGCACCATCAACCTGTTGTTCACGCTATTTTATGTACTGTGCACGCTCGTCCTATCAAGTACTATGCACGCTCACCCTATCAAGTACTATGCCCGCATGCGCCCCGCCCCGCCACATCATGCCTGATGAGTGTGCACAGCTCATCTACCAGCAGAACCAATCGGAGAGCGCCAACGACGACATGGCGATCATCCAACGCAACCGGCAGGATGTGCGGGACAGCGCGCAGGATGACAACGACGACGGCTACGGCGACGCATCTGCGTACCAGACCATGGTACGCGCGCACGCGCAGGGGTCATGGGTTGTTATGACAACTGCGCAGGTACCGCTGGGGTCATGGGGTGTCAAGGAGCGCGCACCGCTGAGGTCATGGGTGGGCAAGGAGCGCTAGGGTCATGGGTGGGCAACAAGAGCACGCACCGCTGGGTCGGGTACCCACTCCCTGGGGGGCCGCCCTCCCGCCCTCGCTTCCCCCCTTCCCTGTCCCCTTCCCTGTCCTCAGTGGCTCG
>RPFO01000076.1:4041419-4193432 GCA_009746045.1 Mesostigma viride
TGAGCTGACATGGGCCAGGATGGAGCACCTTGCAACACTCCTACGTCTGATGATGGCTAGCAGTGAGCTGACATGGGCCAGGATGGAGCACCTTGCAACACTCCTACGTCTGATGATGGCTAGCCGTGAGCTGACATGGGCCAGGATGGAGCACCTTGTACCACTCCTACGTCTGATGATGGCTAGCAGTGAGCTGACATGGGCCAGGATGGAGCACCTTGTACCACTCCTACGTCTGATGATGGCTAGCCGTGAGCTGACATGGGCCAGGATGGAGCACCTTGCAACACTCCTACGTCTGATGATGGCTAGCAGTGAGCTGACATGGGCCAGGATGGAGCACCTTGTACCACTCCTACGTCTGATGATGGCTAGCCGTGAGCTGACATGGGCCAGGATGGAGCACCTTGCAACACTCCTACGTCTGATGATGGCTAGCCGTGAGCTGACATGGGCCAGGATGGAGCACCTTGTACCACTCCTACGTCTGATGATGTCTAGCCCTGCTTCAACCTCTGCGACGGTGCCAGGTGGCCTCAGGGCCTGTGCCATGGGCCAGCATCCCCTCATGGATAGTTATAAGTCCCTCCCTCATCGTAGTTATAAATCCCCTCGTGGGCAGTTATAAATCCCTCCCTCATTATAGTTATAAATCCCTCCCTAATCATATTTATAAATCCCCTCGTGGATAGTTATAAATCCCTCCCTCATCGATAAAACCGACGTTTACGGCAGGGCTGATGCGTGGTGGTGGCTCGGGTCATCATGTCATCCGTGGGGCTCATCTGTCACCAGTGGGGGACCTGGTTCGATGCGGCGCGCTCTCTTCTCCTGTATGGGCTTGCGTTCTCCCCAGCCACACGTGGGTGCTCGCCTTCTCCCCAGCCACACGTGGATTCCCGCCTTCTCCCCAGCCACACGCGGGTGCTCGCCTTCTCCCCAGCCACACGCGGGTGCTCGCGTGGCTGCTCCCAGCAACCTTCTCCCCGCGAACGACACACACGAAGGGACAATAGTACCAAGCAGCAAGCAGCCCTGTTGTGCTTCAATGCCTCTTGTGTCGCACGCTTGGTCAAACGTGGACGCCCCCCCATGCCCACATGCCTTCGTGCTCAGATGCCACACGTGTTTAAATGTGATGCCACATCATGCCCACATCACGCCCTTTACATGCGCACATCATGCCCTTTACATGCCCTTCACATGCCCACCGCAGGGGTCTCGGCGGCCCGCCTCAAAGGGCATCGCGGCGCAGGCGGCCGCGCTGCGAGCCAAGGCGCGGGAGGCCGCCGCGGCCGAGGGAGCCGCCGCTGCGGGAGGGGGAATGGTGTACGCGGAAGTCACGCGCATGCCTCGCACAGCGACAGGGGATGTGGCTACAGGTGGGCGCTGCTGCGTGCATCGTGGGCGGTGACAGGGAGGTGGATTGTAGCCGTAGATTCTTGAGGGTTGTAAAAAGTGGAAGTGTGCAGGTTGTGATGTAGCCTGCCAGCACACACGACAATGGCGTAAAGGGGGGGAAAGGCATATTGACCATGTTTGCGTGCCACCGGGGCTTCGCTCTACCTGCTGTGTCCATGGCTGTGGATAGACCAGGTTCTGTCGATGCCGCGCACAGGTGTGCCCACAGTTTTCCGGGTTATGGTGGTGGTTTTGCCACGGTAAGGCAAGAACAGGTGCATTGCGCAGGCAGCACAAAAAGGCTCGTGTGCGCTATCTCATGTCACGTTGGAGTGTCTACTAGGGGTGGGGAAGGGGGCATGCGTTACCATGCTTGGGGGTCTGCTGGGGCTATCTCGGAGTGATGTGAGCAGCGGCTATGCGCTGCTCCCAAGCATGATGCCTACTGTATGGCTGGCCCACAAAGTGGCTAGCGTTTAGCACCCTCACATTTTACAAGGAATCTTTTCATATCTGCCGTTTCTGCCACGGCAGTCACGACCAGCTCCTTCCTGTTACTTCCAGCACGACGAGCATGCAAGTCGGGCTGTTGTGTATTGTCACCCTGGGTGGCCCCCTGGCAGGCGCGCAGCTGGCACGGCCCAGCCTGCGGTCCCCAGCACATCACCACATTGCCCTGTCGACCCCGCACCTCTTCCGGACGTGCTTCCTTATGTGCTTGCTTATGCGCTGGCATGCTTGCTTGGGCGCTTGCTTGGGCGCCTGCCTGCTCTTGGTCTTGCTCCTGGCATTGCTCTTGTCATGCTCATGGTCTTGTTCCTATGGTTGCTCCTGCGCTTGCTCCTTTGCATCCCCATGCGCGTGCCCCTGCACAACCTGCAGGCGGGCCCATGCCAGAGCTGAACTCGCTGATCGCGGACGTGCTCGCAGGCAAGCTGGGCGTCAAGCCGGGCGCCGCGCCGGGGGCGCCCGCCGCACCCGGGAGCCCCCCTCCACCACCGCCGCCACCTGGGGGACCTCGCTCTCCCCCGCCCCCCCAGGCCCACCCAAACCACCAGGCCCACCCAAACCTCCGGGCCCACCGGGCGCGCCAAAGCCACCCCCGCCTCCTGGCGCACCGGGGGCGCCACCCCCACCAGGCGCGGGCGCCGCAAAGGGTGGTCTTACCCGCTCCCAGGACGTAAGTAAAGCAATTGCTTTGGATGTAAGCGGAGCAGTTGCTTTGGACAACAGCCTTTGGATGTAAGCGGAGCAGTTGCTTTGGACAACAGCCTTGGGACGTAAGCGGAGCAGTTGCTTTGGACAACAGCCTTTGGACGTAAGCGGAGCAGTTGCTTTGGACAACAACCTTTGGCCATAAGTGGAGCGGTTGCTTTGGACAACAGTCTTTGGACTTAGTGGAGCAGTTGCTTTGGACAACAGCCTTTGGACCTAAGCGGAGCAGTTGCTTTGGACAACAGCCTTTGGACGGAAGCAGAGCATTGGCTTTGGACAACAGCCTTTGGACGTAAGCGGAGCATTGGCTTTTGACAACAGCCTGTTGGGCAACAGTCGTGACATGGAAACAGGATGTCTTTCTCATTTATGCCAGCAAACAAGTCTGCACCCCGCCAGGGTTTGCTTTTATCCCGGCTCTTGCATGCGAATAGCAAGGCCTTGCATTCACTTCAACCACGTACCCGGTGCCATACACTCGGGCCGTAGCCAAGGGAAGATTACGTAGCTTTCAGTCCAGTTGAGTATGGGGTGCTCCTGGCGAGAACTAGCCAAGAACCAGGGCGGCAGGGCCCATGCTGCCGACATCCCCGCCAGCATTACTGCCTGTTTTTACCTGTGGATGTCCGGTTACCCCTGCTCACCCTTTCATCATTCTCCCCCCCCTTAACACAACAGGTCCCCATGCCCCCACTGGTCCCCCCCCACCGTCTCCCCCTCGTTTGTGCGCGCTGGTCCCCACGCCCCCTCCATATTCCCACCACTCCCATCACCATCTGACCATGCCCCCACTGCCCCCACCGCCATCTCTCCTTCACCCAATGTGCAGCTGCTGGAGGCGTACCGCATGGTCAACAACCCCGGCCGCCCCGTGGGCACCACCAAGAAGGTCATGAAGCTTGTCCCGGCCGGCGAGGCAGGCGCCGAGGGGGCCGCCGAGGGCCAGGAGGTACGCCCCTGCTGTCGCACGCGCGGTCAGCAACGACAAACTCAATGGGTGGAAGGTTTCAAAATATGGCATGGGTGCAGCGGGCACATGCTGGTGGCGTTTTTCTTGGGGGGGATACTTTGGGGGGGACAGCATTCTCCTGCTCGATCTGTGCCGCCCATGACTGTCCCAAACGGGGTGCTTTTCTTTAGTTGTTCTTGATCGGATGCCACCGCTGCCGCAAGTATGCAGGCATGGGGTGGCACGCAACAGTATTGGCCGATGGCGCACTGGTATCTGCAGAGAAGCTGAAGCTGTTTTAACCTCGTTGTTCCTGTTTCACGGTGCCTCTGGTGCATGTAACACCTGAGGTTTGCGCTCACCATAGCCTGCCGCTCACTCAAGATTGGCGCACACATGCGGTTCACCACAGCTTGCGTATTCTAGCAGCGGAGCGTGTCCACATTTGGCTTCTAGAAGGCAGGGACACGTCAGGAAACCCTTAAGCTTACTGAAGGCTGCGTCCCATGGGATGTGTGGGTAGTAAACAGGGTGAATAGGGTAGTAAATAGGGTGAATAGGGTAGTAAATAGGGCAAATAGGATAGTAAATAATGTGAATAGGGTAGTAAGTAGGACGAATAGGGTAGTAAATAGGGTGAATAGGGCAGTAAGTAGGGCGAATAGGGTAGTAAATAATGTGAATAGGGTAGTAAGTAGGGTGAATAGGGTAGTAAGTAGGGTGAATAGGGTAGTAAGTAGGGTGAATAGAGTAAGGATCGGTGAGGGGGTTTGAGGCACGTATGGAAAAGGTTGTGGACGCGGATACGTGAACTGGCACGGCCAGTAAAAGGCCCTCCTACTGGTTAAAGAACAAGCTTTCTGTAGCGGCCCATGTCCTGCAGACAAAAGGCAAATGTGTGGTTTTAGCTTGCCACATCTGGGATGCCAAGTGAGCGCAGGCAAAAGTGGGCAACCCCCGCTCTATTCACCCGGGCGGACGGCTTTGGTTTACAAACAAGGCTCCCTTTTCTGCCCGCGACGTGCATCGCTCATGCATGGCGTGCCTGCCTAAGCTCAGTGCCCCTCTTTCCCTGCACGTGCGACCCAACCCTTGTGCGGCCAATCTGTGCCCCTGCCAACGCCTCGTGCGAACCCACACTCGTGCCCTCACCGCGCGCTGGTGCCTGCCAGGGCGAAGGCGCGCCGGCCGCGGCCGCCGCTGCGGAGCCGGTGGACCTTCAGAAGGAGCTCATGAAGCAGCTGGGCGCCAACAGCGCATACATGAAGGTGAGGCGTGGCAGCGTGTATGAAGCAGCTGGGCGCCCACAGCGCGCACATGAAGGTCAGGGGTGGCAGCGGGTATGAAGCAGCTGGGCGCCCACAGCGCGCACATGAAGGTCAGGGGTGGCAGCGTGTATGAAGCAGCTGGGCGCCCACAGCGCGCACATGAAGGTCAGGGGTGGCAGCGTGTATGAAGCAGCTGGGCGCCCACAGCGCGCACATGAAGGTCAGGGGTGGCAGCGTGTATGAAGCAGCTGGGCGCCCACAGCGTGCACATGAAGGTGAGGGGTGGCAGCGTGTATGAAGCAGCTGGGCGCCCACAGCGCGCACATGAAGGTGAGGGGTGGCAGCGTGTATGAAGCAGCTGGGCGCCCACAGCGCGCACATGAAGGTCAGGGGTGGCAGCGTGTATGAAGCAGCTGGGCGCCCACAGCGCGCACATGAAGGTGAGGGGTGGCAGCGTGTATGAAGCAGCTGGGCGCCCACAGCGTGCACATGAAGGTCAGGGGTGGCAGCGGGTATGAAGCAGCTGGGCGCCCACAGCGCGCACATGAAGGTGAGGCGTGGCAGCGGGTATGAAGCAGCTGGGCGCCCACAGCGCGCACATGAAGGTGAGGGGTGGCAGCGTGTATGAAGCAGCTGGGCGCCCACAGCGTGCACATGAAGGTCAGGGGTGGCAGCTTGTATGAAGCAGCTGGGCGCCCACAGCGCGCACATGAAGGTGAGGGGTGGCAGCGTGTATGAAGCAGCTGGGCGCCCACAGCGTGCACATGAAGGTCAGGGGTGGCAGCGTGTATGAAGCAGCTGGGCGCCCACAGCGCGCACATGAAGGTGAGGGGTGGCAGCGTGTATGAAGCAGCTGGGCGCCCACAGCGTGCACATGAAGGTGAGGGGTGGCAGCGTGTATGAAGCAGCTGGGCGCCCACAGCGTGCACATGAAGGTCAGGGGTGGCAGCTTGTATGAAGCAGCTGGGCGCCCACAGCGCGCACATGAAGGCGAGGGGTGGCAGCGTGTATGAAGCAGCTGGGCGCCCACAGCGCGCACATGAAGGTCAGGGGTGGCAGCGTGTATGAAGCAGCTGGGCGCCCACAGCGTGCACATGAAGGTCAGGGGTGGCAGCGTGTATGAAGCAGCTGGGCGCCCACAGCGCGCACATGAAGGTGAGGGGTGGCAGCGTGTATGAAGCAGCTGGGCGCCCACAGCGTGCACATGAGGGTGAGGGGTGGCAGCGTGTATGAAGCAGCTGGGCGCCCACAGCGCGCACATGAAGGTGAGGGGTGGCAGCATGTATGAAGCAGCTGGGCGCCCACAGCGCGCACATGAAGGTGAGGGGTAGCACAGGCACTTCCCCCCGTTCCTGTCCCGACCCCCTGCTGTCCATGATGGTACTAGGGGGGACGTGATGGGGGGACGTGATGGGGGAGTGTACATGTGATGGAACGCCGTGGCAGGCTCGTGCTCGTGCTGGGTGGGTTCTGAACGGTACGCCGTGTAAGGAGGCACAAGGTGCTACAATAACGTGCACGGTAACGCCCCCTCTCCCATGCGTGCCCATGCTCCCACGCGTGCCTTGTCGTATACCCTTGCCCACCCCATGATCGCCCTGTGTCCAGAACGTGCAAGAGGACATTGAGCGCTACGGCGCGCGCATCAACCAGCTCGCACAGGCCGTGCGGATCGTGTACCCGGGCTCCATGGACGAGGTGCGCGACGCGCCGAAACCAGCATTTTCACAATCCAACCCCGTGACGTGTTGCAGGCATAGTGCGCGACTCGCCTGAACGCTTGGCAGGCATAGTGCGCGACTCGCATGAACGCTTTGCAGGCATAGTGCGCGACTCGCCTGAACGCTTGGCAGGCATAGTGCGCGACTCGCATAATCACATTGCAGGCATAACGCACTGCAGGCATGAGACGGGGAGGTTGTACATCTTCCACAGAGGGGGGGGGGGGGGGAAGGGCCAGCTTATTGGTGCCACGTTAAGCCTGGACTCCGCCCCCATGGTTTTCTAATGGCTTGCTGGGAACCCTCGGCCTACGATGCAGGCTGAACACCTTAAACGCTTCACCCTGGGCCCCCGCGACTTGAGCTGTCCGATGGCTTGCTGTACTAAGTAGGCCTAGGCAGCTCGTGCCTTAACTCGTCGTCTGTCCCAACTCAGTCCTCACAGGAGGACTGAGTTGACAATTTTCAACCGCGTGTAGCGACTAGGTGGGGGGTCCATCCCAAATGTTTTGATGTGGATCTGGGGTGTACTAGATGTCATTTTGTTGGCAAAAATACTGCATATGTGAAAACTTGACCCGAACACCTGAAAATTACACGGACGTTGGGCACCCCTCGCGAATTCGCATTTTTCGGGATAAGAACGAGTGGGAAAAATTCAATCAAATCCTGGTGCATGAAGAAAAAATATAGGCATGTAAACAATGTAGTTCTTGAAACGTGGCAAAAAACTGGGCTCGATTTGGCCACTGCAACTGCCTGAAACAATTAAAAAACTCTCAGTCCTCAGGAGAGGAATGGGGCTTTTGCTAACTTTGCTAGCATGTAAGTGCGGTCATACTACACATCACCGTGGCCACCAACCATCCCAATCAACTCATTTCCCTTCAAGCATTACAGGACAACACACTTGCATCATCATACTTCAGGTATATCATACCTTATCATGTAGTGAGAGCCTATGCATGCATGTAGGGAATGGGCTTGGATACCTACCAACAAAGGGTTATGTTGTAAGTGTCAACCACCAATATAATGGGTAGGTTAAGCATATTTCAATTGTTTCTAACAACAATAGATATGGCTATAACTGTTTTGCCTTGCCATGATGTGGCCAACATAGTTGCTGGCACATGATGGCAGTGGTTTGTCACCAAGACTTTTCACTCACCCGTAAAAGCTTGAATGCACCCTTGACGCAGCCCGTGGCCACACAATCATGCAGTATGAACGTAGCAAAAGAATAAATAACATCTATGAAGGTGTTTAAACCTGCACAGCTCCTAAAACCCTGCACAACTACACTGGGTTAAGGCAAATGCCTGCTAACATCATCTGAAAAGGGGGTTTTAGAGAGGGGCAGGCAACGGTCAAGAAACAGCATCAAGACCTGAACCTGACAACGCCTCGCAAGCTTAAACTCATGTACGAACATCAAGAAACGAAGATGCAACGATTATCCGGCTTTACCTGGCACGGCCGGCGTTACCTTGGCCCAGGCGGTGCCCGCAAAAGTGGCACTTTGCGGCACATAGACCATGACGTGACAGAATGGTCGAAATCATCAAATCTATACTGTCACTCAATTTATTCTAATACAATGCATGTTAAAATGTAGAAAGAAACCTATCAGCCATTGAAATTGCGCCGGAAAGCAAGCGCAGTCATCGATTCCGTCGACCTGCCTTATCGCAGTTTTTTCCAGCAAGAACAGTGCCGACACCGGGTAAATCGCATCCCCGCGAGCTAAAAATTGATTTATATCATCTTTAGGGCATGTTAAATCTATTTCCTGAGTTTGGACAGCTAACTCGTCCGCAAACGTAAACTGCATGCATGGGCGCGAGCCGCCATGGCTAGGTCGTGCATTTCCGGAACTCGCGTTTCACGTGGAAAAGTACCCTTACCACCTGTACTTTGACCGCACAGTTAGCCGCGCATACCAAATCCAAAAAAATCCTAAAAATATGTCCAAGAAAGATCTTTTCACGTAGTATTTGAATAAATTTTGAGGGAATTTTTTTTGTCAAACATTCTGACCGGGGCGAATTTTCTACGAAACCCAAAAACTCGGTCCTCTAGAGAGGACTGAGTTCAACTCAGTCCTCCGTAGAGGACCAGGGACAGACGACGAGTTAAGCCCTAAGTTTCACTTTTGCATAGCCTCCACTGTGTAGAGCCGTCATCAGCACTGCGACAGGAATGGGACAGCTGCGTTCTTGCCCAGGAATGGGACTCTCTGCAGGGAGCCTGGGCCAACGCTGATGTCCCTGGGTGCTTGGGAACGGGCGGACAGATCAAGGCATGCCCAGTGATGACATGCACTTTTTTGCCAGGTGTGCGTGTGGGTGAAGTGCACGTGAGAAGTTGCTGGTTGTGTCACCTGGGTGTGTCATGCGGTCAGCTGGTTTCGCTCGCGAACATAGCAGCAGGCCATGGGTACCAGAGGTTTGGCTGCCGGGACTGCGAACGGCAGCCGCCTCTTGTTGGCAAACCTTGCCCCGCGGCTGCGCATCCCAGTGCAAGTCAAGCCAGTATGCGTATCCACTATGCATCTACCTAGTATGCATATCCATCCTCAGATGCCTGCTGGAGTCACGTTCCACTACTTGCAAATTATATCAACCCGGCATGCTTATCTTCGGGCAGTTGGACGCACGTGCAGGCTGATGCCCTGGCATTTGTTTGAGCACCTGGACGGCGACACCATACAACAACATTTCACTTGCATACAAAAACATTTCAGTTCGTAGAGAAACGTTTCATTTGCGTACATAAACGTTTCATTTGCAGGATTTGTAAAGTTGTCAGCAATTCCGGTTGCACTCATCTTCTATAGTTTGCAGCCATCTCCATTCTGTGAAGTTATCCGTGGGAAGGTGAATCTCTAACGCTGCACCTGGTTAGAACATTGCGGCTGCTAAAACGAAACATTTACTGCGGCGCTGATTGCCTGCATGTGCTGACTGCCTGCATGCGCTGATGGCCTGCATGCGTGCCAATGGTGGCATGGACTGCGTGGTACCCGCGCTCCCCTGCTGTGCGTGTTGCTGCCTGCGCTGGCGCTGTGCCTGTGCCTCCCCTTCGTGACAGTTGCAAGTGTTTGTGGCGGCGGTGGAGGAGCAACTGGCGGTGCTCAGCGACGAGGGTGCGGTGCTCAAGGCGTTCGACTGGCCTGAGAGCAAGGTATGTCCCGCGACTATGTTACCACTTCATTATTATTAGATGACATTATTGCAGTACACAGCATCTACGATACGGTCATTTGATTATACTACAGTACTATGGAATAGTATATATTGTGGGTAGGGTAGGGTACACTGTATGGGGCGCGGGATGCTCCAGGCATCTGCTGTATGTGTGAAGAGCGCTGGTGTTTCAGGGAATCGGACCGGCTCCTGGGATTATCTTACAATGACTCATCATTATAGAGTGGAGGGCAGGTTTTTTCCCGAAGTTGAGAAGCAACATGCTCCATCGTTCTCGCCGCATTTTTAGATCAAAGTTCTGGCTCCAGATATCATCTAGAACCATGATGTGCTGTGCATTATGGATTCACACATGACAGGCACGGCTTCCTTACAATGGGCTCGCCAGCCTGGACGCTGGACGCTGGACGGTGACAGGCGGCTCTACCAAGTGACCCTACCGGCTTACTGGAGCTTGGACACTAGCTAGGCAGTTCACTTTATCTGGCAAGGCAGGCATGCTTTCCTGGCAAGTCGCAGGCATGTGTTGATGCCAGTCATGCATGGAGTGTGTGCGCTAGCACACACCCCCACCATCTCACTCTGCTCCAGCCCTCTCCTTGTTGCGCCGGGGGCTACACAAACAGTTTTGGACTTTCCTTTTGTCCTTGCCTGTCCCGTGCACGTAGTTTTTCTCATAGACTTTTAGTCCCATTTCTCTTTGTTAGGAGTTCTCACGTGCGCCCGCACATGCTCATGCACTTGCACACACACACGCACACGAACACACAGATACACACGAGCACACACATACACGCACAAAAACAAACAGATATGCGCGCATGCCACACCACACACACACACACACACATCTCCACACCTCCTGAGGTCCCTTGTTTGCAATTGTGGCGGCTCCTCCCCCGATTCGTGCGCCTGCTGCCCACCGGCGCCCGGCGGTGGCCGCTCCTCCCCCTCTCGTGCCTTCTGCTGACTCCTGGTCCCTCCCCTTCTCGCCCCCCTCTCCCCCTCTTCTTCCCCCCCCCCCCCCCCCGCCCCCCCCCTTCTTCTCCCCATCCCTCTCCCATTTCTCCCCCCCCAGATGGACTGCATGCGCGAGGCGAGCACGCAGTACAGTGAGCTCCTTCGCTACGACGGCGAGATGAAGTCAGCAGTGGACGACGGCTACTGCAAGGGCTTGTCCGCGCGCGACGCGTTCGCCTTCATGACGCGCTCGTTCGAGAAGATGGAGAAGTTTGTGGAGGTGCTCATCCGCGATAAGGTGCGTTGGAGCAGTGTGGCAATGGGCTCATCCGCGACAAGGTGCGTGAGAGCAGTGTGGCAAGGGGCCCACCCTCGGGACAATGTGTTTCGCTGGAACAGCGAATCCCAAGCCCCTTTCACAAGGGGTTAATTTTTTAAAGAGGTAGGGGAGAAGTTTGTGGAGGTGCTACCCCGTGATAACTTGCGAACGTGACATGGTGCAGAGTGGGAATGTGCTGGTGCGGGACAAGGTGCGTGGGAGCAGTGAAGAGAAGGTGCTGGTCTGGGACAAGGGGCTTGACACATTCCTCACCTACATGGGCCCGAGGAGGGGCGCACGCGTATGCGCGCGCACATGCCGGCACACACATATCCGCGATTGAGGCTGCGAAGCTGGCTGCAAAATAACAGTGTGCGAGCAAACGTGGGTGTTGCGTTTCGGCTGATCGTCGATGTCTTGTCATAGCCGCAGAGACAGGCGTCCTGTCAGCACTCATATTAATGGCTCTTGACCTCACTGCGTTTGTCAATGCCTGTGGCTGCGCCGCTGCTGCCATGCTGTGTTGTGTGCCTGCTGTGGCGTGCCTTTTTTGTGACATGGCTTCCTGGATGTGCCGTGATGTGCTGGGGCGTGACTTCCTGTAACTTGCTGTCACATGCCTTGCTGTACTGTGACTTGCTGTGACATGCCTGTGCTGTTATTCGAATTGTTGTGAATGGCTGTCGTGCCGCTTGCGGTGGCATGTGCCAGGACTCGCTGAACAAAAGGTACAAGGAGCAGGGCATCCCCTGGAGCTGGAAGAAGGTTGACAAGCTCAAACAGGACTCCACACTGCTCGCGCAGACGTACATGACTAAGGCGCTGGCGGAGGCCGAGCGTGAGTTGGGCGGGGGGGGCTGTTTTGCGCCGACAGGGGTTCCTTAGCCGCCTGTATCACCTTTGCGATAATCGGGGTGGGGGGGCAGGGAGGGGAGGCAGTGCAAAGAGGCAGGACGGGGGAAGGGAAGGGGGAGGGGAGGGGGGGGGAGGGGAGGGGGAGGGGAGGGGAGGGGGAGGGGAGGGGGAGGGGGGGGGAGGGGGAGGGGGAGGGGGAGGGGGAGGGGGAGGGGGGGGGGAGGGGGAGGGGGAGGGGGGGGGAGGGGAGGGGGAGGGGGAGGGGAAGGACTGTAGGACTTGTGGGAAGCAAGCGTTTTACTCAGCAAGCGTTTTACTTAGCAAGTGTTTTACTTCCTTTTACCCAGCATAACCAGGGGCCATGCATAACATACAATGCATGCACGTAGGTCCAACGATGAGCATGTCCCCCTCGTCTCCGCCAGGTTCCTTCCAGCCCAAATGGCGCAAGGGTTCAAACACACACAGTCAGGCCCCTGAGCAATAGAGTAGGCATTAGATGAGGCCTTGGCTGGGCACCTGAGCACTCGCGTGGATAAGAGCACAAGCAATATTTGTGGCGCGTGCGCCTGTCTGCAGCACCTATATGAGGCATCAGCTTGTTGAGGAAGCAGCTGGGGACAGGGGCTGGGCATGAGCAGCAGCAATCGCTTGATGAACCGATATGGAGCCCAAGTAGCTCGAGCCTGTTTCACCATAAGCAGCACGCTTTAACGTTAGCCGTGATACCATTTCGTGAAGGTGGACGGAAATGGAATGGAGTTGGAACGTGTAGCTTGTGATACCAAGGTTTGGTTGTGTGGCAAACGTACATGGTCACGAATGCATGACACATTGAGACAACGGACTGCAAGCAGCGCGGTGCGGTGACCCCCGCGTGTAGCAGCGCATTTCATGACTCCGTTGTTAGCATCTCCCTAGCAGCAGTTGAACCTTCAAATAGGTGCTATTGAGGGAGGCTGTAAAGATTTGCCTCTCGGATCTTATTGTTTGTTGGGATCTCATTTCTTTTCTCGGCTTGTGAGTTCTTGTGTCTGTGCTGGGCCAGTCAGCCTATTCGACATTCTTGCAGCCTGCCCAGATTGTTGCCATGTATTGGAGGATCTGCTCTCTGAATGAAATGGACTAGGGTTAGTTCGTCATCTGCACAGGAAATACTTTGCTCATTCGCAGCTTATCTTGACGAATACGGCTCGTCATGCTGGTCACAAAAATGGGGAAAACTTTGTGCCTTTTGGCCTCGTATCTGTGGGTATGTGCGTGCTGCTGCAGGGCTGCAAGACTTGGGCGGCACCAACCTGAACAGCGCCAAGACTGTGCTCGTCACCACCATCAAGTTTATCTTCAAGGTTCACCAGTTTGCTGGAGGCTTCGATGAAGTTTGCGGTGATCTGTTCAGTATGGTCAAGGAAATGTTGCAAGATCTCAACGACATTATGGAGCTGAATGCGTATTCGTAAGTGGCACCCCCCCTGGTGAACCCCCAAGGACATCTGCCTTGGATGTACGCGCCCAAGCCCATGCACAGGCTGTTGTGGCATCTCTCAATTAATGTATGGCCTGGATGGGCACCTGGCCCGCACAGATAAGGTAGGCTCGCGGGCACCAAGCCTGCCCAGCCAGGACGCTTTGTCCTTACCTGGGAGGCTCCAGGCCGCGGGCGGCAAAGTGGCTGCCCATGGAGGCCTTCTGCTAGGTATGAACATGTGCTGTCCTAGGACAAACAGGCTCAAGCCCGGGCAGCCTCCTGGCTTATCTGTAATCTGGAGGCTGATGACTCGCAAAGAGATATGAAGGATACGATCCCCGAGTCGGCGTGGGCGACGTGCGTTCGTGACTAAGTATGATAACCATAGCGATTCGGGCCGCGGTGCCTGAAAACCCACAACTAGAGGTTAGATAGGCACCTATTCCATTCCACCATCCATTTCATTGAGGATCATCCATGAGGCAACCCGCGCAGGCCAAAAATCCGGAGAATCCGGACCATGGTAGCTCGAGCCTGCTGTTTTATCTTCCGTGTTTGTCGAGTCGTTCGGGACTATGGAAATGAATGGAGGTGGAAACCTGTACTTCTACGTGTAATTCATTCATCAATTGATGGCCTAGCTGGCCGCAACTCAGATGGTCACCGCTTTGTCAGGGCTCGGCCTACTGCCGTCTATGCCCATTAGGAGACAATTGTTCCTTTGTTCTCACCCCGCCAGTATGCACCTGCATACTTTGGTCTTAGGGTACCCACAGTAGATGGTATGAGTAAGTAAGTACTTGTGTGTCATGCGGAGAGGCATGCCCCGGAAACGTACTGAAGAGATGGCAGGATAAGCTGGCCTGGCATCATGTAGTGGAGGCCAACAACCCTAGGGTAGGGAAGCCGCGTCTCACCCGCCACAAGCGTAACCGTGCATGCAGTCAATCAGGACCCTTTCCCCTAGACGAGTACCTGTTAGAATTGCAGTCATCCTTAATTAAATTCGAGGGTTTAGTGCTCTGCGGCTCCCCAACGGGGCCACGGAATACTATGCTTACACAAAACAAATATCGTCGGCATGCATCATGCCCCAACAGTAGCTCAATCAACAGGCGCTCGACCTCGGTGATGAGGCCGAGCTTGCCAAGCGCAGCCTCCACGTCATCGTCACGCACTTCAAACACCTGCCAGGTGATACCTCGGAGACCCTTGCCAAGGCATTTGAGAAAAACATGAACATCCTTGTCCCCATGCATGGCTCTCACTAGTGAGGTCAAGCTGGGGGCAATCCGCCTTCCCCACTTGCCCGGTAAGGCTGGACCGACCACGCTGCTCCTCACCTTTGACTACATGGCGGACGAGCTGTTGTTCCTCAAGCGTTGCAAGCGGCTCGCCTGTAGGGACCTCCTACACACTGGACGAAGAATTGATCCTGGTGCAGCAACAACGGCGACGGGAGCTCTGGCTGACCTGCGCCTCCAGCTCCGGCAGGCAGCCGGGAAGAAGCCAGTTACTGGAGGGGGGCGGCCATCTACGTCGACCACAAGCCATGGCAGGCGACCCCCGCCACTCCAGCAGCCCCAGCAACCCCAGCCTAGGGCAATTCAGTAGTAGTAGTGTAGCATAAGCATAGTATGGCTGTCCCGGAAGCAGCAGACCTGCACAAGCTCAATAAGAAAGTCGCAGACATGGCTGCCCAACTCGGCACCTTGTCCACCGCTATCCGTCAAGACACTGCTGCACTCCAATCCAGCATTGCCGAGGTCAAGGCCGCCCTGGCCACACCTCCCCAGCCAGCAGCCCCTGCACTCACCAGCTATGCTAACGTGGTAAAACAGACGGACATTGCCAACCTGATGGAAGATGCAGCACGCAGGGGGGCTGCAGCCCACAAGACTGCGGTCGAGGAGGACCTGCGCTCACGCAGTATAGTGGTCCGGTATTTCCAGGTTGCACAGCAGCCTGAAACGGACCTGATGCTAGCGCAACGCCTGTACCACAGCCTCATCGTGGGCAGGCTGCAACTGGGCAACGAACGCATCCGCATTGAGTCGGCAGCCTGGATGGCGGGCCAGCCTGGCCCCATCCGGGTGACCTTTGCGAATGTGGCCAGCAAGGTGAAGGTACTCCAGGCCCGCAAGCTCCTAGGCGGGAAGAACGCGCCGAGCCTCGACGACCTCCTCTCACCGGCCCAGCTAGTCATCAAGAATGGTCTGCTGGGCAGCGACGTGGCGATCAAGGCCAGGCACGACCGCCAGAAGGTCTACGTCCGCCTCGTCCACGACACCCCGTGCTATTCATCAACGGCCAGCGCACGGAGGCGCAGGCTCCTAACAAGCGGCACAAGTCGGGCCGTACCAGGCCCGCCCCAGCTGCGTCATCATCGTCTACGCACGTCCCGGGTATGGATGCGCCCGGTAAGGGCACACCCTCGCGGCCTCGCGGTACAATAGGCTTTGGGCACAGCCTTTATAAACAAGCCCCTTTCCATCCTCATGTCGCACCGTGCGAGCATGATCAGGATGCAAGGTCGCCAGGCACGCCACGGTCAACCTTCCCGCCAATTTACCAGCCTCACACGCCTCCTAGCCCGCCTTGAGCGGGATGAGGCCCAGTCGACACGCCGGCGACCCCAGCCAGGACGGAGACGACGCATATCCGTCCTGAAAGAAAGCCTCCATGCGTTGACAAGCATTAACCCCAATCGCCACCCTCCCCCTCCCCCCCCCCCCACCCCCACCCCCACCTCCAGCACTACCCTTCTCCACCCCCACCCCCACCCCCACCCCCCCGCTAATAGGGCAACGGCCCATTCTTGGCATTGCAAGTTTTAACGTGCGCACCCTCCCTGCAGATCCTTCTACGAGCGGCGGCACCCCAGCACGCCAACGCGTCGACGAGCTGATCGCCCTGTGCGCCGACAACAAGATCGCTGTTCTTGGAGTCCAGGAGCACCGACGCACCGTTGACCCTCAGCACGCGGTCAACGGTCTGCTGGTCGACGACCTGCGGGCAGGCTGGCGGTTCCACTATGGTGGCGGCGACGCGCCGGGCCAAGGTGGTGTGGGCCTCTTGTGCTCGCCGGCAGCATCAGAGCAGCTCCAGTCCATCGTGCTGCGGTCCCCGCGTGTGCTAGTGGCCACTTTTTCGGCCACTGAGGGCCATTCACACCACACGCTAACCGTTATCGTGGGATATGCACCACATGCGGGTCGAGCTCAGGCGGAACGTGAGGCCTTCTTCGACGCCCTCAAGGAGGAGGAGGCCAACATCCAGCTCGGCACTTCCTGGTTATGCTGCTCGACGCCAACGCCACGCTGCCAGTTGGCACTGGGGGCGCTCAGTATTCCCCAACCAACACGACAGCCAACGGTAACACGCCTTTATTTGCGAATCTGCTGGCAGAATCTGCGCTGGTTGCATGCAATGCTTCTTTCGCACGCCCCGCTGAGCAGCTGGCCACCTTTTTTGGGCCGTCGGATCGGGTGGTGTGCCTTGATTATGTCTGCGTACGTCGGGCTCAGCGCCCCTCAGTTGTCGATGCTCGCGTCCTGCAAGATTCTGTCAGCACGGTGGAATCTGATCATCGTCTCGTGCTCGCTCGCATCAGATTGCGGTTTCCTGGGGTGAAACCGTCGCGACAGCTGGCACCTCAGCCAGATCTGAAAGTGCTCCGGATTGTGCTGAAGGATGCCGACAAGATGTCAGCAGCAGAGCAGGCCGCTATGTCGCACAGGGATGATTTCCTGGCCGTATTCGACGCCGGGGGCAGCCGACAGCAGTTACACGCCATTCCGCCGCCGGGGGATATTTCAGTGATCCTCCGTGGTGTCGCCGCCAAGTATCGCCTGGCTGCCCGCACCCTCCCCACCTTGCCTCCGCGTCGGCAGCTTGCTGTCCACCGTCACGCACCGACAGTGGTCGCCGCCAGGCAGATGCTCCGCCGCAACAGAGATCCGATCGCCAAACCTGGGCTGCAAGCAGCTCTGAGGGCCGCCTACGAGCAGGCTGAGAAGGCAGATGCTCAGCAGATGGTCAAGGACCTGCGCAGCTGCCAGCAGAAGCACGACGGCAAGGGGGCCTGGTTCTGGTACAAGCGCCTCGGGCACCCGGACGGCCTCGGCCGGCCCCACCGCCACGACGTCCCCGGCGCCCCAGCCAAGCGGCTTCGTACCTGGGCCACGGCCACGGCCGAGGTCGTGGGGACAGCTGCGCCGCCCCCACCCCTGCTCCCAGCCGCCGCCGCCCGCCCGGCCGCCCTGGCCGGCCCCGCAGGGCCCCCGGCCCCGCCTAGGTCAGCGGCGGACTACCTAGTCCCCCCGCTGGTCGGCCCACTTGGCGACCCGTCTGACATGCCTCCTTTCACCTCTCGCGAGGTCACGGAGGCGGTCCAGCGCCTGCGTTATGACGCAGCCACCGGCTCTGACGAGATTCCGGCCGCAGTTGTAAAACTTGCAGCCGAATTCGAGGACACAGGTGTTATGCTGCTCTTCCGGGACATCTGCAACCGCCTTCTGCTGTCGTCGCAACCACCTCCAGCGGCCTGGCAACACAGTTTTCGCACGATGCTGTACAAGAACAAGGGGTCGCCTGCCGACCCCGGCAACTACAGAGGGGTGTGCATTCAAAGTGCCCCCCTCAAGCTTCTTATGCGGCTCATCCTGAACCGCCTGCGCACGGCCCTGGACGGTCACCTCAGCGAGACTCAGCACGGCTTCCGTTCAGGTCGCAACACAGTACAGGCGCTCTTCGCTACTCGCGACTGGTGGAGGAACTGCAACGCCTTCAGCCTGGTGAGTCCCCTTTGCACCTTGTGCTGGTGGACTTCATCAAAGCCTTCGATTCGGTTTTCTGGCCTGCGCTTTGGGACATCCTCGAGTTGTTCCGGATCCCCCGCCCCCTGATTGCTGTCATCCGCAACCTGTATGAAGGGTCCACCACTTCGGTGCGCACTTCTTACGGGACCACGCCCCCATGCCCTTTACAGAAGGGTGTGTGGCAGGGCTGCGTGCTGTCGCCCTACCTGTTCATTATTGTTGTCGAATACGTAATGATTCAGGCGCGCAAGCGATTTGCCCGCATCGTGGGCAGGGAACCAGGAGTGCAGGTTGCTAACAAATTCTGGCATGGCGGTGCGGACACGGAGATTCGGCTAGCAGACATCATTTACGCAGACGACACCACCCTCTTCGAGGACACTGAGCACGTGCAGACATGGCTTGACTGCCTGGCTCTCGAGGCCCGTGCAGTGGGGCTTGAGGTCAGCAAGAAGACAGAGGCCCTGGCGGTTGGGCTCACCAACCCAGCGCCGCCCCTCTATCTCCTAGACGGCTCTCGAGTCCTGTATCGGGACCGCGTTAAGCTGCTGGGCAGCCTGCTCCCTAGCTGCGAGGTTGATGTGGACCACCGCATCTCCCTCGCCTGGCACGCTTTACGCCAGTACCGGGCCCTGTGGCGCAAGCCCCTGGGCAAGATCGAGAAACAGGACCTGTTCAAGGTCCTCGTCCTTCCTGTTCTCACGTATGGCGCCGAGACGTGGACCCTCACCGCCGACCTGGCCCGCAAGCTGGACGGCGCGGTCACCAGCATGCTGCGTTCCATTTTCAGAGTAGGATATGCTGCTCATGTCCGCAATGAGGACCTGTACCAGGGCATGCCCTATATCACCAGCACAATTAAGCAACGCCGCCTGCAGCTAGTAGGGCACCTAGCTCGCACCAACCAGGTAGACACCTCACGTGGCCCCCCCGCAGGACTGCGACCAGCCCAGCCTGGCCGGCACCTCCTGACGTGGGCTGGGCCCAGTGATGTTAGACGCCGCAAGGCCCGCACCTTCAAGGAACAGCTAGTAGAGGACATGGGGGGCCTAGGCCTCTCCGTGATTTGGAAGAAGATGATGGACAAGGCCAAGTGGGCCCAGGTCATAGAGGACAACGAGCCCCCCCCAGTGGGGAAGCGCCCGCGTGTGCAATCCCGCGGGAGGCACGCTAGATAGCTCCCCCTAGGGCAGCGTGCGGCTGCCTAGATAGATGTTGTAGATAGAATGTTGTTAGATAGACGTAGTATGTAGCCAATGTAGATAGATTAGACCGGTAGGAATGTGTGCACCCATCCATCCATCCATCGGGGTTAATGCTCCGTGACTCCCCAACGGGAGCACGAGTCTAATTAATTAATTAATTAATGGCTGTCTCCTTGATAGAAGGCTAAGCTGACATGGCCCACGCCCATGTGTTTGTATGGGATCCACACCAGATGATGTATTAGCGTTGAAGTAGTTGTCCACACTTTGCCCATGCAGAGAGCCACTCTCTGACGAGACGTCATGCCCTGGGCATCGCTTAGCCATGATCATCTTCCACCCCATGTCAGATAGCTGCTGAATACATGGTGGTGCAGGTGCACCTTGTGCACCCAGAGCAGGTGGCAGTTTACATCCACCACCTGCAGGTTGTTGCTCAGACTGTATGAAATACCATATGCCCCTTCTGAGGGATATGTGATACATAGCTTCCCACGGAGGTATGTTCTTGCTCTATAATTAACAGTAGCTGCACTAGATGGGGATATATATTCCTCATCAGGCTCGAGCTACCATGGTCCGGACTCTCCCGATTTCTGGCCTGCGCTGGTTGTCTCCTTGATATATATTATAAAGATATAATTACTTACAGCAGAGTGAAATCACTCAAACCAAAGCAAACGCCCAGCTATAAACCTATATACAGAGCCATGTCAAAGCGCCATACGACGATAAGACCAATGGAAACGCCTAACGGGAGGAACCTAATAGCCCTGCTGCACCGCAAAATCAGCCTGCGTACGCCGGAGCATGATGTCAGCCATGGCCCGAGTCAGCGCCACCGACAAGCGCTGACGCCAATATGACGTCCAGGTCCGCGCCGACCATGGGGCCCGCTGGCCCTCCAGGTCCAGCCGGTCCTCCCGGAGCCGGCAACACTCCTTGAAGAAGGCGGAGGTCAGGGGCCCCATGGCCCCAAACTCCTCCAGGACAAAGGGCACCACACGATGGTGCCCGACGTCGCCGTAGGCCAGGAGCTTGGCCCGCTCCGCCCGGTCCGCCGTGTAACCTGCCGTGAGGGAGGCCCCAGCCACGTGGCTAAGAGCCAAGGGCCGCGCCACCGAAACGTCAATAAGCAGATGCTGGCCACCCCCCTCAAAGTCCAGCACCACGATGTCAGGCCGGTGGTTGGGGGAATAGAAGGCAGCGCCATCCGCATCCTCGGACCGGATGTTCGCGTTGGGGAAAACCGACCGAACCATGGCGAGCACCACCGTCAGGATGACAGTGTGCAAATACAAATACCAATTCTGATTCTGTTGGCCCCCCATGCAGGCAAGGTAGTGAGTCCCCGTGGGATCCTCCAGCGGCTGCCCACAGCTACCACAAGGCCGCCCGGCCGGAACAAGAGGCTGCGGGGCAAATAGCTGGTGCCGGAGCGCCACCGAGTAGTGGCTGGGAGCTAAGGCGAATGGGGGGGCCATGGGAAGTCTGAGCACGAAGGTACGCCGAGCCCACACTCCGCAAGGAAAGCGAGAACAGCCACGCACGTCCCTGGGCGTTGAGGTCCGCGAAAAGAGCCATCCAATCAGCCGTGTGCAGAATACCCGCGTAGGTTTTCTGGTGTTTATCGATGACGCGAGCAGGGAATGCGGCGGGAGATTGAACGGAGGCGACCGAGGGAGTGCCGCGAGGGAGGTGGCGCTGTACCGCCTGAGCGGCACGGACGGGAGAACAGGCCTGCTGGATCTCAGCATAGGCCTCCTGGATGGCGGTGACGAAGGGCAAAGGGCTGCTGGGGTCCAGGAGGTCAGGCGCTGCCGTTGCCAAAAGGGGCAGGAGCCGGCAGCTTTCCGCCCACGACTGAGCGACGGAGCCCAAAAATGCTGCTGGGGCCAGCCGGGCGGCACGAGTCAGACCACAGCCACCCATCCGTGCAGGCAGGGAGGCAATGCGAATAGCATGTGGCGGGAGGTCGGGGCCCGGGACCAGCTGCGCCAAGGCCGACTGGATGCGTTCGTCGTGGCCCTCGGCGGCCAGCCGGACCTGAGCCGGAAGAGCGCCCCGGAGCCAGTGAACGACGCGAGGGTGAGCGCAAAACCACAGAAGCAGACCCTTGGTCTGCGAATCATGAAGGCGCGCAATCAAGGGCAGTACCTCAGTGCGTGCCTCGAGGGCGGCCCGCAGAGCATCGATGACAAACTCGGGGTCGCCAACCGGAACGCCGAGGACATCCAACCCATGGAGGCGCTCGTCCCGTCCCAAGAGCTGGGGCGGAAAGCCGGAGCAATCACCTTGGGGCGAGTACACCGCGCACTTGGCCAGGGTCAACTGGAGGTTGATGTCGGCCACCGCGGTCTGCAGTGCCAGCAGAGCCGCGGTGGTGTCCGGCACAGGGCCCAGGAGGTAGATATCATCCAAGTAGCTAGGCCTGGATAGCGACCGCCGGGTGGGCAGCATGGACCGCTTGGAGGCAACCCTGGAGGGGGGCGGCAAAGTACAGGGGTCCCAGGGGGTCCCCTTGCTGGGTGCCCGACCGCGACAGCAGGCCGCCGCGAGTGCCGTCCTCCATGATGTGAACCAGTTGGCCGGGCTGGCCGTAGCACACGGCTGTCCAAGCGTACAAGTCCTCGAAGGACTCCATGACTGCCGCAAACATGCTGGCGCGGGACAAACTGTTGAACGCGTTGTGGCAGTCGACCTTGACGACAGCGTGGGTGGGGTGGGCCTCGAGGTAGGCCTGCACCGAATGGATGAGGATATCCGCCCCGCCTGGAGTCGTCACCCCCAGCTGGGCCGCCACCGAGGTCTCACCCGCTGCGAGGGGCGGGCAGAAAAAGGCACGGAGCTCGGGCGCCTTTTGGCGGCAGATCACTTTGCCCACGAGCTTGCGGAGCACCTCACCGCAGGCGATCGGGCGCACCTTGCCCTCGGGGGGGGGCAAGACACCCTTGAGCAGAGCGAGGAGGCGAGCGCCCGCTAACCACTCGCGCGCAGCGGGAGGAACGCGACCAGCCGTCAGGTCAACGAGGGTGTCAAAGAGAATGTCCTCGCCCCCATGCCCCACCAGGACCTCCAAGTGCTCGTAGCGCCAGCCCGACGGCCTGGCAGAGGAAGCCCGCGGGACCGCACGCATCACCTCCAGGAAGCAGTCGCGGTCCAGCCGGAGGGGGGCCGGCAGGGGGTCCGGCACGGGCAGCTGGAAGCCGGGCTCCGCAGGGTGAAGAGCCTCCAAGGCCGCCAGGGTAGCCGCATTGGCGGGGGCCAGCTTGGCCATTTCCAAGCGGGTCATGGCCCGGCTGAGCTGCCCCTCGCGGACGAGGCGGATGACGTCGGCGGCCACCCGCTCGAAGGAGACCTCCCTCGACAGCCGGGCCGTGCGCGGGGGCGGCACGCCAAACAGCCCCTCCCAGTCCCCCTGCAGAAAGCGGCGGCAACGGGCAATAACCGCACCCTGGAGGCCGCGCACACCACGCCCGAGAGGGGTGAGGAGCAGGCGGGGGGTCACCATGTGCAGTTTAAAGCCCAGCGGGTCGTCCGGAGCGGCGTGCATGCGCCGGAGAGAAACAATGGCACATTGCGCGAAAAGGCTACGCGCGCGGTGGGGGAGGTCGGTCAGGGTAGACGTCGGGTTGATGGCGCATGCATCCCAGGGAACCGTGTCAAGCCAACGTCAACTGGCCGAGTAGTCGGGCGGCGGGGGCTGGGAGCCGGTGGGAGCCGAGGCGGGAGGGGCCGAGGGGGCCGGGACGGCTGGCCGGTTGAGGGGCCGTTGAGCAACACAGGCGCGCGCGTGCTGAGCGCGCCCGTGAATGGAGTACACCCGCTGGCAGTGAGCTTCCGGGCACCGGTAACAGCTCATGGCCTGCAGATCCGCCGCGCCGAGATCGGGGTGCACAGCGCGAAGGTGCTGGCAGAGGAGGTTACGGTTGTGGAACACACCAGCACACGGGGACCCCGTGGGAAGCAGCACGGCACACCGGTGAAGGCCGTCGGCGGGCGCTGATTGGCGGGGAGCGGCGCCAGCAAAGGCAGGTGGGGCCTGCGGCGTCTCCCCAGCCGGGCCGGCAGGCGCGCGCACCACGACCCGACCAGCGCCCGGCATGCCCGCCGGGGCCACGGAGGAGGCAGTGCCTACCGGGGAGACCCCCAGCGGAGGGGGGTCGAGAACGCCGGCGCCCCTCCCAGGGGGACTCGCCAGCGCGCCCGCGACCACCCCAGGCCCCGGCAACGAGGCCGGGGGCGGCGGCCAAGGGGCCGGGGAGGCAGCTGGCCCCGGGGCCCGGTGGGGACCCTGCGGGGGACCCAGCGAGACCGGGGGCGGGCCGAGAGGAAGCGCAGTCCCAGGGGGCGGCACAACAGCCCGGCACAACGGGCAGCGCGGCGCGGAATGGAGCAAGCTGCGCGCGATGCACGATTGATGGAATGTGTGGCCGCACGCGGGCAGGCGACACAAGCCATCCCCCGGCCGGAAGGGCTCAAGGCAGATGGCACAGGAGCCCGACTCGGGGTCGTCCCCCTCCAGAAGGGACCGGACATGAGGGGGGGGCGGGTCCCAGCCGGCCTCCCAGCAACCCGGGAGAGCAGCAATCTGGTGTCTAATCACCAAGAAAATGTCCTCATATGAGGACATTTTTAAGCATGGATACCATTTGTAATAACTCACACATTTCAACATATCCATGGGTACGGCATGGAACCATGTTCATTTATGATATGTTCAAGAGTAGCAATGCTTAACATCCATGAAATATGCTCATTGTATAATTGTTTACGATTTATGAATGCAGGGGGGTCGCTACGCGAGTGACCAACAAGCACTCAAGTCAACAATATGCCCAGAAAGAAGGCAGGGCCAGGTCATGGCTGGTCCTGAAAATGCACCCAAGGTGCCCACAACATGTCTACATTACACCCTCGCTATCCTAGACCCTGCAGCCTGCCGGGGGGGGGCACAAAATGTAACTGGCAGCCAGGGACCATGGTGCAGGCCAAATAGCAGGTGTAAAGCTAGCTCAAAGCTAGCTCAGTCCAAAGAATGAAATAAGAAGCAAATACTTGCCAAGGTTAGGTCTGTGATCGTTATTGGAGGCTTGGCTGCCACCACGGTGCTCGACAATGATGCTGAAGCCTTCAATCATATATGAAGCAGATACTGCAAAGAGGCACAAATAGCAATACAAGCACAATGTAAGCATGAAAAGCTCAAGTTTCCAAGCCAGTCTAGCTCACTTGGACATGAGGTTAAGCGTTAGAAACATATGGGCAACATCCCAGCAAGCCTTGAAAAAGTTTTCAGCAACAAGGCAGTATATGTGTTAAATCAAACTACCACATTGCAACTAAGCACAGTGACTTCTACTTGCTGCTGTTTTGACGACGCAAGGCCGTTTACCTTTTCAGTGACACCACGGGAAAAGAAAGCATTACCCAGCAAACTTCCTTTAAGTTCCCCGGACATAGGCGTAATCACAACCACGACGTTGGGCATTGAAAAGAACCGGAATCATTAAGTCTGCGGGGGTTATAAGCTACGATACTCTTGACACGCTTATTTAGAACGATGCGGTTGCGGATGACATCCGGAACCTTGTTCTTGACGTGCGCCCAGGCCGCCAGCTGCGCGGGACAGCTCAAGAAATATATATTAAAGGACGGTGACGCCCGGGAAGCACCCAGCCTTGCGGCAAAAGTAAAATATGGCTCGCGCTCGCCGTGGTTTTCGCCAGGCGTGACTGCGATATCACGACGAAAAAATGGAGACTCTTTGACCCATCTAACTGCCCAGGTCCCTCTGTTGCCCGGGTCGCCCATTAACCCAGAAGCGTACCATAACCCATACTCGCGATATCCGCAGCTACTGGGCGGAAAAAGAAATTGTAAAACCGAACTGCATACTGACCTATCATGCCATCTACGTAGCTTCCAGATTTTCTTCAACGATGCCAAAATCCGTTCATGAACAATATTTTCGACATATACAAAGCACCTGCACGTCAAAAGCAGCATCTTCGAAATGACTAGATGATGATCTAAAGTTCTGTCTTCATTCGGGGCAAAATAATGGCCTATAACGTTCAGGCAAGCCTCAGAACTGGAACGACCCCATAGCCGTCACTCGACAAAATGCTCGATTACATTGCAACGTTCTTGCTGTAGTAGGTACTTTTCCTCGCCTCATATTTTCCAGGTACGGTCGGCCCCTGTCGACCCCGGGGGCTTGGCGCGCTCAGTACCTATCCCAGTTTCGCGCCAAAACCCACCAGGGATCCTCAGGACCAACTTTGGCGCCAAAACCGCCCCCCTGACCCCCCCCGTCTCAAACGAGGACTATGTCCTCAAATGAGGACATTTGGTTTTTGGACACTGGGCGCGCGAGAGGATGCCGACCGGTTGGTCAGCCGCGGGGTGCCATTCGTGCGGGATGCCTGCCAACTCCAGGATGTCGTGGAGGAAGGCAGAAACAGGCGTCCCCGCGGTTAGGGGCTGGGCGCGCCCGGCCGAGTCCACCAAGATGGCCTGGCCGCCCTGAACCGCGATGGGGGCCCCGAACTCCACACGCAGCATGGCGGCCTGCGCCAGGCTGAGGGAGGTGATGAGAAAGCCCCCACTGGCAACCGGGCCGGGAGGCGGGGCCTGGTCGTCCAAGAAGAGGCAAAGCTGCCGCGGGGACATGAGGCCCAGGTCGGCGCCGCCCGCGAGGTAGGCCGCCCGCACCGAGACCGGAGCGTCCCGAGCCACCGCCGTGACGAACTCGACCACCTCCTGACCCACCCGCTCATCCAGGGAAAGCAGCTCTTCCTGCCGGGCGGCCGGGAGATGCCACGGCAGCCGGCAGCCGGCGTGATATCCTTCCAAGATATACCCCCAAAGAGTCGAGGCCGTCACCGGGGGGGCGGCGGAAAGAAATGTCGCCCGCACGCGCGCCACTAGGGCCAGGAACGCCGGGGGCCGAGGGAGCGAGGGGAGGGCGGCCTGCAACCCGACCGCGTCCAGCAACAAAGGGCAGTACGCCCAAGAAAAGGTGGCTCGGCCCACCACGCCGACAATGTGCGAGGGCGGCCACGAGGTGAACGTGTGGGCCCGGGGGCCGCCGTCCCACGCGGCAAGGACGGGGGTGGCGGCTGGGTGGCCACTGGCCAACCGCTGCCGGGGGAAGGGAGGCCAGAGCGTCGGGGAGCGAGGGGCCAGGGGCGGGCGCCGGGGGCGCCAGGCCCGCGGGAAGGTCGGCCGGGCCCAGCCCCGGCGACAGCGCCGCGCCCCCGTAGTCGGCGGGGCCAGGCGACGGGTGGGGCCCCGGGGCCGAGGGCGCCAGGGCCCGAGCAACGGCGGCCCCACCGGGCAGGCCACGGCCCGCCCCGAGGGCCCCGGCAGGGGGGCCCACGGGGCAGGGGGCCGGAGCACCCGGCGGGGAGGGCAGCCCGGGGGCCCGCCGGGGGGGACAGCGCGGGCACGTCCAGGAGCCCGGCGGGACCCGGTAGAGCCGGGGAGTAAGACACTGCAAGTGCCACCCGGAATTGCAAGCATCACAAACTAACATGTGGTGCCCGCAGAGCCCGCTCCGGCAGACCTCGCAGACCAAGGAGGGGGAGACCGGGGCGCCCGAGCCCCCCGCAGCCGGGTCTCCCACATCCGCAAGAAGGGCCGCAAGCCGAGAGGACCGCCGAGGCGCCAACCGGGGGGCGGGGGAGCCGTTGGCCGAAGGGGGTCGTGGGTCGTCCATGAACAATCAGGGCAGGCGTGGAAGCCACCCAGGGGGGGGGCGGGGGTGTGTGGGGGGCGGAGCCCCCCACGCGGGGGGTTTGGGGGGCGGCAGCCCCCCAACGCGGGGCGGCCGCGGTGCGGCACCTCGGCGCAGGTTTTTTCAGCTGTGCATGGAGAAAAAAACGTGTCTCAATCCAGGAACCCCCGTCAGTTCATGTCATGCAGCCTAGAAAACTGGAGCGATGATGGAGCCACAACTAACGGGAAATCCGCATTCAAATTCGCCTAGCCCACGGGTCACAAGTGGCCGACAGGTAGATGCAGCCAGCCCTGGGCGTGTCGCAGACAGTAATCACTACCGTAGGCCGCGGTGCCGCACCTCGGCGCAGGTTTTTTCAGCTGTGCATGGAGAAAAAAACGTGTCTCAATCCAGGAACCCCCGTCGGTTCATATCATGTGTGTTTTATATATTCCTCATCAGGCCGTGCTGTCGTCTACAGTAATGGCAGATGCATGTCTGATGTGCACATGGCGGCCGGTAGCTTGAAGCGACTATCCTCAGGGGCAACAACCTCTACCTGTACCTGAGGCCTGATAGCCCTGGCTAGCAATGGCCGGCAATAAGCACGTGGCTGCGTCACGTGGGTGCTGCATGTATAGCAATAGCCATGAGAGTCTCGATCCTATTATGAAATGAGACAACACCGTACGTGCATGGCGTTCCAACGCCGTACGTGAGGGCTAGAGCGGCTGTCTGCATGAGAGGCGAGGCGCGAAGACGTGTATCGCGAAAGTCTGTAGGAAGACCTGCATGCGTGGCTGGATCGAGGGAGAACGACGAACATAAAGGGGGCTGACCGTGTGCATGGTGGATGGAGTTAGCATTTTGGGCAACCAATATGCTAAGTGGATACAGTTTGGAAAGACCTTTCCAACGCCGTGCTGACCGCCTGAAACAGACAAGGGACAAGAAAGATATGAGGTCCCGAAGTCCTAGCCGTCCGTGGCCGACTGGGGTACAGTCCTCTGGTGTAGTGGACAGGACACGTGGCAGGCCGTGCCTGCGCAGGCTTAGCCTGACTATCACGTGACTGTGGTCCACGTAGACCAGAGGAGCAGCAGCCTGTGACTGGTGGACTACAGGAACTGGCACAGGTCTGCAAGGATACTAGGCCTTGCAGGCTTGTGACAGGTCCTGTACTTCCTAGGTTGCAGAGTCTAGGCAAATCCAGTTCGTCCTGCATGGCTCTGCACTGATGCCAGTGGACGTTGAGGATTTGCTTGCCTGCCTGCACGTGCCTCGTCACGCCGATGGGAACGAGGAACAACGCAAAGGATATAGCTTGGTCATGGGGGATGACCAGCTATCTTGGCAAGCACGAACCGAGGCTCCCACATTGGACGTGGAACCGCTCACCGTGGTCGTGGCTTGGTGCACGGGTTAAAAGGTTGCTGCCTTGCAACTTTGGCTCATCCCGTTGTGTGGCGTGAGAGACCAGGAACTCACAGTTCTGGCTGCTCGCTAACTCGTACTATTGCATTTCTGTTTGCAAGGTTTCATGTCGGCCGAGGCTCGGGTTACTCACCTGAGTCATCTCCCAGGCGCGAAGCAGCTCCAGAGTTGCCGGCGCGCGAAGACGCATTCTTCCCCTATATCACCCGTCCAACGCTTCTACATTTGTGCAAGCGGCCCACGTTGCGAGGGGCCTTGCGGAAGGAGGTTGGGTCGCTGTGTTCGGTAACGCAGCAGGGCCGTCGGCAAACGACCCTGTGGTGATGAGGATTAGGGCGACGACGTCGCCAGGGGAAACAGGACGGGTCTGCACGGAGCGCCTCGTCGCCATTCGCGACGAAATTGCTTCGTTGATCTACAGTTTAGAAGTTGCGTACCAGGGCGGGCACGTAACCATCCAGGCGCTGGACTTAGCGCGTGAAACGCTGGGCCAACTGGTGGCCATCTGTTTAGGTGGAACCAGATTGTATAATCACTGGGTGGCGACAAGCTCGCTGGGGGAGGGGACCGACGCGTCACATATCATACGGGACGCGCAGACGCGCGAGGCCGATAGCCCGTGGGATTCGGCCGAGGTGGTGGCTCAAACGTGTGAGCACCTGGTCAACATTCTGATCCAAGAGGCGCGTGGTCACGCCGATCACTGGGTGATCACTACGCGGCCGCCGGGGATTTGGTCGACCTTGGACACTCCGAGGTTGCAGAGCAGGCCAGGGGCGACTGGGCCGACGGTGACAGTCATCACCGGTCGAGACGTCTCCGACGAGGAGTTCCACGATCAGTTCGTGGACCGCCAACGGGAATCATAGCCCGTCGTCACACAGATTGACGAGGGTGACGGCACAAACGAGGGATACTCGGCCGGCGCAGGGCAGAGTTAAACATCCCCTTTGAGCCGGAACACGATTTTGGGGAGATTGGTCGGGGCTCGCGGAACGACCGGCGAGGTGGTGGTAGTCGGTGGGTCAGGAATCTTCAGTGGTATCGCCGTGGCAGTGCGCCTAGACTGCCGGTAGAGCAGACAGCAGCCGGGAGGCCGGTGAGCCGTGTGCTAGGTCCTTACAACGCGGAGGAGGTCCGCTCAGTTCCACGCGTGGGGACACCGGTGGCACGCACAGCGCAGGAGCGTGAGGAGGAGGCCATAGCTGAGGAGCATCCAGCGGCTTCTTCCGGCAGCACCAGCGCTTGAGCCTGTTTTCCTTGTCTATCGCCTGTTTTGTTTTGCCATCCCACTGTATATAATGCCTCGTGGCAAACCGGGAGACGGCGACAAGGGCGAGATGGAGGCACCGGCTGGAGCAAGCCAGGAGCCTCGGCAAGACAAGGAGCAGCTGGTGGGGGAGGCGATCCCAGCCAGCGAGGGCGATGGGGGAAAGAGACCAGGCAGCAAGAGACGGCACGAAGACTCGGTGGAGGAGGCGCGCAAGGCGCGGGCACTAGGAGCATCTGATGCAATAACGGTGGCGAATGGGCAACCTGCCGTGGAGAAGCGTAAGAGGGACACCTCCGCTGACGGCAATGGTAAGAGGCCTCACGTGGATGTGCTCTCCCCTGTGCTTGCTGGCCCAAGTGGCGTTGTTACTGTGACACCCACTGTGGTGGAGCCGGTGAAGGCGCTGCCAGGGTCGAGACCTCACATGAGTGCAGTCACGCTTATGAATGGACAAAAGCCTCTTAACCCACCACTAGCACAGGAAGCTAGACAAGTGGCTAGAGGACATGGAGCTGGTTGTGCTCTCCGTGGACCCCACTGTCAACCTAGTGCAAGTGTTTCACTCGTCCACGTGCAACAGGGACTCGTCAGAGCGTGTCAGGGAAAAGGCTAGGACTGGTGTCAAGGATAAGCTAACCTGGGCACAGTTCCTGGATGGGTTGAGGGAGGAGTTCTCTGACAAGGTTCTCAACCTCACCAACTACTATAAACATCAGTATGACACCTTTGAGATAGTGGGCCCTGTGGCAGAGGAATGGGCTAGGCTCAACCGTATCAGGACAAGGGGGCCAAGTATGGCTTCCTGGTCACAGATAGGGCCTTGGCAGACTATTTCCTGGACCGTATGGGTTTGAGTGTGGATGGGAGGAACAGTGCCCGCATGTTTCTTAACCAGACTGATGGCTCCTTGCGTGCTCTGGAGCTTGTAATCCTCAGCATAAGGAAGCCAGATCCTGCCTGCAAAGCTATCCAGTCCCATGGCAGCAATGCCACCTCCGCTGTGCAGGGCCAAGGTGATGTCCCCGGGTACCCAGCCCGTGATGGGGCAAGGCCCAACAAGCGTAAGCGCTTCAGGCGCCAGAGGCAGGGGGCTCAGGGTGGCAAGGGTGCAGGTTCCCAAGGAGGGGTTGGGAGCCAGCAAGCTGGTGGTCAGCAGGGTAAGGGTGGCCAAGGGCAAGGCAAGGGCCAAGCTCAAGGCAACCAGGGCAAGCAGGGTGGACAGTCTCAGGGAGGCCAGGGAAGCCTGGCAAGGGTGGGGCTGGGTCTGGGAAGAAGGGTGGAGCATGCTTTGTGTGTGGCAAGGAAGGTCACTGGCGTCGTGAGTGTCCTGACAGGAAGGCCAAGCCTGCTGGGGCAGGGGGCCAGTCGGGCAGCAGTGACTAGCTACATCATCCCCTGTAAATAGTCAATCACCCCTTGGGGAAGGTGTGTTGGATGTACATAAGGATGGGGGTGTGCCCCTTGTGCAGCACCAAGGGTGTAAAGATGTTGTTCTTCCACTGGATTGCAATAACAATGCTGCAGCTGAATTCCCTATGCCTCATGCAGGTGGTGGGTCTCCAGCAGGTGCTGGCCTGGAGGGCCAAAGGACCTTGCTGGAAGGGCCTGGAGCGGTCCAGGGAGCAGGACCTGGCTTGGGGAGTCAGGATGGCCTGCAGGAAGGCCCTGGAACCTCAGGAGTGGATCATGTGTCCCCACACACGGTTCAGACGTCTCGCCAGGTCAGTACTGACAGAGTGCTGAGCTATGCTGAGGCTGGCCATAGATTGCATCATATGTTTGGGCATTCTGGGCAGGCAGCAATGTTTGCTTGGAAGCTAGGTAGGGAGCCTTTGTGGGAGGCATGCCAGGCTGCTGCTGAGAACTGTGGTTGCCAGGAGAATGCTGTTCACCCACCTCAGTCCCATGCTAGGGAGCCTGCTAGGGAGCGTGGCGACATCCAGATGGATATCCAGCATATCAGGGGCTTGTATATATTGGTGGCAGTGGACAGGTTCAGCAGATATAGGCTGATAGACGTTCTGCCTGGTATGCAGGAGCACCACTTGTTGTTGGGTATGAAGGCCCTGATCCCAGGCTTTGGGGTGTGCAAGAGTGTGCAGGCAGACTTGCAGTTTGACTGTTTGCTCAAGCATCAGGACCAGCTGCCTTGTAAGCTGGTAGTAGTCCCCAGGGAGAGTCATGGGCAGCAAGGGGCTGTAGAGAGATCCATACGTGAAGTGAAGACAGTGGTGCTAGCAGCAGAGTCAGTGCCACTTGTGGCATCTGCCTTAGAGAGGGCAGCCTGGTGTAAGGGGATAGAAGAGCAGCTGAACCACAGGGTTAACTATTACTTTGATGGTGTGGCTGTCTCTCCCCTGGCCCTGCAGTATAGCTTGTTACCTGAGAACGTGGTGCAGGCCAGTCTTAGGAAGGCAGATAGGTTATTTGCCCAGCTGAGACGTAAGGACAAGAACTGGAATGTGCTGAGGCCTCAGGTGGGGCTGAAGGTCAGGATGTGGAAGGAACCATCTATTCCAGGCAAGCGGGGGAAGTGGCAGGATGGGGTTGTCACTCGTGTGGAAGAAGCTAACAGATCTTGCCTGGTGGCTTTGGAAAAGGATCCAAGGCACGTGTACAGGTTGTCCTGGGCTCATGTCAAGGAAAGAAGGCCACATGCAATCTGGCCTGCAGACGGGCCAGGCCCTCCCAGCTGGGTTGAGGAGCCAGGCCAGAGCCAGGCAGCAGCAGCTAACAATCCTCTGGTAGTGGATGATGGTCTGTCCCTGCTGGAAGATGACGAGCAGGAGGAGGCTGCTGAAGCAACTGTCACAAGGCCAGAGGGGACGGGGCAGCCACCTAAGGCCCGGGGGCCTCTCATGGCGGACGTCATCCGAGCACTCATGCGCAGCAAACATGATCCCAAGGTATCCAAGCTCACGGGGTGGGGGTCGTGCTGGGCAGCTACAATGGAGGTAGATACCAACTCACAGGTGTCTGTCATCAGGGAAGAGGATGCTGTAGGCTTACAGATGTCCCATCCCAGTTGCCTTGCTGTGTCTGATTTCTCAGGAAAGGTGTCCATGAAGATCCTTGGGGAAGTGAGTGTGCCTATCTTAGGGGTGCCCACCACGTTCTGTGTGGTAGAGGGCTATAAGGGGCCTGCCATTCTGGGACAGAACTTCTTGTGCATGCCAGGGGTTACTTTGACCTCTGATGAGTTGGCACTAGAAGGCAGGGGCAGCCTCCCCCTTGAAAGATATCACTATTCCCAGGGTCTTGCAGTGGCGGTGAAGGCTGTTAGGAGTCAGCCAGCTGAGGGTCCTCAGAGTCAGGAGCCCATAGCTGAGGACTTGTTGATAATCCCAACCACCTTTGATCCAAGGCAGTTAGGGGTAAACAGGTACCAGATAGCTGCTCACAGTCCTATTCCCTGGCGCCAGCTAGTCGAGATGATGCAGAGCCCCAAGATGGCTAAGGCATGGACTCTTGGCTTTGTTGCTTCTGGGCATGAGTGGATAGTTTCCAACTGTGCAGAACCTGTGGATGAGCTGCCAGAAGTTCACCAGCTGCTCAGATTGATGTTTGTCCTCAAGCTCAAGGAGGTTGATGGTGTCCAGGTGCCACATGTCAGACCAGTTGTAACCGAGTATCATGGCACTGGCCAGTTGTTAGATGAGGAGCTCTATACTCCAGGGATGCTGCATGACACGTGGAGGATTCTGCTGTGTATATTTCTGTCTTTTCTGGTTAAGGGTGTGCCCTATAGCTCTGTGCTGATTGATTTCAAGAGGGCTTTTCTCAAGGGTGACCAAGATCAGGCTAGGCAGACTTGGAGAGATATCCCTCCTTTCTTTGTGACTGTACCTGCTGTATGGAGAGCAGAGATAAAGGCCAGGTACCTGAGAATTCTGAAAGGGTTGGAAGGTCTCAGGTCCAGTCCCATTATCTGGAGAAAGAGCCTAGAGAAATTCTTGAAGAATACTTGTGGGTTCTGTGTCTCCAGTGGATCCCTGTTTGTTCCAAGGGTCCTACAATGGCCTTCCTGTCTTTGCCTCACTGCATGGTGATGACCTGCATCTCATAGGTCCACCAGACTGGGTTGAGGCTGTCTTGGCTAAGATCCAGAAGCGGTTTGAGCTGGGTAAGATACAGCACATGGTGGAGAATGAGCCTATGGTCTTCTGTGGCATGCAGGCTACGTTGTTCCAAGCCAAGGGCTCGTGGTTCATCAGGATGGAGGGTGGTAAGGACTACCCACAGCAGATTGTAGATGCATTGCAGGAGCCCATCACGCAGGCTAGGTGTGCTACCATCAGGGGCATGCTGGCATGGCTTGCAAGTATATGTGCCCCTGACTTGCTGGTTCTGAGTCGACTTACTGATTCCCAGCTGGTTGAGGTGGGTGCTGAGAGTGTGGTGCAGGCTGTCATGATGTCTCCCCCTCTCATACTGGGTCCTGTGGATTTGTACAAGCCCCTTGACATGGTTCTCTATGTAGACAGTTCTATGGACAATAGGAAGGTCACAGAGGTCAGGGGCCGGGCAGCAGCATTAGTTACCCTGGAGCAAGATCACACCTCACTTGTTACCTGGTACAGTCGGTTACAGAACAGGGTTACACCCAGCAGTGATATTGCTGAGTGCAGGGCAATCTGTGAAGGGCTGCATACTGCTCTTTACTTGAGGGAGCTCTTCTACCAGCTATGTCAAGTGGCTTCCTGTAGGTTGCAGCTGCACACACTGGTGAGGACTGATAGCATGGGCATGGTGCAATTTGTGCACAGGCAGCAGGCCAGGAGCAGGGACCTTGACTACTTGTTGCTCAAGGAGATGTCCTACCTAGCTCACATTAAACATGTGCCTGGTGTGGACAACCCTGCAGATGCCCTCACCAAGCTGGAGGAGAAGGCGGAGAGGCAGTACCCCCTGCTCCGTGGGCTCATGGACAGTTACGTTAAATAGTGCCGGAACCTTTTGCCGCCTGAGGCAAATCGGTCCGTAACACTATTTTGCCCGGAATAACCACTTCCGAGCACCCAAGTTAATTCGGCCGAATTAACTTGGGTGCTCGGAAGTGGTTATTCCGGGCAAAATAGTGTTACGGACCGATTTGCCTCAGGCGGCAAAAGGTTCCGGCACTATTTAACGTAACTAAAACCTGGCCTCGTGGAGGGGGGACGAAGAGCCCGAGACATCCGCCTAGGCCGCTGAGCACGCACCACTAAATGCGCCGGAGCTGCCTCAGTGAGGATTCGAACCCCTGACCTCCAAGGTGCACAGGTTTTAGTTACGTTAAATAGTGCCGGAACCTTTTGCCGCCTGAGGCAAATCGGTCCGTAACACTATTTTGCCCGGAATAACCACTTCCGAGCACCCAAGTTAATTCGGCCGAATTAACTTGGGTGCTCGGAAGTGGTTATTCCGGGCAAAATAGTGTTACGGACCGATTTGCCTCAGGCGGCAAAAGGTTCCGGCACTATTTAACCTAACTAAAACCCGTGCAACTTGGAGGTCAGGGGTTCGAATCCTCACTGAGGCAGCTCCGGCGCATTTAGTGGTGCGTGCTCAGCGGCCTAGGCGGATGTCTCGGGCTCTTCGTCCCCCTCCACGAGGCCAGGTTTTAGTTAGGTTAAATAGTGCCGGAACCTTTTGCCGCCTGAGGCAAATCGGTCCGTAACACTATTTTGCCCGGAATAACCACTTCCGAGCACCCAAGTTAATTCGGCCGAATTAACTTGGGTGCTCGGAAGTGGTTATTCCGGGCAAAATAGTGTTACGGACCGATTTGCCTCAGGCGGCAAAAGGTTCCGGCACTATTTAACGTAACTTGGACCCCTTACACGGGCGGCCATAGAGACCAGGCCTTGCTTCAGCTTGGGTGCCCCCAGTGGGCTGCTTGACCAAAGTACCAAGTGGTGACTGGTGCTTACTGGTTGACAGCCGGTCCTTCAGGGTTAGGTACACCCTCCTGGACAGGAGTTGGTATGGAATGTCACTCCTACCAGCTGAGAATCATGCCTGGCCCTCCCCATGGGGTTCAGAAGAGTCGCCAGGACTTAAGTCGACGCCTTTGGCCTCAAACAGTTAGGCCATGCAAGGGCAACCCGAATGTTGGTTCTTACAGGTTGCTGTACATATGTTTTCTAGTGCTTGTTTCCAACCTGTTGCTAATAAAGAACCTGGTTGTGTGACCATGTGGAACATGGTTGCCAGGGGGCCACATTCTGGGTTATATAATGCTTGAATAAAACATAATCATGTCATGTCATTCTCATGTTGTTCCCATGGTTGTCATGTTTCTCTTGTGTAAAGTTCCAGGTCACCTATAAACCTGGAGGTTGGGGTGGGGTTCAATTCCCCAGCAGAGCCACAGCCTGGCATGAGTGATTCCTGGGCTTAACACCCAGTGAAGACATGGGCTCCCCAATGAGGCAGTATTTGTATAGGTGCTACCTGGGTCTCTTTGAGCATAAAAGGGACAGGCTGGCCAAGGCGGGCGCCATAAGAACGGGCGCCTGTGATAACTGTGAAAGATCAGGAACTCACAATAGTACGTTCTTGGCATCCTGTAATCCCAGCCATTGGACTAGGTAATGTGCCTTGACTTTAATCTAGCACCAAGTTCCCAACCAAAGTTCACAGTTCTGGCTGCTCGCTAACTGATGGATCTCCTCAGGAGTATTGTGAGCAGTGATGCCACGTGGCTCATGCCTTCGGACATGGGGGAAGACTGGAGTCCCTGCCTCCTTCTCGTTGTGCCCCACATACAGGAATGTAAAGGACTATAAGAAGTGCTTTGCGTTTCAATCCCCGGCCACGGATATGTGGCGCGTGTGTAATAATTAGTTAAGGTGCATTAATCAATCAATTAATTAATTAATTAATCAATCAATCAATTAATTAATTCAGTTAAGGTGCATTAATCAATTAATTAATTAGGAACATAACTCGGTTGGGAGTACATGTAGCACATATCCCTGAGAAGGGGCATATGGCTTTTAATACATTCTGGGCTACTTCCTGCAAGGGTAGGGATGTAAACTACACCTGCTCTGGGTGCACAAAGGGCACCTGCACACCACTGTATTCAGGCACCTAGGGGGCCGACAGAGGTGGGAAGATCATAATGGCTATACAAAGGCTAGGGCATGGCTTCTCATCAGAGAGTGACTCTCTGCATAGGCAGAGCTGGGCTAAATTCTTAATGCATCATCCATGGGGAATCCCATTATAGGCAGAGCGTGGCTAAATTCTGAAAGCATCATCCATGGGGGCAATTATGGGCGCACATGCGCGTGGGCCACTTGCTATGCTCAACCTTAATAATCTGCACTACTGCTACTTATTCCCTAGACTGGGGTTGCTGGGGTGGCCGGGGGTGCCTGCCAGGGCTTCGGTGGTCGACGTGGATGACGTGGACCCCCCCTCCAGTACTATACCGGTTTTCCCCCTGCGCTCTGCCGGAGCTGGAGGTAGATCGGCCATAGCTCGCGTCGTCGTTGTTGCTGGGCCAGGGTCAGGTCTTTGTCCAGCGCGTAGCGAGTCCTAGAGAGCTTCTTGCGGCCTTTAAGGAACGACAGCTTATCCGCCATGTACTTAAATTAAGGTGAGGAGCACGGGGGCCGGGCCAGCCTTACCCCGCGCGCGGGGAAGGCGGGCAGCCGACATCCGCAGCTCACCAGTGAGATGCATGGGGGCAAGAATGTCGTGCAAAAATGCCGTGACTATAAGAGTCGTCGAGGTCTCATCTGCCGGCTGGTCGAAGTGCTTGACGATGACATTGTGGCTGCGCTGGGTGCGGTCGGCCTCCTCGCGGAGGTCGAGGGCTTGTTGCTTGAGCTGTGCCGTGATGGTGGAGGTGGTGGAGGTGGTGTGGTGCTTGAGCAGGTCCGCCCAGGTCTGGGTGGGAGGGGCGTCACTGCCTGGGCCAGCGGGGGCTGGCTTGGCGGCAATGTCCTTCACCGCCTGGGCGGTGATGCCTGAGGTGTTTTGCAGGCACTCGATGGCGATGGCGGTGTCCTTGAGGCGCTGGTCGATGTCGAGGAGCTGGGCTTCAAGGGCGGCGGCCGGTGGAGGTGGAGGTGGCAGTGGAGGTGGAGGCGAGGAGGGTTGAGGTGGAGGTGACGGTGGTGGAAAGGTGAGGGAGCTCAGCAGCCAGCGTGCCGCCCATTGCCGCCACATCTGCAGCGAGCTGGGGGGTCACGTGCTGCTCCAAAGCGTCCTTAAAAGGAGGTTTGCGGACGATGGTGTCGGTCGCGACGGTGGCGGGCGGCCATTGCATTGGGTGAGGGAGCCCAGATCTTGGCTTCGGAGCGCCCGAGGAGGGAGCAGAGGGCGAAGCGCTGGAGCCGGGGGCGATTCGTGCGGAGAATTTTTGGGAGATCTTCAGTGCTGTTGAAAGGCTGGCCACTTGGCCAGCGCCGGGCCGCAATTGTGGGAGATGAGGTGCGAGCACAGGTCAATAAGCGAGGCGTGCGTGCCGTAAAACACGTCTTCCATGAAGGCTCCTGGGCTGCAATTCCAGTAGCCATGTGCATTGATGTCAAAGGCGATCTCGTCCCAGTGCGGCAGTCCTCGGCAGAGCGACTGCGTTTGGGCTCAGGCGATGCAGATGGCGAGGCAAGCCCGGAGGCCGGGGGGCTGGGCACCCACCATTGCACGACTAGTGTCACCGCTGCCTTCCGGGCCTGAGGGCGGAGCTGCAGCCGGAGCTGCAGACGTATTTTCAGGGCTTAGCGCAGCCGCCATGCTGCGTTGCGTAGAGGAGCGTTTGCTCGTCATATATTGCGTAATAGCTCCAGAAAATTATATCAGTGTGTGCGTCTTAGAAAGACGAAGCGATTGTGATATTCACGGCCGAATTTGGCATGCCCAGACGTGAAAGTTATGAGCTCCGCCGTCAGCCATGGCTACCTCGTGGCTCGTGGCTCGTGGCGTTAAGGTGCATGCGGGCCATATTGCATGCAGCCGTGTTCATAAATAAGCCATTTTCACATGTGGATGCTCGATCGACAATTGACTTTTTTCTTATTGTATGTGATTCAATGAGGCCACAGGGGATGATGGGTCAGTTAGCATTCTGGGCAGCCAATATGCTAAGTGGATGCAGTTTGGAAAGACCTTTCCAACGCCGTGCTGACCGCCTGATACAGACAAGGGACAAGGAAGATATGAGGTCCCGAAGTCCTAGCCATCCGCGGCCGGCGAAGGTGCAGTCCTCTGGTGTAGTGGACAGGACACGTGGCAGGCCGTGCCTACACAGGCTTAGCCTGTCCATCACGTGACTGTGGTCCACGTAGACCAGGAGGAGCAGCAGCCTGTGACTGGTGGGGTGCTGGAGCTGGCACAGGACTGCAAGGATACTAGCTAGACCTTGCAGGCTTGTGACAGGTCCTGTACTTCCTAGGTTGCAGGAGTCTAGGCAAATCCAGCTCGTCCTGGCTCTGCACTGATGCCAGTGGACGTTGGGGATTTGCTTGCACGCCTGCACGTGCCTCGTCACACCGATGGGAACGAGGAACAACGAAGGGGATATAGCTTGGTCATGGGGATGACCAGCTATCTTGGCAAGCACGAACCGTGGGCGCCCACATTGGACGTGGAAGTGACCACCGTGGTCGTGACTTGGTGCACGGGTTAAAAGGTTGCTGCCTGCAACTTTGGCTCATCCCGTTGTGTGAAAGACCAGGAGCTCACGCTCTGGGCTTTGTTGCTAACTCGTACTATTGCACTTTCCTGTTGCAATTTTCATGTCGGCCGACGCTCGGGCAAGGACGCCTGCGCCAGAGTCTTCGAGCCGTCAGGATTCGTCGGGTGCCGCCGGTGCGAGAGGGTCCATTTTACCCTTACACGCACCATGCAGTCGAACGCGTCCACCTTCGTGCAGGCCACCTACGTGGCGCGAGGGCTTGCTGTCAGGGAGGGTGGGTTGTGGTTTTTGGCAACGCTGCTGGGCCGTCGGCAAACGATCCAGTGGTGATGCGCATTAGGGCGACAACATCGCCAAGCGAAACGGGCAGGGTCGCCACGGAACGTCTCGTTGGCATACGCGACGAGATTGCGTCTTTGATTTACAGCCTTGAAGTCGCGTACCCGGGTGGGCACGTGACCTTACAGGCGCTTGACTTGGCCCGCGAGTCGCTGTTTCAGCTGGTCGCCATTTGCTTGGGCGGTGCAAGGCTGTTCAATCGATCACTGGGTGGCCACCAGTTCGTTGGGGGAAGGCACTGACGCATCCCACATCATACGGGACGCGCAAACGCGGGAGCAAGACAACCTGTGGTCATCTGCCGAAGTCGTCGCACAGACGTGCGAGCATCTGGTCAACATCCTGATCCAGGAGTCCCGCGGGCACGCGAATCATTGGGTCATTACCACAAGGCCGGCGGGCATTTGGTCCACTTTGGACACGCCCCGGGTGCAAAGGGCGCCAGGTACGATTGGGCCGACCGTGAGTGTAATCACCGGTCGTGAGGTTTCTGCCGAAGACTTCCACGATCAGTTCGTGGACCGACCTGTGGGCATCAGTGCAAGGTCCTCGCAACAGATTGACGAGGGCGACGGGACGCAGGAGGGGTACTCGGCTCGGCGACGAGCAAAGCTGCACATTCCGGCAGAGCCAGATCACGATTTTGGTGAGTTTGGTCGAGGGTCGTGCAACGAGCGGCGTGGAGGTGGAAGCCGTTGGGTAAGGGACCTGGAGTGGTCTCGTCGAGGCAGCGAGCAAAGGGTGCCGGTAGAGTTGTCGGCTGACGGGTGACCGGTTAGCCGGGTGTTTGGGCCTTACAACGAGGCGGAGGTCCGAGCGGTACCCAGGGTTGGAACACCGGTGGCGCTCACTGCGCAGGAGCGTGAGGCGGAAGCAGCGTCTGAGGAGCAGCCAGCAGCCTCTTCAGGCGACGCCAGCGCTTGAGCCTGTTCTTCCTTTTCCTTCGCCTGTATTGTCGTGTCGCCACTTTGTATATAATGCCTCGTGGAAAGCCCGGCGACGGCGACAAGGGCGAGGTGGAGGCACCGACTGGTGAAAGCCAGGAGCCGAGGAAGGACAAGAAGCAGTTGGTGGGGGAGGCTATAGTCCCTGCCAGCGACGGGAATGGGGCTAAGCGACCAGGGACGGCAAGCGGCGGCATGAGGAGACGGTGGAGGAGGCGAGGAAGGTGCGGGCGACATGGCCATCTGATGCAGTGATGGTGGCAAACAGCCAGCCAGCCGTGGAGAAGCGTAAGAGGGATGTCTCCTCTGACGGCAATGGTAAGAGGCTCCATGTTGATGTGCCCTCCCCTATGCCTGCTGGCCCTAGTGGTGCTGTTGTTGTGACACCCGCTGCATGTGGGGGAGCCAGTAAGGGCACTGCCGGGGTCGAGGCCTCACATGAGTGCAGTTTCTATTATGAATGGGCAGAAGAACCCACCACTAGCACAGGAGGCCTTGGACAAGTGGCTAGAGGACATGGAGTTGGTTGTGCTCTCCGTGGACCCCACTGTCAACCTAGTGCAGGTGTTCCATTCATCCACGTGCAACAGGGATTCCTCAGAGCGTGTCAGGGAGAAGACTAGGACGGCTGTCAAGGATAAGCTAACCTGGGCTCAGTTCCTGGATGGGTTGAGGGAAGAATTTTCTGATAAGGTTCTCAACCTCACCAACTATTACAAGCACCAGTATGACACCTTTGAGATAGTGGGCCCTGTAGCAGAGGAATGGGCAAGGCTCAACCGTATCAGGGACAAGGGGGCTAAGTATGGCTTCCTGGTCACAGATAGGGCCTTAGCAGACTATTTCCTGGACCGTATGGGTTTGAGTGTGCATGGATGGCAGGAACAGCGCCCGAATGCCAGACTGATGGCTCCTTGCGTGCTTTGGAGCTTGTGATCCTCAGCATCAGGAAGCCAGACCCTGTTTGCAAGGCCATCCAGTCCCACGGCACGGCAATGCCACCTCCGCTGTGCAGAGCCAAGGTGATGTCCCCGGGTACCCAGCCCGTCGTGGGGCACAGCCTAACAAGCGTAGGCGCTTCAGGCGCCAGAGGAATGGGGCTCAGGGTGGAAAAGGGCAAGGTTCCCAAGGAGGGGTTGGGGGCCAGCAAGCTGGTGGTCAGCAGGGAAAGGGTGGCCAGGGGCAAGGTAAGGGCCAAGCTCAAGACAACCAGGGCAAGCAGGGTGGGCAGTCTCAGGGAGGCCAGGGGAAACCTGGCAAGGGGGCTGGGTCTGGGAAGAAGGGTGGAGCATGCTTTGTGTATGGCAAGGAGGGTCACTGGCGACGTGAGTGCCCTGACAGGAACAAGGCCAAGCCTGCTGGGGCAGGGGGCCAGTCTGGGCAGCAGTGACTAGGTACGCCATCCCCTGTAAATAGTCAGTCACCCCTTGGGGAAGGTGTGTTGGATGTACAGAAGGATAGGGGTGTGCCCCTTGTGCAGCACCAAGGGTGTAAAGATGTTGTTCTTCCACTACAGTATGGCGAATATTACCCCCAAACCTATGCATCACCCTCGTCCCGGCCTAAGTGTCCCCGGACCCACCGGACAACTTGCATCCGTCACAAGTGGCGCGGCGCTCAAGGCGCGGCGCGAAATTTGACCGTTTGTCAAACCACCCGACAGGTCGGGTGGTTTCCCGACTAAGGGTAAAAAAAACACGGGTTAATAGGGTAGGATGAGCTTGAAACTATTGGCAAACCCCCTCCCCCCAGGCGGCAGGGGCGTAGGTTAGATTATAGTTTAGCTAGCCGGATTTTGTAGGTAGTTTTTTTTGCGGCTCCATCCACCCCCACCCCGCCGGCCTGTCCATGGAATATGTGCTACATGTCCTCCCAACGGAGGCATGATTATAATTTACTGAATTTAATTTTTTTCAATGTCATATGCAATGCACCTACTGTCACGGAGTTTATCAAGGAGACAACCATCCTATTTATGACCATCCTTCTCCTTCTTCACCAAGAGATAGGGCAGGGGCATCTGCTTGGGTGGTTATTCGCTCCTAACGGGGGGGTGGGCCGGCGTGGCGGGGCGCGGCGCGGCGGGGTGGGTGCCGATTGCCGAATGCTAACTAGGTAGATGTCCTTCCGAAAATGGGCTCCGCCGACGAAAGTTTTAACGTGAAAGTTACAACGCACGTTACTTGATATAAATAATAAACTGCCTGACTGACAGACGACCAGAAGCATGGACATCGAAGCAGAAAGGTTGCGCGCGCCAGGACGGCGCTCCCATCACGACGCTCTGCGATTATCTCGTTAACAAATCGGGCTGACTGTCGCAACAATCGTGATTGCAAGCCCAGTTCCAGGCTGCTCTGCATTGCTAGCGCACTACAGCTGCTGCATGTGCTAGTGCTTCTCTGTCGCGCAGAACCCACAGTGCTGCCCATTCGTCGACACCTCCTACAAGATAAGCGCGAGCCTGAGCCGGCGCCACAATCCTTCATTGAAGGCAATTGGGTGAGCAGGCGCGCTCAGGCTGTCCGTTTCCACTTTCCAGACATGCATGTGTACATTCTCTTCTGCTGAGGGCAGCCTTTGTTACCGCATGGGAGGCCTGGGTTGGCATGGGTTGTGCTGAGAACTGAGAAGCCTTATCAGAAAAACAGGGGCACGATCCTAGTTTGTGAGAGTCTGGCCCATTCGGGAGGTACGTCCTGTTTTTCTGATAAGGCTTCTCAGTTCTCAGCACAACCTATGCCACCCAGCCCAGGCTTATTCCCACCCGGATAGAAGTAGTACCGGGTGGGAATAATAAGCCTTTCTAGCGTTTGGCAGTGTGATACCCGGAATGTGCTCATATATTCGCGCTTTGTTGTCTGGCTAGGACGTTTTCTGGAATGCGATGTACTGGCAGTAGGCGTTCCTACGTGTACAATGCACACATGCTCTACTGACAGGGTCAGCTGCTCGCACTACTATGGTAAAACATGGAGGGGAAGAGTAAAGATGCTGGAGGGAGCCCCGGGCCGTGGAGCAGAGGAAGGACTCTGACTCACGACTGCCCGATGATGTCATGGTCACCTGGCATGCAAGTGGTGGCTCGATTCCGTTTAATTGTGCCACCAAGATAAGAGATTTGGTGAGCTATGCTCGTTTTATCTATTACTAACCTGCTGAGCGGAGAATGAGTTAGGTTAAATAGTGCCGGAACCTTTTTGCCGTTGGGGCAAATCGGGCCGGAACACTATTTTGCCCGGAATAACCACTTCCGAGCACCCAAGTTAATTCGGCCGAATTAACTTAGGTGCTCGGAAGTGGTGAATCCGGGCAAAATAGTGTTCCGGCCCGATTGGGGCCGAATTAACTTAGGTGCTCGGAAGTGGTGAATCCGGGCAAAATAGTGTTCCGGCCCGATTTGCCCCAACGGCAAAAAGGTTCCGGCACTATTCCACCTAACTCACTTAGCATGGCACAAAAAATCAGGAAAATCGGGACACTGAGCATGACACTTGAGAACTCTCAAGTGCATGAAGACAGGACACTTATGCATTATATGTGGATGCAGAAACGATGCAGTTGACACACATGTTCATTGGAAATAAATAAATAAATAAATAAAGTGTGACAAGCACACAACAAGTTACATCAATCCATCATTACCAGGAATATAATCAATCCCACTCCTCATCAGTGTATGCAGCACTGTCAGAGTCCGCATAATTTACTACCACACGTTGCCTCTCACTTCTCCTTTGTGTGGGAATGCATGCCTCATGCACCGTCGCTGCTCAGCGACAAATCACTAGCTATGTCATCAGGGCTTGATGCGCTGCCACTAGCCGCTGCCATGGACTTGCCAGCAATGCTCTTGCCACGCGAGCGGTTTGGTGCAGTGGTTGCTTGTGGTTCTACCAATGTGCCAACAGTGCGCTTGCCACATGAGCGACTTGGTGCAGTGGTTGCTTGTGGCTCTACCAATGTGCCAACAGTGCGCTTGCCACGTGAGCGATTAGGTGCAGTGGTTGCTTGTGGCTCTGCAGCCATGCGTGCAGTGCTTGCTTGTGGATCTATGGGTGCAGTGCGATTACCTTGTGACTCGTGTTGTCATGTCTCTTCGCTTAACACAAAGTGTCACCTTGCGCTGCAGGTTCATATCAGCATACACGTCTGTGGTTCTCAGCTGAGCACCCGCAGCACGGGACAATACATGCTGAGCTGCACTACACGTTTCCTTTACCATCTGCCATGGTAATTTACAGTGCACGATAGCTATCTCAGGTGCATACTCTGGATCAACTACAAAACCAACTGAACATACACTCCCGGGAAGGACTAAAGCATCCTGCTTGGGCGCTCGCTCCCCTAAAGGTATAAGCGTCAATCCATTTGCGCAGCAACTCGTCAGCAGAGCTTGTGAGCTCCTGGTCCTTGCCGGCTGGAATGACCCTAGGCTGCTGGCTAGCAACCTTTATCCTCACACCAGGCCTACGACCCTCGATAGGTTCGCCACTCGTCGTGACGACCAAGGTTCGTGTGTGAAGACGCTCGTTGCCTCGTTGAGCCTCGAGCTATATGCAACCTCGTTCCATCCTTGTTCCTCGGTCATGAGCAACGCTGGGCAACGCTACATTGCCAGAGCCTCGTATCGCTGCCTTGCATCCTCGTTGCAGGCAGTATACAGGAATCTCTGGCTATCCTGTGTCTAGGACAGCACAGGACCTGCCACAGTCCTGCAAGGACGTACATCCTTGCAGACCTGCTGGCTGGTTACTGGCTTCTACTAGTAGCCACAGTACCGTTGAGCCCTCAGTACACTGTGTCCCAGTCACGTGAGAGTCCAGGCTAAGCCTGTGCAGGCACGGCCTGCCACGTGTCCTGTCCCGACTATGCCCTGAGTGTGCCCCGCCCTCGCCCACCGGTCGGCAGTACTTCGGGACTTGATAACTTTCTAGTCCCTTGTCTGTTCTAGGCGGTTGACACGGCGTTGGAAAGGTCTCCTCAACCTGCATCCATCTAGCACATTGGTGCCCCAATATGCTAACTCCAACCCTTTCTTGTTTTGGAGCTTGGACCAGCCTGAGAACCTATCAGCCACTGTCCCCACAAGCCTTTAGACATCTGATCCCTCCCAGAGACCAGACCTGCCTTTTCTTTTGGAACCTGAGGTGCCTCCAAATATTAGCTAGGCCTGCTCATTGGTTCAAAGGTTGCCCTCTGACCCACATGACATCCCAACCCTTTCTTTGGGAACCTGGTGTAGATTAAAGTTAGGTCTTCACTTAGTCAGAGGAGTTTGGATAGAGGAGTCCATGAACGTACTATTGTGAGTTCCTGGTCATCCAGTTATCACAGGCGCCCGTTCATATGGCGCCCGCCACGGAGCCTCCTTTATCTTTTAAATCCTTCCAAAGACTGAGAGAGCCCTGACAAATGTTAGCCAACACATGGGGAGCCCATGTCCTCACTGAGTCTCACTCAGGATTCATACATGCCAGGCTGAGGTCAGCTGGGGAATCGAACCCCACCCCATATCCTCCAGGTTTGGATCAGCTCCTGGAACTGAGCATCACAAACAACAAGACATGACAATAACAAGATTATGTTTTATTATAAAGGAGTATAACCCATAGTGAGGCCCCTGGCAACCACGTCCAACATGGTCACACAACCAGGGATTTTATTAGCATGCAACAGGTTGGTTACAGAGAATATATACAAATGTACAGCAACCTGTTAGAGCCAACACTTGGGCTGCCCTTGCAGGGTCCATTCCATGAAGACCCAAGGCCCATTACAAAGTCCTTAAGACTCTTCTGCAGCTCCATGACAGAGCCAGGCGAAATTCTCAGCCAGGGGAGTGACTCCACCCTGACCCCTGTCCAGCAGAGTGTGTCTGAACTCTGAAGGACCTGCTGTCAGCCACCACGTGGCTGCCCAGCCCACTGGGATGCCTCCCACCTAGAGCAAGGCTGTTTGGTCTACTCTGGCCCTCCCCCCTTGGAGGCCATGAGCCCACGAAGCAAAGGGTATTGCAGCTCAGCCTTCTCCTCCAGCTTGGTGAGAGCATCTGCAGGGTTGTCCACGCCAGCCACATGTTCAATGTTAGCTAAGCAAGACATTTCCTTGAGCAACAAATAATCAAGGTCCCTGCTCCTGGCCAGCTGCCTGTGCACAAACTGCACCATGCCCATGCTGTCAGTTCTTACCAGTGTGTGCATCTGCAACCGACAGGAAGCTACTTGACATAGCTGGTAAAATAGCTCCCTCAAGTAAAGAGCAGTATGAAGCCCTTCACAGATTGCTCTGCACTCAGCAATGTCACTGCTGGGAGTTACCCTGTTCTGCAACCGACTGTACCAGCAGACCAGAGAGGACTGTTCCTGCACCAGGGATATTAATGCTGCTGCACGGCCCCTGACCTCTGTGACTTTCCTACTATCCATAGAACTGTCCACATAGAGCATCATGTCAAAAGGCCTGTACAAATCCAAAGGACCCAGCATGAGAGGGGAAGACATGCGAACAGCCTCTACCACTCTCTCAGCACCCACCTCAACCAGTTGGGAATCGGTCAACCGACTCAGTACCAACAGGTCAGGAGCACAAATGCTGGCCAGCCATGCCAACATACCTCGTATTGTTGCACATCTGGCCTGGGTGATGGGCTCCTGCAAGGCATCTATGATCTGCTGAGGATAATCCTTACCACCCTCCAGCTGGATGGACCATGTACCCTGAGTTAGCATTTTGGGCAACCAATATGCTAAGTGGACGCAGTTTGGAAAGACCTTTCCAACGCCGTGCTGACCGCCTGAAACAGACAAGGGACGAGAAAGATATCAAGTCCCGAAGTCCTAGCCATCCGTGGCCGACTAGGGTGCAGTCCTCTGGCATAGTGGACAGGACACGTGGCAGGCCGTGCCTGCACAGGCTTAGCCTGATTATCACGTGACTGTGGTCCACGTAGATCAGAGGAGCAGCAGCCTGTGACTGGTGGAATACTGGAGCTGGCACAGGTCTGCAAGGATACTAGGCCTTGCAGGCTTGTGACAGGTCCTGTACTTCCTAGGTTGCAGAGTCTAGGCAAATCCAGTTCGTCCTGGCTCTGCACTGATGCCAGTGGACGTTGAGGATTTGCTTGCACGCCTGCACGTGCCTCGTCACACCGATGGGAACGAGGAACAACGCAAGGATATAGCTTGGTCATGGGGGATGACCAGCTATCTCGAAAAGCACGAACCGTGGGTGCCACCTTGGTCGTGGAAGTGCCCATTGTGGTCGTGGCCTGGTGAACAGATTTAAGGTTGCTGCCTTGCAACATTGGCTAAGACGCGCTGTGAAATATCAAGAGCTCACATACGCTGGGGAGCTCTTTCTAACTCGTATTATTGTCTCCTTACTTCTTCATGTCCAACGTGCCGAGGGAACAGGCCATTGAGCCTTCGCAAAGCCAGAGCTCGCAGCCGCAGCTTCGGGTAGGAGCCCCGGAGCGATCACGACCTTTTCATCCCTACGCTCATCCGAGCACCGCATCAACCTTCGTCCAGGCGGCGTACCTGGCAAGGGGGCTGGCGAAGAAAGGTTGGGTAGCAGTTTGCGGAACTGCAGCAGGGCCGGCGGCGAGAGTTAAGTAATGCAATACGCATTACTTTTGCATACTTGCAAGTATGCAAAAGTAATGCGTATTGCATTACTTAACTAAAATTGGGCCGCGTGGGGAAATCCGGCGTTCCGCACACACCGCTCGTTACCGAGGTGACTCGATTAATTACGACTCGGCTATTCCCAGCCTCACGCCGTAATTCCTATTTCGACTTGGCCTACCCGGCCTCCGCCAAACATAGAAATCCACAAATATTTCGACTTGGCCTCCCAGGCCTACCCGCCGCAAATATTTCCGTGCCTCCGAGAGGATTCGAACCCGGTACCCCAGGAGCGAACGCCAATCTTAGTTAAGTAATGCAATACGCATTACTTTTGCATACTTGCAAGTATGCAAAAGTAATGCGTATTGCATTACTTAACTAAAATTGGGCCGCGTGGGGAAATCCGGCGTTCCGCACACACCGCTCGTTACCGAGGTGACTCGATTAATTACGACTCGGCTATTCCCAGCCTCACGCCGTAATTCCTATTTCGACTTGGCCTACCCGGCCTCCGCCAAACATAGAAATCCACAAATATTTCGACTTGGCCTCCCAGGCCTACCCGCCGCAAATATTTCCGTGCCTCCGAGAGGATTCGAACCCGGTACCCCAGGAGCGAACGCCAATCCAAGTATGCAAAAGTAATGCGTATTGCATTACTTAACTAAGATTGGCGTTCGCTCCTGGGGTACCGGGTTCGAATCCTCTCGGAGGCACGGAAATATTTGCGGCGGGTAGGCCTGGGAGGCCAAGTCGAAATATTTGTGGATTTCTATGTTTGGCGGAGGCCGGGTAGGCCAAGTCGAAATAGGAATTACGGCGTGAGGCTGGGAATAGCCGAGTCGTAATTAATCGAGTCACCTCGGTAACGAGCGGTGTGTGCGGAACGCCGGATTTCCCCACGCGGCCCAATTTTAGTTAAGTAATGCAATGCGCATTACTTTTGCATACTTGCAAGTATGCAAAAGTAATGCGTATTGCATTACTTAACTAAGATTGGCGTTCGCTCCTGGGGTACCGGGTTCGAATCCTCTCGGAGGCACGGAAATATTTGCGGCGGGTAGGCCTGGGAGGCCAAGTCGAAATATTTGTGGATTTCTATGTTTGGCGGAGGCCGGGTAGGCCAAGTCGAAATAGGAATTACGGCGTGAGGCTGGGAATAGCCGAGTCGTAATTAATCGAGTCACCTCGGTAACGAGCGGTGTGTGCGGAACGCCGGATTTCCCCACGCGGCCCAATTTTAGTTAAGTAATGCAATGCGCATTACTTAACTGCGAGCGACCCCATTGTGATGCAGATTGAGGCTTCGACAGCTCCCGGCGAATTGTCGCGAGAGGCCGTCGAAAAGTTTGTGTCAATACGGGACGAGCTGTCCTCGACCATTTACGGTCTGGAGGTGGCTCACCAGGGCGGGCACGTGACCGTGTCGCAGCTGGATTTGGCGCGGGAGGCACTGGGCCAGATCGTGGCCATTGGACTGGGAGCAGCGCGACTGTTCAACCATCAGGTGGCAACGTCTGTGCTGGGCGCGGGAGTTGAAGTCCCGGACGTGATCAGGCAAGCGCAGGCGCGCGAAGTCGACAACCCCTGGTCGTCGGCAGAGGTGGTTTCACAAACGTGCGAACACCTCGTGAACATTCTTTTGCAGGAGTCACGGGGCAACGCAGACCGGTGGGTGATAACCACACGACCATTTGGGATTTGGTCAACACTCGACACACCGCGGGCGGCGGAACCAGACGCACACGATCCAGTGGTCGAGGTCATCACGGGTCGGGAGGTAACGCCAGAAGACTTCCATTACCAATTCGTTGATCAGCCAGAGGGGATCATCGAACGTTCATCTCAGCAGATAGATCAAGGCGACGGTACCACAGAAGGGTACGCTGCACGACGTCGTGCTGAGCTGCACGTCCCGCAAGAGCCCGAACACGACTACGGTGGTCGTGGGGCTTGCAACGACAAGCGGGGTGGTGGAACGCGGTGGGTGAGGAACCTTGAGTGGGATCGCTCGAGTGGGAGCGAGCCCCGGATCCCAGTGGAGAAGTCTGCAGACGGGCGACCCGTTAGCAGAGTGTTTGGACCCTACGCCGACGGGAGGACGCCGCTGGCAGCGACGAGGAGCGGCCAGAGACGCCCATCGCAGCCACTGCTCAAGAGCGAGAGCTGGAGGCAGCGAACCAAGCAGGTGCTGAGTCAGTAGCTGGGACGGTGCCCACGGCATCCCCCAGCGACACCAGTGCTTGAGTCAGTTCTTCCTTTTCCTTCGCCTTTATTGTTGTGTCCCCACTGTATATAATGCCTCGTGGCAAACCGGGCGACGGCGACAAGGGCGAGGAGGGGGCACCGGCTGGAGAGAGCCAGGAGCCTGGGAAGGGCAAGGAGGCGCTGGTGGGAGAGGCGATCCCAGCCAGCGACGGCGATGGGGGAAAGCGACCAGGGAGCAAGAGGCGACACGAAGACTCGGTGGAGGAGGCGCGCAAGGCGCGGGCGCTGGGGGCATCTGATGCAATAACGGTGGCGAATGGGCAACCTGCCGTGGAGAAGCGTAAGAGGGACCCCTCTGCTGACGGCAATGGTAAGAGGCCTCATGTGGATGTGCTCTCCCCTGTGCCTGCTGGACCAAGTGGTGCTGTTGTTGTGACACCCGCTGTGGTGGAGCCAGTGAAGGCGCTGCCAGGGTCGAGACCTCACATGAGTGCTGTCACTGTTATGAATGGACAAAAGCCTCTTAACCCACCACTAGCACAGGAAGCTTTGGACAAGTGGCTAGAGGACATGGAGCTTGTTGTGTTCTCCGTGGACCCCACTGTCAACCTAGTGCAAGTGTTTCACTCGTCCACGTGCAACAGGGACTCGTCAGAGCGTGTCAGGGAGAAGGCTAGGACTGCTGTCAAGGATAAGCTAACCTGGGCACAGTTCCTGGAAGGGTTGAGGGAGAGTTCTCTGACAAGGTTCTCAACCTCACCAACTACTACAAGCACCAGTATGACACCTTTGAGATAGTGGGCCCTGTGGCAGAGGAATGGGCTAGGCTCAACCGTATCAGGACAAGGGGGCCAAGTATGGCTTCCTGGTCACAGATAGGGCCTTGGCAGACTATTTCCTGGACCGTATGGGTTTGAGTGTGGATGGGAGGAACGGTGCCCGCATGTTTCTTAACCAGACTGATGGCTCCTTGCGTGCTCTGGAGCTTGTAATCCTCAGCATAAGGAAGCCAGAACCTGCCTGCAAGGCTATCCAGTCCCATGGCAGCAATGCCACCTCCGCTGTGCAGGGCCAAGGTGATGTCCCCGGGTACCCAGCCCGTGATGGGGCAAGGCCCAACAAGCGTAAGCGCTTCAGGCGCCAGAGGCAGGGGCTCAGGGTGGCAAGGGTGCAGGTCCCCAAGGAGGGGTTGGGGGCCAGCAAGCTGGTGGTCAGCAGGGTAAGGGTGGCCAAGGGCAAGGCAAGGGCCAAGCTCAAGGCAACCAGGGCAAGCAGGGTGGGCAGCCTCAGGGAGGCCAGGGGAAGCCTGGCAAGGGTGGGGCTGGGTCTGGGAAGAAGGGTGGAGCATGTTTTGTGTGTGGCAAGGAAGGTCACTGGCGTCGTGAGTGTCCTGACAGGAAGGCCAAGCCTGCTGGGGCAGGAGGCCAGTCTGGGCAGCAGTGACTAGCTACATCATCCCCTGTAAATAGTCAATCACCCCTTGGGGAAGGTGTGCTGGATGTACATAAGGACGGGGGTGTGCCCCTTGTGCAGCACCAAGGGTGTAAAGATGTTGTTCTTCCACTGGATTGCAATAACAATGCTGCAGCTGAATTCCCTATGCCTCATGCAGGTGGTGGGTCTCCAGCAGGTGCTGGCCTGGAGGGCCAAGGGACCTTGCTGGAAGGGCCTGGAGCGGTCCAGGGTGCAGGGCCTGACTTGGGGCGTCAGGACGGCCTGCAGGGAAGCCCTGGAACCTCAGGAGTGGATCATGTGTCCCCACACACGGTTCAGACGTCTCGCCAGGTCAGTACTGACAGAGTGCTGAGCTATGCTGAGGCTGGCCATAGATTGCATCATATGTTTGGGCATTCTGGGCAGGCAGCAATGTTTGCTTGGAAGCTAGGTAGGGAGCCTTTGTGGGAGGCTGCCAGGCTGCTGCTGAGAACTGTGGTTGCCAGGAGAATGCTGTTCACCCACCTCAGTCCCATGCTAGGGAGCCTGCTAGGGAGCGTGGCGACATCCAGATGGATATCCAGCATATCAGGGGCTTGTATATATTGGTGGGGTGGACAGGTTCAGCAGATACAGGCTGATAGACGTTCTGCCTGGTATGCAGGAGCACCACTTGTTGTTGGGTATGAAGGCCCTGATCCCAGGCTTTGGGGTGTGCAAGAGTGTGCAGGCAGACTTGCAGTTTGACTGTTTGCTCAAGCATCAGGACCAGCTGCCTTGTAAGCTGGTAGTAGTCCCCAGGGAGAGTCATGGGCAGCAAGGGGCTGTAGAGAGATCCATACGTGAAGTGAAGACAGTGGTGCTAGCAGCAGAGTCAGTGCCACTTGTGGCATCTGCCTTAGAGAGGGCAGCCTGGTGTAAGGGGATAGAAGAGCAGCTGAACCACAGGGTTAACTATTACTTTGATGGTGTGGCTGTCTCTCCCCTGGCCCTGCAGTATAGCTTGTTACCTGAGAACGTGGTGCAGGCCAGTCTTAGGAAGGCAGATAGGTTATTTGCCCAGCTGAGACGTAAGGACAAGAACTGGAATGTGCTGAGGCCTCAGGTGGGGCTGAAGGTCAGGATGTGGAAGGAACCATCTATTCCAGGCAAGCGGGGGAAGTGGCAGGATGGGGTTGTCACTCGTGTGGAAGAAGCTAACAGATCTTGCCTGGTGGCTTTGGAAAAGGATCCAAGGCACGTGTACAGGTTGTCCTGGGCTCATGTCAAGGAAAGAAGGCCACATGCAATCTGGCCTGCAGACGGGCCAGGCCCTCCCAGCTGGGTTGAGGAGCCAGGCCAGAGCCAGGCAGCAGCAGCTAACAATCCTCTGGTGGTGGATGATGGTCTGTCCCTGCTGGAAGATGACGAGCAGGAGGAGGCTGCTGAAGCAACTGTCACAAGGCCAGAGGGGACGGGGCAGCCACCTAAGGCCCGGGGGCCTCTCATGGCGGACGTCATCCGAGCACTCATGCGCAGCAAACATGATCCCAAGGTATCCAAGCTCACGGGGTGGGGGTCGTGCTGGGCAGCTACAATGGAGGTAGATACCAACTCACAGGTGTCTGTCATCAGGGAAGAGGATGCTGTAGGCTTACAGATGTCCCATCCCAGTTGCCTTGCTGTGTCTGATTTCTCAGGAAAGGTGTCCATGAAGATCCTTGGGGAAGTGAGTGTGCCTATCTTAGGGGTGCCCACCACGTTCTGTGTGGTAGAGGGCTATCAGGGGCCTGCCATTCTGGGTCAGAACTTCTTGTGCATGCCAGGGGTTACTTTGACCTCTGATGAGTTGGCACTAGAAGGCAGGGGCAGCCTCCCCCTTGAAAGATATCACTATTCCCAGGGTCTTGCAGTGGCGGTAAGGCTGTTAGGAGTCAGCCAGCTGAGGGTCCTCAAGGTCAGGAGCCCATAGCTGAGGACCTGTTGATAATCCCAACCACCTTTGATCCACGGCAGTTAGGGGTAAACAGGTACCAGATAGCTGCTCACAGTCCTATTCCCTGGCGCCAGCTAGTCGAGATGATGCAGAGCCCCAAGATGGCTAAGGCATGGACTCTTGGCTTTGTTGCTTCTGGGCATGAGTGGATAGTTTCCAACTGTGCAGAACCTGTGGATGAGCTGCCAGAAGTTCACCAGCTGCTCAGATTGATGTTTGTCCTCAAGCTCAAGGAGGTAGATGGTGTCCAGGTGCCACATGTCAGACCAGTTGTAACCGAGTATCATGGCACTGGCCAGTTGTTAGATGAGGAGCTCTATACTCCAGGGATGCTGCATGACACGTGGAGGATTCTGCTGTGTATATTTCTGTCTTTTCTGGTTAAGGGTGTGCCCTATAGCTCTGTGCTGATTGATTTCAAGAGGGCTTTTCTCAAGGGTGACCAAGATCAGGCTAGGCAGACTTGGAGAGATATCCCTCCTTTCTTTGTGACTGTACCTGCTGTATGGAGAGCAGAGATAAAGGCCAGGTACCTGAGAATTCTGAAAGGGTTGGAAGGTCTCAGGTCCAGTCCCATTATCTGGAGAAAGAGCCTAGAGAAATTCTTGAAGAATACTTGTGGGTTTTCTGTGTCTCCAGTGGATCCCTGTTTGTTCCAAGGGTCCCACAATGGCCTTCCTGTCTTTGCCTCACTGCATGGTGATGACCTGCATCTCATAGGTCCACCAGACTGGGTTGAGGCTGTCTTGGCTAAGATCCAGAAGCGGTTTGAGCTGGGTAAGATACAGCACATGGTGGAGAATGAGCCTATGGTCTTCTGTGGCATGCAGGCTACGTTGTTCCAAGCCAAGGGCTCGTGGTTCATCAGGATGGAGGGTGGTAAGGACTACCCACAGCAGATTGTAGATGCATTGCAGGAGCCCATCACGCAGGCTAGGTGTGCTACCATCAGGGGCATGCTGGCATGGCTTGCAAGTATATGTGCCCCTGACTTGCTGGTTCTGAGTCGACTTACTGATTCCCAGCTGGTTGAGGTGGGTGCTGAGAGTGTGGTGCAGGCTGTCATGATGTCTCCCCCTCTCATACTGGGTCCTGTGGATTTGTACAAGCCCCTTGACATGGTTCTCTATGTGGACAGTTCTATGGATAATAGGAAGGTCACAGAGGTCAGGGGCAGGGCAGCAGCATTAGTTACCCTGGAGCAAGATCACACCTCACTTGTTACCTGGTACAGTCGGTTGCAGAACAGGGTTACACCCAGCAGTGATATTGCTGAGTGCAGGGCAATCTGTGAAGGGCTGCATACTGCTCTTTACTTGAGGGAGCTCTTCTACCAGCTATGTCAAGTGGCTTCCTGTAGGTTGCAGCTGCACACACTGGTGAGGACTGATAGCATGGGCATGGTGCAATTTGTGCACAGGCAGCTGGCCAGGAGCAGGGACCTTGACTACTTGTTGCTCAAGGAGATGTCCTACCTAGCTCACATTGAACATGTGCCTGGTGTGGACAACCCTGCAGATGCCCTCACCAAGCTGGAGGAGAAGGCGGAGAGGCAGTACCCCCTGCTCCGTGGGCTCATGGACCCCTTACACGGGCGGCCATAGAGACCAGGCCTTGCTTCAGCTTGGGTGTCCCCAGTGGGCTGCTTGACCAAAGTACCAAGTGGTGACTGGTGCTTACTGGTTGACAGCCGGTCCTTCAGGGTTAGGTACACCCTCCTGGACAGGAGTTGGTGTGGAATGTCACTCCTACCAGCTGAGAATCATGCCTGGCCCTCCCCATGGGGTTCAGAAGAGTCGCCAGGACTTAAGTCGACGCCTTTGGCCTCAAACAGTTAGGCCATGCAAGGGCAACCCGAATGCTGGTTCTTACAGGTTGCTGTATATATGTTTTCTAGTGCTTGTTTCCAACCTGTTGCTAATAAAGAACCTGGTTGTGTGACCATGTGGAACATGGTTGCCAGGGAGCCACATTCTGGGTTATATATTGCTTGAATAAAACATAACCATGTCATGTCATTCTCATGTTGTTCTCATGGTTGTAATGTTTCTCTTGTGTGAAGTTCCAGGTCACCTATAAACCTGGAGGTTGGGGTGGGGTTCAATTCCCCAGCAGAGCCACAGCCTGGCATGAGTGATTCCTGGGCTTAACACCCAGTGAAGACATGGGCTCCCCAATAAGGCAGTATTGTGTAGGTGCTACCTGAGTCTCTTTGAGCATAAAAGGGAAAGGCTGGCCAAGGCGGGCGCCATAAGAACGGGCGCCTGTGATAACTGTGAAAGATCAGGAACTCACAATAATACGTTCTTGGCATCCTTTAATCCCAGCCATTGGACTAGGTAATGTGCCTTGACTTTAATCTAACACCAAGTTCCCAAGGAAAGGTTGGGAGCTGACCAAGGGGTCAGGGGATAACCTGGGGTGACCTCTGATTCACTGGCCAGTACACCTAGCCTGGTCCAAGGGCGTATATGTTGTTTCCCAAAAGGAGGCAGGACCCTGGGCCCTATCAGGTCTGATCAACCCCAAGGGACCAAGCGGTCTGTGGCTGAGTGGGCACAAGCAAGGTTAGGCTTGTTTCAAGCTGGTCCAGCTCCAAAAGAAGAAAGGGTTGGAGTTAGCATTTTGGGCAACCAATATGCTAAGTGGATGCAGTTTGGAAAGACCTTTCCAACGCCGTGCTGACCGCCTGAAACAGACAAGGGACGAGAAAGATATCAAGTCCCGAAGTCCTAGCCATCCGTGGCCGACTAGGGTGCAGTCCTCTGGCATAGTGGACAGGACACGTGGCAGGCCGTGCCTGCACAGGCTTAGCCTGATTATCACGTGACTGTGGTCCACGTAGATCAGAGGAGCAGCAGCCTGTGACTGGTGGAATACTGGAGCTGGCACAGGTCTGCAAGGATACTAGGCCTTGCAGGCTTGTGACAGGTCCTGTACTTCCTAGGTTGCAGAGTCTAGGCAAATCCAGTTCGTCCTGGCTCTGCACTGATGCCAGTGGACGTTGAGGATTTGCTTGCACGCCTGCACGTGCCTCGTCACACCGATGGGAACGAGGAACAACGCAAGGATATAGCTTGGTCATGGGGGATGACCAGCTATCTCGAAAAGCACGAACCGTGGGTGCCACCTTGGTCGTGGAAGTGCCCATTGTGGTCGTGGCCTGGTGAACAGATTTAAGGTTGCTGCCTTGCAACATTGGCTAAGACGCGCTGTGAAAGATCAAGAGCTCACATACGCTGGGGAGCTCTTTCTAACTCCCTGCTGTTGGACCAAGGTCGCCTGCATTCCACAAAACACCATGGGCTCATTCTCAACCATGTACTGGATCTTACCCAGTTCAAACCGTTTCTGGATCCTGGCCAGAGTCAACTCTTGCCAAGTGGGATGGCCCAGGAGATGCAGATCATCACCATGCAGGGAGGCAAACGCTGGCAGCCCCTCATAGCTACCCTGAAACAGACAAGGATCAACTGGAGAGACTGAGAGACCACAGACAGACCTGAGGTACTTCTCCAAGCTCTTCCTCCAGATGATGGGACTCGATCTAAGGCCTTCTACGCCTTTGAGAATCCGCAAATACCTCGTCTTCAGCTCTGCCCTCCACACTGCAGGCACCTTAACAAAGAAAGGGGGTATTGTGCGCCAAGTATCCTGTGCTTCCTGCTGATCACCCTTAAGAAAAGCCCTCTTGAAATCTACCAACACAGAGCTATAGGGTATCCCCTTCTGTAGAAAAGACAAGTAAATGCACAACAAAATCCTCCATGTATCATGCAGCATCCCTGGTGTGTAAAGCTCCTCATCTGCTAACTGTCCAGTGCCATGGTACTCAGTCACAACTGGTCTGACATGTGGCACCTGCACGCCATCTACCTCCTTGAGCTTGAGGACAAACATCAATCTGAGCAGCTGGTGATCCTCAGGGAGGACATCCACAGGCTCTGCACAGTTGGCAACTATCCACTCATGCCCAGAAGCAACAAAGCCAAGAGTCCATGCCTTAGCCATCTTGGGGCTTTGCATCATCTCCACTAGCTTGCGCCAAGGTACAGGACTCGTTCCTGGGATCTGGTACCTCTGCACACCCAACTCACGTGGGTCAAACGTAGTAGGGAGGATCAGCAGGTCCCCAGCAATGGGCTCCTTTGTATCAGGACCCTCTGCCTCTAGACCCCTCACAGCCCTTACAGCCACACTAAGACCCTGGGAGTAGCGATATCTCTGCAAGGGAAGGCGGCCCTGCCCTTCTAATGCTAGCTCCTCAGAGGATATCCTCACCCCTGGTAAGCACAAGAAGTTCTGACCTAGAATGGCAGGCCCCTGATACCCTTCAACCACACTGAACGTGGTGGGCACCCCCAGGATAGGCACACTCACTTCTCCCAAGATCTTCATGGACACATTCCCAGAGAAATCAGACACAGCTAGGCAGCTAGGGGATGACCACTGCAAGCCTGCAGCATCCTCTACCCTTAGAATGGACACCTGTGAGTTGGTATCCACTTCTAGTGCTGGTGCCCCACATGACCCCCATCCCGTGAGCTTAGATACCTTGGGATCACGCTTGCTGTTCTGCAGAGCTCGAATGATGTCCGCCATAAGCAGCCCCCTGGACTGTGGTGCAGCCCTGGCCACCTCTGGCCTTGTGACAGACGTCTCAGCAGACTCCTGCTCACCCTCATCCATCCAGGACAGACCATAATCCAAGCATGGTGGGTTAGCATCTGCTGCCTGGCTCTCATCCTGCTCATCTCCCTCCAAGGGAGGATCAGGGCCGTCTTCAGGCCAGATTGCAGTTGGCCTTCTCTCCTTGACGTGAGCCCAGGATAGCCTGTACACGTGCTTGGGATTACTCTCCAAAGCCACCAGACAAGAATGGTTAGCTTCCTCAACATGGGTTACCTGCCCATCTTGCCACTTGCCACGCTTGCCTGGTAATGACGGTTCCTTCCACATCCTGACCCTCAGTCCCACCTGGGGCCTCAGCATTTTCCAACCCTTGTCCTTACGCCTCAATCTGGAAAACACCCTGTCTGCCTTCTTCAGGCAGGCTGCCACCACGTCCTGTGATAGCATACCAAACTGCAATGCCAGGGGAGAGACTGCCACACCATCATAGTAATAGGTTACCCTGTGGTTAAGCTGCTCCTCAATCCCCTTACACCAAGCTGCTTTCTCTAGAGCTGATGCCACAACAGGCACACTCCTAGCTGCTAGCACCACTGTTTTTACTTCACGTATAGATCTCTCTACAGCTCCCTGCTGCCCATGGATTCCCTAGGGACCACTACCAACTTACAAGGAAGCTGGTCAGCCAGCTTGATCAAGCAGTCAAACTGCAAGTCAGCTTGCACCTTGGTGTACACCCCAAAGCCTGGCAACAAAGACTGGAGACCCATCAACAGCTGATGCTCCTGCATTCCAGGAAGAATGGTCAGCAACCTATATCTGCTAAACCTATCCACCCCCACCAACAGATACATGCCCCTGATGTGTTGGATGTCCACCTGGATATCCCCCCGCTCTCTAGCAGGTTCTCTGGCATGGGACTGTGGGAGGCGAACAGCATTCTCCTGACAGACACAATTCTGAGCAGCTGCACTGCAGGCCTCTAGCAAAGGCTCCTTGCCAATCTTCCAAGCAAACATCTCTGCCTGCTTAGAGTGACCAAAGATATGGTGTAGAGTGTTTCCAGCCTGAGCATAGCTCAACCCCCTGTCAGCCTGGCTGCACAGAGAGGAACGTGACAAAGACTGTGTGCTTGGGATAGCACGACCCACCTGCTGTTCTCTTGCTCCAGGGACCTCCTCCAAGGTAGCTCGGCTCCCAGAGCCAGCCCCGGTTCCCACAGAAGCTGCAGGTCCTTCCAGTCTGGCGGCTTGACTCCCAGAGTCAACCCCAACAACTGGAGACCCTGCACCTGCCACAGGCACAGGGAATTCCACTGCTGCAGCAGCGTTATTGCAATCATTGAGTGGAAGCACCTCATCATTCCCAACCCCTTGCTGCTGCACAAGAGGGACACCCCCATTACTATGTACAACTGTTCGTCCCACTAGGGGTGATTGACTATTTACAGGGGACAACATTCAAGTCATGGCTTACCCACCTGGCCAGAGCCTGCTCCAGCAGACTTGGCCTGGTCTGGGCAGTCACGTCGCCAATGACCCGTCCTGCCACATCCAAAGCACTTGTCATCCTTCCCAGCAGCAGCCTTCTTCAGGCCACCCTGGTTCTGGCTGCTCTGACTGGCCTGGGTGCCCTGGCCCTGGCTCTTGCCTTGCCCTTGGCCACCCTTGTTCTGCTGACCACCCTGGTGACCACCAGCCTGCTGCTGACCCTTGCCTTTGGATCCCTGCTGCTGGCCCTTGCCACCCTGGTTACCATTCTGCCTGCGCCTGTTAGCCCTCTGACGCCTACTAGGTCTGGTTTCTCCCTGAGCACCCTGCCCAGGGGCGTCACCATGGACCTGATGAGCGGAGGCTGAAGGGGCACCAGTCACCTGGATTGCCTTGCAAGCAGCATTGTCAGATGGACGGATATTGAAAATAACCTTTTGCAAGGCTGGCCACGTCCCATCTGTCTGATCAGCAAACATCCTAGCTGCATTTCTCCCATCCACACTCAGCCCCATGCGATCCAGGAAGTAATCTGCCACTGCTCTATCAGTCAGATTGAAGCCATGCTTGGCCCCCTTCTCCCTGATGCGTGTGAGCCGCTGCAGCTCCTCAGCTATTGTGCCCTTGATCTCAAAGGTATCATAGCTGAGCTTATAGTGATTAGTGAGGTTGAGTACCTTATCAGAAAACTCCTGACGTAGGCCCTCTAGGAACTGAGACCAAGTCAGCTTGTCCTTGACAGCCTGCCTAGCCTTGTCCCTCACCCTCTCACTTGAATCCCTATTAGTCGTGGATGTGTGGAATACCTGCACAAGGTTGACAGTGGGATCTACAGAGCATGAAACTAGCTCCATATCCTCCAACCACTTGTCTAGCTCTTCCTGTCCCACAGGAGGCTTGAGAGGCTTCTGGCCATTCATCACAGCCACAGCACTCATATGAGGTCTAGTCCCAGGCAAAGCACGAGGGTCACTGCCAATGACAGCAGCTCCTACTGGTGCTAATGGCGCAGGAACATGAGCTGCAGGAACACCAGACGGAGGCACACATGGTCTCTTACCAGGTGCTTGCCGTTCAGCATCATTCTGGCCCTCCCCCGTCAGCACCACGCCGTCGGTTGGCCACCCTGCACGCTCCTCCCCTTGTGCCACCTCTTTCCTCTTCCGGTTGGACGCCCTCCTGCCATTGACGCCCTCTGCCGTTGGGATTGCCTGTCCCTCTGGCACGACGTTGGCGGGGCCTCCCGTGTCTGCCCTTGCCTCACCCCCGCCATCCCCCGCTCCGCCCCGCTCCCGCTGCCGCCCCGCGCGTGTTACGAAGCATTATAGAATACACAGAAAACACACGCAGATATGGCCGCTGGAACCCACTCAGGCTCACGCACTTACTCCAGACGAGGCCGCCTCCTGGCTTGCACTCGCCTGCCCCTCCTCACGGTCTGGACGCTGCTCAACACCCTCAGCAACCGTGTGGCTGCTGCTGCCTCTGCGACAATCTGGAGGTCTGGGTTAAACTCTCCCAGCACGCAGGTCACAGGTCGCCCGTCTTCCTTGCGTTCGACTGGATGTTGTGTCTCGCCTGGGTTGCGATGCCAAGCAAGATTGCGCAACCACCGCTTACCGCCGCCGACAAGCTCGTTCTGCTCGCCTCGGCCGTAACGGTCGTACTCGTGAGTCGCCTCACGAGGGATATGCAGATCAGCTCTCTGCCTTGCCTCGTAGGTCTCGGTAGTGCCGTCGCCCTCGTTTATCTGCTGGGCTGAGCGCTTGACGGAGCCCTCTGGCTTGTCAGTCCACTCAAAATGGACGTCTTCAGGCGTCTTCTCGACCCCTGCGACAATCTCCACCTCCGGACCCCACGCAGTGGTGGTTTCCGGCCTCGGTGTATCAAGCCTTGAGTAGACCCCGAAAGGCTGCGTGGTAATATAGAACCTGTCTGCGTACCCTCTCGACTCTTGCAAAAGGACAGCAACAAGATTCTCAATGGTTTGGGCAAATACCTCCGCCGTGCTCCAAGGATTTACCGTCTCCCGAGCACGCGCGTTCCGGATGATGTCGGCGTCTGGTACCCCCTCTCCTAGCACTGCTGTCGCCACCCAGTGGTTGAACAGTCTGGTGCTGCCGAGCGCTGTTGCCACGATCTGGCTAAGCGCCTCCCTGGCTAGGTCGAGACCGGCAAGCGTGATATGGGCGCCCTGATAAGCGACCTCCACACGATTAGCAGTTTCAGCTAGCGCGTCACGAATGCGCACCAACTCTTCCACCGCCACTCGCCCCGTCTCACCTGGAGAAATCACGACGCGAGCCCGTTGTATAATCGGGTCCGCCGCCGCTGGCCTGTTGCCTCCCCCACTCACCGCCACCCACCCCTCTTCTGCCAAGTGCCTCGCTACGTAGGCCGCTTGCACGAATGTTGGAGCGTTTGCTTGGTTACGGTAGGGGAAAAACGCTTGCGCGTCTCTCTGCTCGTTCGCCTCACCAGCACCGTGGCTGCTTGACGATGAACCAGACATGAAAGCGTGGAAGCAATAGTACGATTTGCGCAGCAACTCGTCAGCAGAGCTTGTGAGCTCCTGGTCCTTGCCGGCTGGAATGACCCTAGGCTGCTGGCTAGCAACCTTTATCCTCACACCAGGCCTACGACCCTCGATAGGCTCGCCACTCGTCGTGACGACCAAGGTTCGTGTGTGAAGACGCTCGTTGCCTCGTTGAGCCTCGAGCTATATGCAACCTCGTTCCATCCTTGTTCCTCGGTCATGAGCAACGCTGGGCAACGCTACATTGCCAGAGCCTCGTATCGCTGCCTTGCATCCTCGTTGCAGGCAGTATACAGGAATCTCTGGCTATCCTGTGTCTAGGACAGCACAGGACCTGCCACAGTCCTGCAAGGACGTACATCCTTGCAGACCTGCTGGCTGGTTACTGGCTTCTACTAGCCACAGTACCGTTGAGCCCTCAGTACACTGTGTCCCAGTCACGTGAGAGTCCAGGCTAAGCCTGTGCAGGCACGGCCTGCCACGTGTCCTGTCCACTATGCCCTGAGTGTGCCCCGCCCTCGCCCACCGGTCGGCAGTACTTCGGGACTTGATAACTTTCTAGTCCCTTGTCTGTTCTAGGCGGTTGACACGGCGTTGGAAAGGTCTCCTCAACCTGCATCCATCTAGCACATTGGTGCCCCAATATGCTAACTAATCCCTCTAAAGGGAGCTCTTTCACAGAACCGGCATCAAACAGAGCGACCTTTAAAAATACTTGCCTACTCCATCCTTCCGTCGGGGCACGTAGGAAACTGTGCAGAATGTGTGTGATGCGGCCATACCTAGCCCCCTCTTTACCATAAACCATTACTCCAGAGTTGCGATGGCGAACAGTTTGTCGAAGGTCGGCGACTGCAGTTCGGTAATTGCTGCCATTGATGTGGATTGAGTCATGCTCGTCACAAGCAGGCTCCATGCCACACACCGCTGCCGTAATCATCGTGGGGAGGCGTGGCTCCTGGTTTTGCGTGATCCATTGCTTCAACCACGCCAGGTTGCCAACGTGAACGAGCCGACGCCTGCAAGTGACAAAGGCGAATAACGTACATCACATTGCAAAATCAATTTAACATACAATTAAACATAGTTGTGTTACGTCCCAGCCCAGACACACCTAGCCTGAGCTACGTAGCGAAAGACCCTCCTTGCCGGAATTAGGAATAATTCAAGGTAGCATAATGTAGGTTGCGCTTCACGACGTGAGTCGTGAGATATCTAGCATCACGGCTTGATACCAAGCTAATTTGTACACACTTATAATGGCTAGCAAGACCAATTACAAATGGATAATTGCCCCGGGCTCAATGTGTAGGCGTATTCGCACTTATCATTCATCAAACCAAGAGGACGAGACTCTCGTCCTCGGACTAATTTAACCTAGGTGGGTAGCGGCGCAGATACACACCAAATATCCTACTGGACAATCCAAGTCACTCATTCCGCGTAGGATCCGGGCCGACATCGACCCCCAACTACAGGATCCACGCCTAGAACTATAGACAGACCCAGAACTGGCGCGGCGCCACGGCACCGGCCCCTCAAAGGTCAACCTAGGACCAAAATAACTAGTCCAATTCACACAATAGTCAATATTCATAAAACCCAGTACAACGGCCACAAGACCTTAGTAATTTATTCCATTGTTACGTCCGACTAAAAGGGCCGGGACGTAACACTCCTCCCCCCCCACGGGGGTCGGTAGTCCCTACCGTACAAGGATAGGATAAGGAAGCAAAACAATACTGCTATAAGAGTACTATGTCCCGACCTCGGTTCACCCGCAGGTCAGTAATACCAGTTCCTCTAGAGGTTGATACACGTGACCAACCCTGACGTAGTAGCCAGAACTCTGTGGACTGGATCATTCCGCTATCCGTCCCAAAAACTGAAATATCCACTCTAGCGTCCGCCGCTGGTGGGCCGCCGTTGCTGCTGGGCCTCAAGGAGAGCCCGTCGCCCCACGGGGGTCATTTGACGGATCATCACCCCGGGGTTCGCACATAGATCCCACTCAAAGGCCATCTGATAGGGAGACATCTTATGCCGACCCATCCTGGATAGCTCCACCCACGTACCCCGGGGCCACATGGACAGGAACCCAGCAAGGTACTGGGGGTGGGTAAATAGAAGAGTCAGCGCCGACCGATCCACCACCCCACAGCGGTGCTCGCGAACAAACTGCACCCCCATCATAAAAACCTCTGTGCGCACGTGATCATCGTTGATAGTCACCCTCGGAACCCCTACAATATCAGGCACCACCCGTCCCAGGAAGGCACGCCCTTCCGTTGGGGCCACCTTTGGCGGCGTCACCACGTGCCCAGTTAGAAAGAGCTCCCAACGTATGTGAGCTCTTGGTCTTTCACAGCGCGTCTTAGCCAATGTTGCAAGGCAGCAACCTTAAATCTGTTCACCAGGCCATGACCACAATGGGCACTTCCACGACCAAGGTGGCACCCACGGTTCGTGCTTTCCGAGATAGCTGGTCATCCCCCATGACCAAGCTATATCCTTTGCGTTGTTCCTCGTTCCCATCGGCATGACGAGGCACGTGCAGGCGTGCAAGCAAATCCACAACGTCCACTGGCATCAGTGCAGAGCCAGGACGTACTGGATTTGCCTAGACTCTGCAACCTAGGAAGTACAGGACCTGTCACAGGCCTGCAAGGTCTAGTATCCTTGCAGCCCTGTGCCAGCTCCAGTACCCTACTAGTCACAGGCTGCTGCTCCTCCTGGTCTACGTGGACCACAGTCACGTGATAGACAGGCTAAGCCTGTGCAGGCACGGCCTGCCACGTGTCCTGTCCACTACACCAGAAGACTGCACCCTAGTCGGCCACGGATGGCTAGGACTTCGGGACTTGATATCTTTCTCGTCCCTTGTCTGTTTCAGGCTGTCAGCACGGCGTTGGAAAGGTCTTTCCAAACTGCATCCACTTAGCATATTGGTTGCCCAAAATGCTAACTCCAACCCTTTCTTCTTTTGGAGCTGGACCAGCTTGAAACAAGCCTAACCTTGCTTGTGCCCACTCAGCCACAGACCGCTTGGTCCCTTGGGGTTGATCAGACCTGATAGGGCCCAGGGTCCTGCCTCCTTTTGGGTAACAACATATACGCCCTTGGACCAGGCTAGGTGTACTGGCCAGTGAATCAGAGGTCACCCCAGGTTATCCCCTGACCCCTTGGTCAGCTCCCAACCTTTCCTTGGGAACTTGGTGCTAGATTAAAGTCAAGGCACAGTACCTAGTCCAATGGCTGGGATTAAAGGATGCCAAGAACGTATTATTGTGAGTTCCTGATCTTTCACAGTTATCACAGGCGCCCGTTCTTATGGCGCCCGCCTTGGCCAGCCTTTCCCTTTGATGCTCAAAGAGACCCAGGTAGCACCTATACAAATACTGCCTTATTGGGGAGCCCATGTCTTCACTGGGTGTTAAGCCCAGGAATCACTCATGCCAGGCTGTGGCTTTGCTGGGGAATTGAACCCCACCCCAATCTCCAGGTTTATAGGTGACCTGGAACTTCACACAAGAGATACATGACAACCATGGGAACAACATGAGAATGACATGACATGATTATGTTTTATTCGAGCATTATATAACCCAGAATGTGGTTCCCTGGCAACCATGTTCCACATGGTCACACAACCAGGTTCTTTATTAGCAACAGGTTGGAAACAAGCACCAGAAAACATATATACAGCAACCTGTAAGAACCAGCATTCGGGTTGCCCTTGCATGGCCTAACTGTTTGAGGCCAAAGGCGTCGACTTAAGTCCTGGCGACTCTTCTGAACCCCATGGGGAGGGCCAGGCATGATTCTCAGCTGGTAGGAGTGACATTCCACACCAACTCCTGTCCAGGAGGGTGTACCTAACCCTGAAGGACCGGCTGTCAACCAGTAAGCACCAGTCACCACTTGGTACTTTGGTCAAGCAGCCCACTGGGGACACCCAAGCTAAAGCAAGGCCTGGTCTCTATGGCCGCCCGTGTAAGGGGTCCATGAGCCCACGGAGCAGGGGGTACTGCCTCTCCGCCTTCTCCTCCAGCTTGGTGAGGGCATCTGCAGGGTTGTCCACACCAGGCACATGTTCAATGTGAGCTAGGTAGGACATCTCTTTGAGCAACAAGTAGTCAAGGTCCCTGCTCCTGGCCAGCTGCCTGTGCACAAATTGCACCATGCCCATGCTATCAGTCCTCACCAGTGTGTGCAGCTGCAACCTACAGGAAGCCACTTGACATAGCTGGTAGAAGAGCTCCCTCAAGTAAAGAGCAGTATGCAGCCCTTCACAGATTGCCCTGCACTCAGCAATATCACTGCTGGGTGTAACCCTGTTCTGCAACCGACTGTACCAGGTAACAAGTGAGGTGTGATCTTGCTCCAGGGTAACTAATGCTGCTGCCCTGCCCCTGACCTCTGTGACCTTCCTATTATCCATAGAACTGTCCACATAGAGAACCATGTCAAGGGGCTTGTACAAATCCACAGGACCCAGTATAAGAGGGGGAGACATCATGACAGCCTGCACCACACTCTCAGCACCCACCTCAACCAGCTGGGAATCAGTAAGTCGACTCAAAACCAGCAAGTCAGGGGCACATATACTTGCAAGCCATGCCAGCATGCCCCTGATGGTAGCACACCTAGCCTGCGTGATGGGCTCCTGCAAAGCATCTACAATCTGCTGTGGGTAGTCCTTACCACCCTCCATCCTGATGAACCACGAGCCCTTGGCTTGGAACAACGTAGCCTGCATGCCACAGAAGACCATAGGCTCATTCTTCACCGTGTGCTGTATCTTACCCAGCTCAAACCGCTTCTGGATCTTAGCCAAGACAGCCTCAACCCAGTCTGGTGGACCTATGAGATGCAGGTCATCACCATGCAGTGAGGCAAAGACAGGAAGGCCATTGTGGGACCCTTGGAACAAACAGGGATCCACTGCTGGAGACACAGAAAACCCACAAGTATTCTTCAAGAACTTCTCCAGGCTCTTTCTCCAGATAATGGGACTGGACCTGATATCTTCCAACCCTTTCAGAATTCTCAGGTACCTGGCCTTTATCTCTGCTCTCCATACAGCAGGTACAGTTGCAAAGAAAGGAGGGATATCTCTCCAAGTCTGCCTAGCCTGATCTGCAGACGGGCGACCCGTTAGCAGAGTGCTAGGACCCTACGCCGACGGGGAGGGCCAGGCATGATTCTCAGCTGGTAGGAGTGACATTCCACACCAACTCCTGTCCAGGAGGGTGTACCTAACCCTGAAGGACCGGCTGTCAACCAGTAAGCACCAGTCCCCACTTGGTACTTTGGTCAAGCAGCCCACTGGGGACACCCAAGCTGAAGCAAGGCCTGGTCTCTATGGCCGCCCGTGTAAGGGGTCCATGAGCCCACGGAGTAGGGGGTACTGCCTCTCCGCCTTCTCCTCCAGCTTGACGAGTTAGAAAAGAGCTCCCAACGTATGTGAGCTCTTGGTCTTTCACAGCGCGTCTTAGCCAATGTTGCAAGGCAGCAACCTTAAATCTGTTCACCAGGCCACGACCACAATGGGCACTATCTGGCCCAGTGCCTCCCGCGCCAAATCCAGCTGCGACACGGTCACGTGCCCGCCCTGGTGAGCCACCTCCAGACCGTAAATCGTCGAGGACAGCTCGTCCCTTAGTGACACAAACGTTTCGACGGCCTCTCGCGACAATTCGCCGGGAGCTGTCGAAGCCTCAATCTGCATCACAATCAGGGGTCGCTCGCCGCCGGCCCTGCTGCAGTTCCACAAACTGCCACCCAACCTTTCTTCGCCAGCCCCCTTGCCAGGTACGCCGCCTGGACGAAGGTTGATGCGGTGCTCGGATGAGCGTAGGGATGAAAAGGTCGTGTTCGCTCCGGGGCTCCTACCCGAAGCTGCGGCTGCGAGCTTTGGCTTTATCCTTGCAGCCCTGTGCCAGCTCCAGTACCCTACTAGTCACAGGCTGCTGCTCCTCCTGGTCTACGTGGACCACAGTCACGTGATAGACAGGCTAAGCCTGTGCAGGCACGGCCTGCCACGTGTCCTGTCCACTACACCAGAAGACTGCACCCTAGTCGGCCACGGATGGCTAGGACTTCGGGACTTGATATCTTCCAGTAGGGACAGACCAGCATTCGGGTTGCCCTTCACAGATTGCCCTGCACTCAGCAATATCACTGCTGGGCGTAACCCTGTTCTGCAACGGACTGTACCAGGTAACAAGTGAGGTGTGATCTTGCTCCAGGGTAACTAATGCTGCTGCCCTGCCCCTGACCTCTGTGACCTTCCTATTATCCATAGAACTGTCCACATAGAGAACCATGTCAAGGGGCTTGTACAAATCCACAGGACCCAGTATAAGAGGGGGAGACATCATGACAGCCTGCACCACACTCTCAGCACCCACCTCAACCAGCTGGGAATCAGTAAGTTGACTCAAAACCAGCAAGTCAGGGGCACATATACTTGCAAGCCATGCCAGCATGCCCCTGATGGTAGCACACCTAGCCTGCGTGATGGGCTCCTGCAAAGCATCTACAATCTGCTGTGGGTAGTCCTTACCACCCTCCATCCTGATGAACCACGAGCCCTTGGCTTGGAACAACGTAGCCTGCATGCCACAGAAGACCATAGGCTCATTCTTCACCATGTGCTGTATCTTACCCAGCTCAAACCGCTTCGGGATCTTAGCCAAGACAGCCTCAACCCAGTCTGGTGGACCTATGAGATGCAGGTCATCACCATGCAGTGAGGCAAAGACAGGAAGGCCATTGTGGGACCCTTGGAACAAACAGGGATCCACTGCTGGAGACACAGAAAACCCACAAGTATTCTTCAAGAACTTCTCTAGGCTCTTTCTCCAGATAATGGGACTGGACCTGAGACCTTCCAACCCTTTCAGAATTCTCAGGTACCTGGCCTTTATCTCTGCTCTCCATACAGCAGGTACAGTTACAAAGAAAGGAGGGATATCTCTCCAAGTCTGCCTAGCCTGATCTTGGTCACCCTTGAGAAAAGCCCTCTTGAAATCAATCAGCACAGAGCTATAGGGCACACCCTTAACCAGAAAAGACAGAAGTATACACAGCAGAATCCTCCACGTGTCATGCAGCATCCCTGGAGTATAGAGCTCCTCATCTAACAACTGGCCAGTGCCATGATACTCGGTTACAACTGGTCTGACATGTGGCACCTGGACACCATCTACCTCCTTGAGCTTGAGGACAAACATCAATCTGAGCAGCTGGTGAACTTCTGGCAGCTCATCCACAGGTTCTGCACAGTTGGAAACTATCCACTCATGCCCAGAAGCAACAAAGCCAAGAGTCCATGCCTTAGCCATCTTGGGGCTTTGCATCATCTCGACTAGCTGGCGCCAGGGAATAGGACTGTGAGCAGCTATCTGGTACCTGTTTACCCCTACTAACTGCCGTGGATCAAAGGTGGTTGGGATTATCAACAGGTCCTCAGCTATGGGCTCCTGACCTTGAGGACCCTCAGCTGGCTGACTCTTAACAGCCTTCACCGCCACTGCAATTAAGACCCTGGGAATAGTGATATCTTTCAAGGGGGAGGCTGCCCCTGCCTTCTAGTGCCAACTCATCAGAGGTCAAAGTAACCCCTGGCATGCACAAGAAGTTCTGACCCAGAATGGCAGGCCCCTGATAGCCCTCTACCACACAGAACGTGGTGGGCACCCCTAAGATAGGCACACTCACTTCCCCAAGGATCTTCATGGACACCTTTCCTGAGAAATCAGACACAGCAAGGCAACTGGGATGGGACATCTGTAAGCCTACAGCATCCTCTTCCCTGATGACAGACACCTGTGAGTTGGTATCTACCTCCATTGTAGCTGCCCAGCACGACCCCCACCCCGTGAGATTGGATACCTTGGGATCATGTTTGCTGCGCATGAGTGCTCGGATGACGTCCGCCATGAGAGGCCCCCGGGCCTTAGGTGGCTGCCCCGTCCCCTCTGGCCTTGTGACAGTTGCTTCAGCAGCCTCCTCCTGCTCGTCATCTTCCAGTAGGGACAGACCATCATCCACCACCAGAGGATTGTTAGCTGCTGCTGCCTGGCTCTGGCCTGGCTCCTCAACCCAGCTGGGAGGGCCTGGCCCGTCTGCAGGCCAGATTGCATGTGGCCTTCTCTCCTTGACATGAGCCCAGGACAACCTGTACACGTGCCTTGGATCCTTTTCCAAAGCCACCAGGCAAGATCTGTTAGCTTCCTCCACACGAGTGACAACCCCATCCTGCCACTTCCCCCGCTTGCCTGGAATAGATGGTTCCTTCCACATCCTGACCTTCAGCCCCACCTGAGGCCTCAGCACATTCCAGTTCTTGTCCTTACGTCTCAGCTGGGCAAATAACCTATCTGCCTTCCTAAGACTGGCCTGCACCACGTTCTCAGGCAGCAAGCTATACTGCAGGGCCAGGGGAGAGACAGCCACACCATCAAAGTAATAGTTAACCCTGTGGTTCAGCTGCTTTTCTATCCCCTTACACCAGGCTGCCCTCTCTAAGGCAGATGCCACAAGTGGCACTGACTCTGCTGCTAGCACCACTGTCTTCACCTCACGTATGGATCTCTCTACAGCCCCTTGCTGCCCATGACTCTCCCTGGGGACTACTACCAGCTTACAAGGCAGCTGGTCCTGATGCTTGAGCAAACAGTCAAACTGCAAGTCTGCCTGCACACTCTTGCACACCCCAAAGCCTGGGATCAGGGCCTTCATACCCAACAACAAGTGGTGCTCCTGCATACCAGGCAGAACGTCTATCAGCCTGTATCTGCTGAACCTGTCCACCCCCACCAATATATACAAGCCCCTGATATGCTGGATATCCATCTGGATGTCGCCACGCTCCCTAGCAGGCTCCCTAGCATGGGACTGAGGTGGGTGAACAGCATTCTCCTGGCAACCACAGTTCTCAGCAGCAGCCTGGCAAGCCTCCCACAAAGGCTCCCTACCTAGCTTCCAAGCAAACATTGCTGCCTGCCCAGAATGCCCAAACATGTGATGCAACCTATGGCCAGCCTCAGCATAGCTCAGCACTCTCTCAGTACTGACCTGGCGAGACGTCTGAACCGTGTGTGGGGACACATGATCCACTCCTGAGGTTCCAGGGCTTCCCTGCAGGCCGTCCTGACGCCCCAAGTCAGGCCCTGCACCCTGGACCGCTCCAGGCCCTTCCAGCAAGGTCCCTTGGCCCTCCAGGCCAGCACCTGCTGGAGACCCACCACCTGCATGAGGCATAGGGAATTCAGCTGCAGCAGTGTTATTGCAATCCAGTGGAAGAACAACATCTTTACACCCTTGGTGCTGCACAAGGGGCACACCCCCGTCCTTATGTACATCCAGCACACCTTCCCCAAGGGGTGATTGACTATTTACAGGGGATGATGTAGCTAGTCACTGCTGCCCAGACTGGCCTCCTGCCCCAGCAGGCTTGGCCTTCCTGTCAGGGCACTCACGACGCCAGTGACCTTCCTTGCCACACACAAAGCATGCTCCACCCTTCTTCCCAGACCCAGCCCCACCCTTGCCAGGCTTCCCCTGGCCTCCCTGAGGCTGCCCACCCTGCTTGCCCTGGTTGCCTTGAGCTTGGCCCTTGCCTTGCCCTTGGCCACCCTTACCCTGCTGACCACCAGCTTGCTGGCTCCCAACCCCTCCTTGGGAACCTGCACCCTTGCCACCCTGAGCCCCCTGCCTCTGGCGCCTGAAGCGCTTACGCTTGTTGGGCCTTGCCCCATCACGGGCTGGGTACCCGGGGACATCACCTTGGCCCTGCACAGCGGAGGTGGCATTGCTGCCATGGGACTGGATAGCCTTGCAGGCAGGATCTGGCTTCCTTATGCTGAGGATTACAAGCTCCAGAGCACGCAAGGAGCCATCAGTCTGGTTAAGAAACATGCGGGCACCGTTCCTCCCATCCACACTCAAACCCATTCGGTCCAGGAAATAGTCTGCCAAGGCCCTATCTGTGACCAGGAAGCCATACTTGGCCCCCTTGTCCCTGATACGGTTGAGCCTAGCCCATTCCTCTGCCACAGGACCCACTATCTCAAAGGTGTCATACTGATGCTTATAATAGTTGGTGAGGTTGAGAACCTTGTCAGAGAACTCCTCCCTCAACCCATCCAGGAACTGTGCCCAGGTTAGCATATCCTTGACAGCAGTCCTAGCCTTCTCCCTGACACGCTCTGATGAGTCCCTGTTGCATGTGGACGAGTGAAACACTTGCACTAGGTTGACAGTGGGGTCCACGGAGAACACAACAAGCTCCATGTCCTCTAGCCACTTGTCCAAAGCTTCCTGTGCTAGTGGTGGGTTAAGAGGCTTTTGTCCATTCATAACAGTGACAGCACTCATGTGAGGCCTCGACCCTGGCAGCGCCTTCACTGGCTCCACCACAGCGGGTGTCACAACAACAGCACCACTTGGTCCAGCAGGCACAGGGGAGAGCACATCCACATGAGGCCTCTTACCATTGCCGTCAGCGGAGGGGTCCCTCTTACGCTTCTCCACGGCTGGTTGCCCATTCGCCACCGTTATTGCATCAGATGGCCCTGTCGCCCGCACCTTGCGCGCCTCCTCCACCGAGTCTTCATGTCGCCTCTTGCTCCCTGGTCGCTTTCCCCCATCGCCGTCGCTGGCTGGGATCGCCTCTCCCACCAGCGCCTCCTTGTCCTTCCTAGGCTCCTGGCTCTCCCCAGCCGGTGCCGCCGCCTCGCCCTTGTCGCCGTCGCCCGGTTTGCCACGAGGCATTATATACAAGTGGGGACACAACAATAAAGGCGAAGGAAAAAGGAAGAACTGACTCAAGCACTGGCGTCGCTGGGGGATGCCGTGGGCACCGTCCCAGCTACTGACTCAGCACCTGCTTGGTTCGCTGCCTCCAGCTCTCGCTCTTGAGCAGTGGCTGCGATGGGCGTCTCTGGCCGCTCCTCGTCGCTGCCAGCGGCGTCCTCCCCGTCGGCGTAGGGTCCTAGCACTCTGCTAACGGGTCGCCCGTCTGCAGATTTCTCCACTGGGATCCGGGGCTCGCTCCCACTCTGGCGATCCCACTCAAGGTTCTTTACCCACCGCGTCCCACCACCCCGCTTGTTGTTGCAGGCCCCACGACCCCCGTAGTCGTGTTCGGGCTCTTGCGGGACGTGCAGCTCAGCACGACGTCGTGCAGCGTACCCTTCTACGGTACCGTCGCCTTTGTCTATCTGCTGAGATGAACGTTCGATGATCCCCTCTGGCTGATCAACGAATTGGTAATGGAAGTCTTCTGGCGTTACCTCCCGACCCGTGATGACCTCGACCACTGGTGTGCTTCTGGTTCCGCCGCCCGCGGTGTGTCGAGTGTTGACCAAATCCCAAATGGTCGTTTGGTTATCACCCACCGGTCTGCGTTGCCCCGTGACTCCTGCAAAAGAATGTTCACGAGGTGTTCGCACGTTTGGGAAACCACCTCTGCCGACGACCAGGGGTTGTCGACTTCGCGCGCCTGCGCTTGCCTGATCACGTCCGGGACCTCAACTCCCGCGCCCAGCACAGAAGTTGCCACCTGATAGTTAGATGAGATGCTTAGGCTGACACACGGATTTCCGGCCTGCGCGCCGCGTATTGCCTACCGCGGTTGAGCGGGACACCTCAGTACAGTACGGCAGGGTGTACGGTACTGAGGTGTCATGTGGACCGATGTGCGGTTAGTGCCAGACTGTGCCTAGACTCCAGCTCGACCCGCCAGACCCGGGTTATCCGGTTCTGGACGGGCCGAGTGTAGTTGATGCTAGTAACGTGGTCGCATGGCATTGCAGTGTACAGTTGTCCACTGGTGAGGTGCTGCAGGTAGCACCGCCATAGGCATATAGGCGTAGCACTGGGGAGTGCCGCAGCACCCGAGTTTGCCCAGACGTTCCATTCTGAGCCCTCAGCTTCCATTGCTCTCTCATTGTATTATTGCTAATACAATCATCATTCGCTTTCAGCTTCAGCAGTTGTTCGTCGTCCCTAGTCTCCATCCAACTTGGACTGAAAAGTTCTTTATTTTTTCGAAAAGCAAAAAAATATGGCTTCAAACAACGGCGGCAACAACAACAACAAGGGGAAGGCGCCTGCCAGGCGCACCTCACCCCGACTTTCGCCGGAGGGCACGCCCTCCACCAACGATGCGAGGGTGACGCCCAACGTCACCTTCCGCACGGTGGTCGCCGACCACCCCAGGCGTCGGACCCCGCAGGTGGGGCCCGGCGCCCGGGGGATGGCGAGCGGTCGTCCGTTTGCCACTGGCGGTTCGTCCGCCATGGCACCTGGGGGGCAGGTCCCCCGGGCACGTAATTCCCCCGTCGCAGGTGACGGGGGTCGTGAGCGGAGTGATTCCTCGGAGGAGGATGGGGAGGTGCAGCCTGCGAGGTCACGGCCTTCGCTCGAGATTTCGACACAGACGCCTGCGACGTCTGGTAATCTTTCCGTGGGCCGACAGATGGCCATCATGGACATTGACCGGTATGGGGAACATGTTCCGCCCCTGTCGCGTTCGGGCGCGTACCCCATCTTCTCCCCATTGGGGAGGACGACATCCCAGCGTTCATTTCGGTGAACGGCTGGATCATTCGGCAACGTTTCAGTTGACGGCAGATGAGCCGATCCATGCGATTGAGGTTCATCGGACGCAAACGATGATCGAGAATCGTTTGAGGATGCAGTTCCCCTGATCCAGGTGGCAGTTTGGCTGTGGTGTTTCACCAATAGGCCGCGGCGAAACCCCGGCACTGTTGATCAGTGGGCGTCCAGGCAGCGTCAGAGAGAGGCGCTGCGCGTGGTCGCCACCAGGAGATCACGCTGACTCCGTTGGGGCCGTGGCCCCAAGTCACGCCAGTTGGCTGGGGCCCGGAGAGGCGTGAGGCGGCTGCGATGCCGCCTGCGACGGAGCGCGGGGCGGCAGACGCCCCCAACACGCCCATGGGTGGTGAAGCCACCCAGGACCCTCTGGCAGGTCAGAGGGTCCAACCTCAGCCGCGGGCTCCCCCGCCCAGCGTGGGGGGCCAGGTGGCTGAGGAGGCCACCGGGGTCGCAGGGACCCCGGCGGCGACACAAGCGCCCGGGGTCGCAGGGACCCCGGCAGCGACGCCGGCGCCTCCGGCGCTGGCGGGGGATGCAGCCCCCATGGAGGGTGTCACGGGCACCTCCAGCGGCTCTGGGGGGCAGGCCCCCTCTAGCCGCAACAAGGACAAGGCCCTGGCAGGGCCGGAGGGGCCTCAGGGTCCCACCGGGCTGGGCAGCAGCCAGCACAGCTGGAGGCGACCTGGAAGGTCGGGACTTCATCACCCTGGGTGATGAGGCCGTGTGGCGTGCCATACAGACAGCCACAGCCTCCTTCCGTGGGCTGGCCGACCGGAGCCAGCAGATGCACGTCGCGGAGGCGGGCAGCCTGGTGTGTGCGATTATCACGCACATCCTGGGCTTGCCCAACCTCCAAGAGGGCACACGCAGGGTGTGCGACGACCTGCTGCCTGCCCTGCAGGCTCTCCTCTCAGGGAGGAGGGTGCAGGGCAACAGGGTTCGCCTGGTGCGACTCCTGGAGCTCCTGCACAATGCCATCCTGAGGGGCGGGTAGGTGGTTGCCTACCTGGCTGCATCATGATTTTACTAACCCTACTGACGATGAAGTGTCCCTCTCTCCCACCTTCCATGATTGGGAGGAGGCCCGCAGCAGGAGGCGGGAAGTGACACACACTCACACCCCCACCCAGCCCACCCCTATGTTGCCTAACCCTCCTACACAGCCCATGCTTGCCCTCCTGCTCAGCTCACTCAAGTAGCACTTCCCTCTCAGCATGTCTCTCCTGTGAATGCTGCAGCAGCAACACCATCTTCTCCCTCTCCCCCTGCATCCCCCTCTAGGTTGCCCACTTACAATGAAAACCGTCCTGTGGATAGGATTAATGTCAGGGGGCTGCCTGAGGGGTATACTAGGGAGCAGGGGAATCATGCACTTCTCTCTCTTCAGCTGGCTAGGGAGGAACTGAATGTCAAGAATTGGTTTGGATCTCTCATGCAGGGGGATTTTACCATCAGTCCTCCTCTCAGATTCAGAATCTCATCCTTGTCTTCCAGCGTAGGTATCCCAAGTGGCAGGACACGCAGGCTAGGGCAGTTTGGGAGGCTTTCATGAAGGAGCTAACTGACCTCCTCTCCACCCCCTCATCTGTGGACATATATGGGGCATTCAGGTGGGTAGAGGAATACAGGGTCACATCAGTGGACTATGTGGCTGAGACAAAGAAATATGAGCTAGCCATCAAAGCACGTCCTGATGTCCAGCAGCTAGATCACAAGTTCTTGCTGCGTTCCTTCCTTGAGAAACTCAAACTTGACAAAAACACCTACGCTATGCTTGCAACAGGAATGGCAAAGTACTGGGAGGACATGAAGGAGGCATTGGATTATATCAAGCTGGCCTTGGCTCCCCTTAGCCAGGGGGCCATGGGCACCTCTGTAAAGAGGGTCAGGGGGGAAGAGAGGGAGGAGGAGGATAGGGAGAGGGAAGACAGGAGCAAGAGGCCTGTCACCATGGCAGAAGTGAAGTCCCTGCTGGGACAAATGTTTAAGGGAAAGGGCAAGGGCAAGGGCAAGGGCAAGGGCAAGGGCAAGGGCAGGGGCTGGGGCAAGGGCAAGGGTAAGGGGCAGTCTCCCTCCAAGGGGGGCAGCTCCAGCAACAACAACAACAACAGCAACAGAACAACAACAACAACAACAACAACAACAACAACAACAACAACAACAACAACAACAACAACAACAACAACAACAACAACAACAACAACAACAACAAGAAGCAGGACAAGGAGGACAAGTCTTCTCAGCGGTGCACCCGCTGTGGCATGGTACCATGCGGCCCACCTGCCGCAAGAACGTGGACGAGCTGGGGCATTTGGACGTCCTGTGCCACAAGTGCCACGGGCCGCCCCACGGTGACCCCAAGGACTGCAAGCGGCCTCCTTACGGCAAGAAGTGTGAGTCTCCCTCTCATGCTGGCTTGAGTGTGCCTGCTTCACCTCTTTCATCTGCATGCCCCACTGTCAGAGCAGTGAGCAGTTCTGGAAAGGTGCTACAGCTGGTTTCAGAAGATTATGTCTCTAAACCAACCTTCACATCTATGGTTCCCAAGGTGTGCAGAGTGTCCCCATCAGAGGATGCTCATATCAGTTTTCAGGAGCTTGCTTTGCAGTTGCATTTCCTTTATGGGCATGAAGTGAGTGCAGAGGTGGTGGCAGCAGCAATAGGGGGGGCAGCACTCAGACGTGCATGCCAGGTGGTCAGATCCCACTGCCAGCATTGTCAGTTCAATGCACCCAAACCCCCTAAGTGGCATGTAGCTACCCCACCTAAGTGCAAGGGCAGGGTGGTAGGAGATGTCTTTCATATCAAAGGACAATCTTACTTGGCACTTAAAGATGCATGGTCAAGGTACACAACCATTGAACCATTACCTGGAATGGACAAGACACAGTTGCTCAGGGCTCTCTTGATTGCTCAGGCCAGGTACTACCCTGTGGAGGCATTGTTACTGGATCAGCAGTTCACGTGTCTTGCCAATGAACCAGGGTGTGAGGCTATTGATCTGGCTGGGCTAGAAGATCATGAGAGGCAAGGCATTATTGAAAGGGCCATCAGGTCCATTAAAACCCTTGTAGCCAAAGAAGATGGCAATCTGCTGGCTGACAGTGGGTCATATGCTGACAGAGCTCTGTGGTCCACCAGGTTGTGCCAAGTCCTCAACAGGAGGCCACTCATGAAAACCCCACAAGGGGTGATCATTACACCAGATGGATTGCATGCAGGCATTTATCCACCTGAGGTACTAGCCCTATACAACGCACAGCGAGCACAGACAGCTAGCAGGTTAGCTGTCAAGGATGCAAAGCATCCACGTCCCACCTTCAGAGAAGGGGATCAGGTCCTATTCTACAAGGAGTCGGGACTAGGCAAGGTGGGTACCTGGCATGGGCCAGCCACCATCCTAAAATTTAACACCACTGGCAGGACAGTGTTAGTTAAACACAATGACACGGGAAAGATTCACAGGTGTTCACCTCACAGGATGAAATTGTATTTTCCAACTGTGTCAGACGTGGCAGAGGAGGAAGAGCTGTTGGCCGACAGCCCTGTACAGTTGCCTGGCATCCCAGCGTTGCCCAGTGAGTGGTTGTTTGGAACACCCACTGGTGAGTGTGAGAGCCACACCCACTGTGACACCCAGGTCACCCTTGATGATTGTAGGCAGTCACTGCAGGCTTGGCCCCCTGCAGCAGAGGGTCACATTGGCAAAACAGGTGATCAGCAACCTATCACCTCTTCAAGTGTGAACATAGCTCAGCCACTAGCTGCACCTTCCAAACGCAGCCTAGCAGACGCTGTTCGCATTTTACAAGCAGCTCATAGAGCTAAAGCTCAAACTGCTGCAGGATCAGCTAAGGTGGGGAAGGTTGGGCAGCATGACAATAGCCCATTTATGGTTGCAGTGGACACACAAGCCCAGGTCAGCATTATCAGTGCCCTGGCTGTGCCCCATATGCCTTTGGAACCTTCACCCTGGCACCATGTGGCTGATTTCTCAGGGCAGTCATCCCTCAAGGTATTAGGTCAGGTCATGTTGACTATACTCGGTATCCCCACTCCTTTTCAGGTATTGGAAGGTTATAAAGGGAATGCTTTGTTGGGGGATCCTTTTCTCTGTTACCCTGGTGTCCTCATCTCCAGTGATAGACTATCCATCCAGGACATGGGTGGTGTTGATCTGAATCATTTCAAAATTTCTCTTGAAAAACTTCTTAACACCAACATTGCTTCTGTAAAATTTGCTACACCCAAGTATGCCCCAGGGCAAGAACCCTGTGTGGCAGACTTGGTTCACAACCAAAAACTTCATCCCAACTCATTTGGATTGGGCAAGCATGATGTGGCTAAAATGTCTCCTCTTTCTTATGAACAGATAGAGCAAGACTGTCGCACACACATAGGATTCCTAAAATGGGTGGAGGCCTTTAACAAGGCCAGGGAAGAATGGGTAGTGCCAGATCCTCTTAGTCCTTCTCATACTCCACCTGTCACACCTATTGACAAAAAGCCTGCAGGGTGCAAGCACTTGCGCCTGAAGTTTGTGTGTAAACATAAGCCAGCAGCAGATGGGTCAGTCATTTTCATGCTAGACCTTGTGTGACAGAGTTCAAGGGCACCACTGATCTGACAGAGGCAGAGTTGTACACGCCAGGCATTCAGCAAACATCCTTAAAAATCTTGCTGTCTGTCTTTGTGGGTCATCTCAATGATGGGGATGACTATGTATGTAAGGCTACAGACATTAAAAGGGCTTTCTTGAAAGGCTCACCTGAGATAGCACAACAAGTGTGGCATGGTCAGGTGTATGTAGTCTCCACTCCCAGAGTTTGGGCAAAACACATCCCTCAGCAGTACCTGAAAGCTAACATAGGTGTTGAAGGGCTGCAATCAGCTCCTCGAATTTTCAGGATGTCAGCTCAGGCTGTGTTTGAAAAGCTAGGGGCTAGATATGATGACATAGACCCTTGCTTCTTTGTGGTCCCACACCCTCATGGCATACTCACCTTTGTGTGGCATGGGGATGATCAGCTGATTGCTGGGCCAAGGCGTGCTGTAGATGATTTTATTCAACAAGTGTCACAGCATTTTGAGATTGGCAAGCAAGTAGAGCTGGGCACCACTGCCATAAAATTTTGTGGCACAATGTTACAACTCCAGCAGCATCAAAACCAGTGGGTGTGTGCACTTTATTCTCCCAATGATTACATGCACAGCTGCTTGGAGGTTTTGCAAACAAAAATCAAACCTGGAGCCTGTCCTACCATTAGAGGCAAGCTGGGGTGGTTGTGCTCAACGTGTGCACCTCACCTGGCTGTGGTTAGCAGAGTTGATGATGATGTCTTGATGCAAGTAGGTCACAAAGCCATCACCAAAACTCTCCAGGAAGGCCCTCCCCTTATCTTGCACTCCTTGGATCTCCACAAAACCATTCACATCCAAGCTATGATGGATAGTTCCATGGAGTCCAGGCAGATTACCAAGTTGCAGGCAAGGGAGTCAGGCTTGTATTTTGTGCAGAATGATGATGCACCCTTGTCTCTCATTTCATGGTACAGCCGGTTGCATAGACGCAAGGCTGTCAGCAGCAATGCTGCTGAGTGCAGGGCAGTGGTGTCAGCAGTGCTTCATGCCAGGTACTTGAATCATGTGCTGGTTTGGTTGCAGATGCAAGCAGGCAGCAATGCTGGGGTGGTGGCACACTTGCTCACTGACAGTCAGTCAGTCCTCAGTTTCCTTGCTAACCCCTATGCTGTGCACACTGATCTTGACTGGGTGGTCCTTAAACAGGAGTCCACCTACTGGGAGTCCACCCGTCACGTGGAGGACAAACACAACGCTGCTGATGCACTCACTAAAGTGCCTCAGCAGGCAGCTGACCAATACCAGCTGTTGTACCACTTGATGAACCCCTATGGCAAGCAGGCAACCCTGCCCCATAGGGGGGACGCCTAGCAGGGTCCTGTTCACCAGGGCCGCCTAGGTAACCCAGTACCCCTTGGGCAGGTCCAAGGGGTAGGTTGTGGCTTCCAGCAAGGGGGGTTGGTTGGAGTCTGTTTTCATACATCTGCGTGCCCTATGCCCAATAAAATCTGTTTTGATTTTTTCAACACCATGGAATTTCGTTATGCCACCTTCATAGGTGGGCATGGGATGTATCTCACATTCTTTCTCCACTAGGGTGTATGCCTTGGTGGATTGGCCTTGAGCTCAGTGGCTCAGGTGCCTCCCATTCAAGTGGAGGGTCAAAGCTCCCTTGACAGGTGGTTACCCAGGACCCCAGTTCACTGTGGATATCCTGGGCCACCTGGCCTCACTGTTCAGTGGCAGTAAAGGCATGGGTGCTGTCATGTTGTCTAGTACAACGTGCTCAGCCAGGTGCAGGATGAAATATTCCTGTCACCTGTCACCAGGACTTCAGCCACCACTGTGCAGGGCAGGGGTGGCTGGTCCCACACGTTGTGCAGGTGCAACGTGGCCAGGTCCAGGATGTCATAGTCCTGTCACCTGTCACTAGGACTTCAGCCCCCTCTGTGCAGGGCAGGGGTGGCTGGTCCTCACATGTTGTGCAGGTACAACATGGACAGTGCAGGGTGCAATAAACCTGTCCACTGTCACTCCTCAGGTTGCAGGTAACCTGAGCTCAGTTGACCCAGCCTGGCTGGGTATTTTTTCTCTGAGTGGGCGATGATGATGGAACAACATGGAACCTCTTAAACGGTTACCTTGGCATTTTTACAATGGCTCTCTTGGCTGGTGATGCACTCCCTGGATAGGCAGACAGGCATAGCTATCTCCCTTGTGAGCTCGCGAGGAGGAGGAACTCCCCGGGCATGTTGAGCTAAACGTGATGCCATCACAAGTATTGCACGAGTTCTGGGGCCCATCTTTTTCAGTCCAGATGTTGCAGTATGGGTGTCAGTTGCTCAGCACCTCAGTCAGCTTGGAGTCAGTCTCCTAGCTGGGCAGGGTCAGGCTTGAAGTCGCTAGCCTTCAACCTGAAAGGAAAACATAATGGGAGTTAGATGAGATGCTTAGGCTGACACACGGATTTCCGGCCTGCGCGCCGCGTATTGCCTACCGCGGTTGAGCGGGACACCTCAGTACAGTACGGCAGGGTGTACGGTACTGAGGTGTCATGTATGTGGACCGATGTGCGGTTAGTGCCAGACTGTGCCTAGACTCCAGCTCGACCCGCCAGACCCGGGTTATCCGGTTCTGGACGGGCCGAGTGTAGTTGATGCTAGTGACGTGGTCGCATGGCATTGCAGTGTACAGTTGTCCACTGGTGAGGTGCTGCAGGTAGCACCGCCATAGGCATATAGGCGTAGCACTGGGGAGTGCCGCAGCACCCGAGTTTGCCCAGACGTTCCATTCTGAGCCCTCAGCTTCCATTGCTCTCTCATTGTATTATTGCTAATACAATCATCATTCGCTTTCAGCTTCAGCAGTTGTTCGTCGTCCCTAGTCTCCATCCAACTCTGATGGTTGAACAGTCGCGCTGCTCCCAGTCCAATGGCCACTATCTGGCCCAGTGCCTCCCGCGCCAAATCCAGCTGCGACACGGTCACGTGCCCGCCCTGGTGAGCCACCTCCAGACCGTAAATCGTCGAGGACAGCTCGTCCCTTAGCGACACAAACGTTTCGACGGCCTCTCGCGACAATTCGCCGGGAGCTGTCGAAGCCTCAATCTGCATCACAATCAGGGGTCGCTCGCCGCCGGCCCTGCTGCAGTTCCACAAACTGCCACCCAACCTTTCTTCGCCAGCCCCCTTGCCAGGTACGCCGCCTGGACGAAGGTTGATGCGGTGCTCGGATGAGCGTAGGGATGAAAAGGTCGTGTTCGCTCCGGGGCTCCTACCCGAAGCTGCGGCTGCGAGCTTTGGCTTTGCGAAGGCTCAATGGCCTGTTCCCTCGGCACGTTGGACATGAAGATGTAAGGAGACAATAATACGAGTTAGAAAGAGCTCCCAACGTATGTGAGCTCTTGGTCTTTCACAGCGCGTCTTAGCCAATGTTGCAAGGCAGCAACCTTAAATCTGTTCACCAGGCCACGACCACGGTGGGCACTTCCACGACCAAGGTGGCACCCACGGTTCGTGCTTTCCGAGATAGCTGGTCATCCCCCATGACCAAGCTATATCCTTTGCGTTGTTCCTCGTTCCCATCGGCGTGACGAGGCACGTGCAGGCGTGCAAGCAAATCCACAACGTCCACTGGCATCAGTGCAGAGCCAGGACGTACTGGATTTGCCTAGACTCTGCAACCTAGGAAGTACAGGACCTGTCACAGGCCTGCAAGGTCTAGTATCCTTGCAGCCCTGTGCCAGCTCCAGTACCCTGCTAGTCACAGGCTGCTGCTCCTCCTGGTCTACGTGGACCACAGTCACGTGATAGACAGGCTAAGCCTGTGCAGGCACGGCCTGCCACGTGTCCTGTCCACTACACCAGAAGACTGCACCCTAGTCGGCCACGGATGGCTAGGACTTCGGGACTTGATATCTTTCTCGTCCCTTGTCTGTTTCAGGCGGTCAGCACGGCGTTGGAAAGGTCTTTCCAAACTGCATCCACTTAGCATATTGGTTGCCCAAAATGCTAACTGTGGCGGTTCTCAAAGCCCAGGGGGCGCCTGGCGCCCTCTCCATCACGAATGTCAGACCTAGCGGCCGGCGGTAACATGTTGGGCAGGTCGTCGTCATCCCACTCGTCGTGATCCTCCTCCCCACCGTTGGCGTCTTCTTCATCCGTTTGCAGGACGCGGTCGAATGCCTGCCGCAGGGAGTATTGGCCGTTAGCGGTGCAGAGTGCACCGCGCAGCGCCCCGTCTAGGGGCAATTCGTGATATTTGCGTCGGAGGCGCTCTCGCAGCCCCGGCGCAACCAACAGGAGGAACACTCGTGGGTAGGCCATGAGTGCGGTCAGCGTGGTCATACAAGCATCGCACTTACACCCGGGTTGGTGAGTCTCCCAGGCCGTGCCGACCACCACCTGCCCCTGGCGCTCCCGCCTAGTCTCCACCTTGAAACCACAGTGGAGCTCCATCATCTCGCGGAAGGCCTCCTGCCTGTCGTTGGGCCACCCGAGCGCTGAGGCCGCGAGGTTATTCGAGGGAAACTTCCCATATCGCTGCCTCCGCCGATCGAGGGTCACGTCCTCCATGCCGTAATCCCTCAGGAAGATCCTCGGGTTGAAGGTGTCCTTGTTGAGCTCCTCGGCGTTCCGGGCCTGTCGCGCTAATTCCTCCATGTCCGTTGTTACCCTCGCCTCTCCTTCTTCCAGGCGTAGCCGTTTGCCACGGCCGGAATCCCGAGAAGGTCCGTCGTCCTGTGCTGCCAGCCGCCGTGCCGCGAACGCCTTTGGGGCGCCGTCCTCAGGGGACGCTGGAGGGGTGTGGTGCACCACCGGTCTGTCCGCCTTTGGGGCGGCTTCCGGGGACTCGGGGAGCGTCAGGTGTACCAAAGGACTGTCGCTGCTGCCGGAGCTGGGACTGGCCTCCTTTGGGGAGCCCGTCTGCACAGGAGAATACCACACACATTGACACACGTGAGTTCTTGTGCCATACCGACTAGTGTACTCTGTACCTGTGGTATGTACGGTGTACCAGTGGTATGTACATACCTCTGTGTGTACGTACATACCTCTAGTGTAACCTGTGGACCTTCTTGTACGCGTCTAGCAACCGCTTGCAGCCAGAGAGCTCCTTCTCCGTCCTCCAAGAGTCCTCTGCCCCATGTCTAGAAAACTTCCACCGGATCCGATATTGGCGTTGTCGACCACGCCCGGAATCCCGGTGGGCGACAATCTCCTCGACCTCATCCTCCTGTTCCCCTGTCTCCGGGTCGTATTCCACAGGAGCCGGGGGATTGAGTCTACCCTGGATCGAGTTTTGGTGGTACAGCTTGAGCTGGTCGCGGTGGAAGGTTGTCGCGGTGCCCCATGAGATGGGCACGTCCACCTTGAACATGACATCATCCCATTTCTCTAGCACCTGGTGAGGTCCCAGGTAGATGGGCCGGATCTTCGTTTTGAGCTCCCCTTCCACCTTCTGGGAGAATCGACCGAGCTGGGGTCCCTCTACCAGAACCCAGTCCCCGACCTCGATGTCCGGTGCTCTAGAGTCCCGCTTGCCTTCCACGCGAGCCATGTTGCGCTCAGCGGCGGCCCGGTACCCTTTAACCGCACTGTTGTGGGCCTGGCGCATCTTCTCCAGCAGGCTGCTCACACCCGCCTGAGTAGTGCGCAGCACCTCCGGTTCCGCCAGCGCCGGACTTGTCAGTAAGTCGGTCGGCGTCAGCGGATGCCGTCCTGTGTTGAGAAAGAACGGGGTGAGGCCATGGGCGGCCTGTGGTGCGTTGTTCAGGGAGAACTCCACAAAGCACAGCAACTCCTCCCAGTTGCTGCCCACCTCGTCGGTGTAATGGCGCATGGTTTCCTGAACCGTGCGGTTGAGCCGCTCCACCAGATGGGAGGACGAGCTGTGATAAGCCGTCCCTAGCGACACCTTGGTTCCCAGGCAGTCGAAGAACTCCTGCCAGAACCGGGCTGTGAAGAGCGTGTCTCGGTCCGAGATGAACTGGCGGCTGAGTCCGTGGAACCGGAAGACGTGGTTGAGGTACAGTTTGGCACACCCCTCGGCTGTCAGGTCAGCCGGACAGGGGGCCAGGTGGCACATGCGCGTGAGTCGGTCCACGAACACCAAGATCTTGCTGTTGCCATTCTTGGTCTTCTTAAAGGGGCCGACGAAATCCATCTGGATCGAGTCCCAGGGACCCAGGGGATCAGGTAGTGTCTTTGGAACAGCCTGAGTACCCGTGTTCTGGGACTTGGCTACCTGGCACGACGGGCATTCGCGTATATAGGCCTTGATGTAGTCCTTCATGCCAGGCCAGTAGAAATGGCGGCGCGCCCGTGGTAGCAGCCGATGAATGCCCTGGTGACCGCCGACAAGAGAATCGTGGAGCTCGTGGAGCAAAGCTGCTCGACAGAGCTCGGGTATGTAGAGGCGCCACGTGTCAGGGCGCACCATGACGTATAGGCGTCCCTCTTGGAACTTGCACGGGAGCCTGCCCATCATCTTGGGGTGTGACTTGATCACCTCCAAGGCGGCCGGCTCAGTAACCGTGAAGCGGCTGATCAGCGTCTCCAGGGGGGATGTGACCGTGTACGCATCGGCCTCGTCCTCCTCCTCCGGTTGGTCAAGCGCCGAGTGTAGGTACTCAGACACGACCACCGGAGATCCAAGAGGTTCCAGATGAAAAATGGCCTGAGCCACAGCACCAAGGGGAACCCGCGTGTGGGATCCCTGAGCCACAGCACCGAGGGGAACCCGCGTGTGGGATCCCTCCCCTTCCCCGGGGGACCGCGCGTCCACGCGCTGGTCGTCGTCGCCATCGGGGGGCGACAAGGCATCCGGGGTGGTATGACTCATGTGGAACAGGTAGCGCGCCCGCGGCGACCGTGGGGGGTCATCGTAGAGCGGGGCGCCAGGCGCCTCCTCGCAGGTGGTATGGAGCACCTGTAACGTGCCAAACCCATCGGCCAGGCACGTTGGGAAAGATCGTTTCTATCTACGGGACCATCGTCCCGGTTTGTTGCCTGCCTGAGTAGGAAGGGGGATCACTATTCTATGGGCTACTTGCTGTCATCACAGCGTAGGCCCAGAGGCATTATATTAATTACCTTCTTGTATTCTTGCAATTGCAGTTGTACAAGGATATGTGTTGGACATGATTGTATTAAAAGGAATAGATTCGTAGCTCAGATTAACTGAGGTGGGTGAGTCGGCGGATTGACGAACGACTGTCTTGTCCATCGTCCTCGCACACCTTTATGCCAAGCAGTGCCACTAGGTCAGCACTGCTGTCCCGACCCTTGTGGCTCGGAACAGGCATGCGAATATTCCACGCTTAATTTCCATTACTGTAGTGGGCCGAACTACGGGTCGAACATAGGGCTAGTCGACCTCTAGCCATGTCCGTGGTAACCATCGTTACGTTATGCCATCGGACACACATCCATCGATATATATCCCAATGTCACCAATATTACTCTAGATATCAACTGTCGGCACCCTCGAATACACAAGCAGAGGTGTGCCGGAAGGTATGGACTTCAAACCACCTTAGGTATCTATCTCTTTTTGCACGTATCTTTTTATACCATATTTCTTTTGCCAAACTCTCTCGTGCTCACTAGGTTCGGCCCTAGTCGGCACGCTACACTCCTCCCCCCCCATCGGGGAAGGGAGCCCACTCCCTTCAAGCGAAGGGTATACAAATACTGTAGCTTGGCTCATGTGCTATCCAGACCTTGGCCTCGTTGCCTTCTCCCTAGGCTTCCCTTAGTCACGCATCAAACCGGGTATCCGCTGGAGCCCACCCTATATAGTGATTCGAGGCGGGCGCGCACGATCGGGGGCACGATCGGACGGCGGGCGCGCACGATCCTAGCCACAGCGATCGGGGGCACGATCCTGGGCACTAGCGATCGGAGGGGGCCGCGCTCGAGTAGGGACTCTCCCCACGGATAGGCCTGTCCCGGCAGGATTTGTTTCCTTAGGTCGCCCAAGTGTCCAGCTCTAAGACCTTGGTCCCTAACTATCTACCGGGCCGAAGAACCCGGGCGGGCGTAAGGCCCTCCTATTCTACCGAGGAATCCCTCGGTCGGGCCTAGAGCCCTGAGATGGAACATAGGTTCATGAGCTGGTCCCGCCAGGCCTTAACCCCTCATTGGTCTTGCAGCCGATTTTCCGCCAAAAATCGACTTGCAGCCGATGCATCGGCTGCTCCGCGGGGGACCAAATTGCGCGAAAACTATTGAGAATTAGGAAAAGTTTCGCAGATAAGATCGAAAGTTTATAATTTTCCTCACAGCATGTTACTAGGGTTCGCATACTTCTGACAAAGTTATAGAGGTGTTCTGGCCGGTCAAAGTACAAGGGGTCAGGGTACTTTTTCACGTACAACGTGCATTCCGGAAAACGACGACCTGGCCATGGCGGCTTGCGCCCACACATGGAATTTACGTTTGCGTTCGAATTTTCTGGCCAAACTTAGGAAATTGATTTCATACGTCCTAAAGATCACACAGGCGAATTTTTGGTTCGCGGGAATGCCATTTGATAGGTGTCGGCAGCGTTCTTGCTGGAAAAAACTGCGATCAGGCCGGACGATAGAAACGTTGACAGCAATACCTTTCCGGCGTATTTTAAAGGATATATTGGTTTCTCTGTACTTTTTATGATACATAGTAGTCGTAAACGTGCAAGGGTGGCAAGAAATCGCCGAATCTAGCGACCATGCTGCACAACTTTGGTGTGCCGAAATGCGCCATTTTGCGGCCACCGCCTGGGCCAAGGTAACGCCATCCATGCCTGGTAAAGCTTCAGCATCGTTTTCCTATCGATATTTGACGTTTATATATACGTTCTAGCTTGTGTAGCACATTCTTTTTGCATTATTCATGCTCTTTCTTGACCCTGGCCTGGCCCCTTTCTAAAACACCCTTCTTAGATGCTTCCATCAGTCAGTTGACCTGCCACAGTGTGAAGGTGATAAGTTTTAGATGCTGTATGGGTTTGAATACCTCCATATATGTTTGTTATACATTTCCCATACACATATTGCATGAGTGTGAGGCAGTTGGCTGGTCTCTGTGGCATCATCAAGCACGTAACTGGTGAGTAAAAGCTTCCCATTGACAGCATGTGCCACCAGGTGTGCTGGCCATCACCTGGCAAGCTATAGCAGCTTAGGCCTAGTTTTTCCTTGCTAGGGCAGGCTGAAATAGGCTCAACGTCACTAGTTTGTTGGTGGCTGCCTCCTATAATGTATGCCTTGCGTAGGGTATCGGTACCACGTTACCTACGTGCATGGACAAGGTGGCACCTGCACATAGGTGCCATGTAAGGGCAGTGTGATGATGCAGTTATGTTTCCCCATCATTGTGGAAGGGAAATGTATTGTATGGCATGGTTGGGGGCCATATAAGTAGGTATTAGTAGGTAGTATGCCCACCCCTACCCCCTTGGTTGCTTTTTACCAACGGTACCCCTATGGGCTGTACTGGGTGTAACTGCTGGTATACCCACCCAAATGATGACCCCAATGGCTCAAACTGTTCAGCAACTGATTGTTTATCATCCCTGAAGTGGTAGGTGCCTAGCTCTTATAACATAATTCAAAATGCACATTCTACCAAAAATAAAAACGCGCGTCTCGACTCCCCTAACTTTGACGGTAGTTATACATGGCCTACCCTGCAGATATGTTAGGTTGTGATAGCTCACCCCGAAGGAAAACTCATGGACATGCTTGACCCCCAAGGACAGCCCTTGGATGTTGGTAGGTTGGCTGTGGGGTGGTTTGCAAATTTAGCATTTTGCAGCCGATTTTTCGGCTTTAAATGGGACCAATGAGGGGTTAAGCTTCAGCCTATATGATTTCAGGCATCCACCCTGGGTTACACCAGATACATGACCAATCCCATACCCGTTCCTTGAGAGCAGCTTACGATATCCGCTCAACGTTCCGATAGAGGGTGGATCCGGCAAGCCTATAATAGCTGTTGATCGTGCCGGTCCATTTGGTGGATTGAAGACATCCATTGTGATGTCTGGCACTTGTGAGGCTGCCAGGTAGTCCTGACCGCTGCTGGGATGTCTGGCCATGCGCCAGACTAGCTTGATCAGTTACTCGTAAATATCGAAATCGTGACGATACGTATCACAGTTGCTTGGAGTTGTTGTCGTCTGAGTTGTCGACTGAATCAGGAGAAGCCGTACGTGAACCGGTGGCTGTGTTGCTAGCGTGCAGCTCGGTCATATGGGAGAAGAACCGCATGTTGATGGTGCAGTCAGACCGTGCACCGCTGAATTGATGACTTGATGTAGCGTCCCGTGTTCAGCGACGGGGAAATCAGCGTTCAGCAACGAAGAGTGCGTGATGGGCGCCACTCAAACCTGCAAGATTGTGTGCATGGGTTGGTTGCGCTTCATGTGGTCGTGCAGAAGCATGGCATACAAACAAAAGTCAGGCTGATTCTCGGGGTGGCAAGAAGCCAACCCCAAGAGAAAGAAGGTACGCAACAAGACATAACAAGACCACTATAGTGTCAAGTTAGAACAACAAGACAACAAGGCTCCACCTATAGTAGCCTCTGGAATTATGCCAACTGCTGAGGGCAGCCATCGCTGGCCAGCAGGCATGCATGAAAAACGAAAAGACAACTACTAGGTACCAGACAGATCTGTCATGCAAGTACTATATTCTGACACCTGAACTGGCCCTTCACTTGCCGTCGTTTCATCATAACCTTGTCAGACTCCTCCCCCCCCCTAAATGGACCTGGAGACAGTACTATGACGTCGACAGATTTGTCGCGCCTACGTGACACACTAGGGATTAGCCAATCAGACAAATGTGGCAATGCGATATTAGTATATAGGCATTAGCAGCAATACCTAAGTTGCGGCAAGCCATTGTGCATGCCACACGAAGGATCCTCGACTTCACGGCCAAACACAACACTGAGCAGAGGCTGCCACGGCTTTAAAAAGGAACGGGGGTGTGGTGGTCGGCACTGAGCAATTAATAGTAGGCAGACATGACAAGTGGTGAATCAGTGTCAGACCTCCCGGCCGCAGCATTTCGGAATGGTTGCCGACTATGCGGCAGACCTACATATGCCCGGCCTTAGCCTGGCAGCATCCTGCCAGGGAAGAAGGGAACAGGTTGGTTCGTTCCCGAAGAAAGGTTGGCTGAGTATCAAACCGCAATGCAAAGCTAGGGGCCACATGATCACGTTCAATAGGTTGCCGACGTGTCACCGGGCGTGTCTGCTCCTCTCCTCAACTTCGGGCAGTTGCGCTTCATGTGACCGATCTCCTGACAATAGAAGCACCGCATGTGCCAGCTGCGGGTGTTGAGTAGAGCATTGACCTGGGAGTCATTCTGCGCGTCGCCGATCTCGTCCTCATCTTGCTCCTCCTCAGCTGGGGATTCCTCCGCGTGGTCGCCTTCGTCTGCAGGATTCGACGCGTCAGCGGTACCGCGCTGCGTCGAGCGTGCAGTCCTACTAGCCATGTGGTCGTCGGCTGTAGTGAGGAGGTATGCCTTGACCTTGGACATGTCCCACAGATGCCACGGGGTGTCTGCGAACTTCTTCCAAGCCTCCAGCTGCAGCTCAGGGCCGGTGGATGGCTTCCATGGCTCAGGCGGATCTTGTACTCGTGGCCCGACACATCCAATAGGCGACTCGCCATCCCGTCAAACTCCACCTCAAACTCGCGGTAGGGCATGTCACCCTGTCTGAATGCGCCAAAGGCGATGCGCTCCTGGAACTCAGCGTCTGGTGGGACGAGCTTCTGCTGAATTCCATCACTCTCGTGAATATCCTTGGGGTAGGACTGTGACGCGATGCTATCGCAGTGAAGCAGTCGTGTAACTGAGATGTCCATGGCCTGGGTGATGATCAAGTCGATCAAGTCCTTGGTGGACAGATCCCAGTTGTGGTAATTCGACCAAAATTTGACGGCCTTGTTCATCAGCCTAGCCCACTCCTGGATGTCTCGCGGCTTCATGCTCATTGTTTAGCTTGGGGATGTGCTTGAAGTCGGGCATGGGGTCTGCCTCCGACTGGCTGAACTTCCATTGTACGCGGTACCATGCCCCTGCCTCGCTTCTGATCGCGGTGGGCCACAATGGCCTCCACCTCATTCTCTACCTCTCCCGTCTCTGGGTTGTGTTCTAGCGGCGCAGGGGCGTCTACCCTACCCGGGAACGTGCTCTTGTGGTACAGTTTTAACTGGTCCCTGTGGAAGGTGTTATTCTGCACCTGCCAAGTGGAGGGCACGTCTACCCGGAACATGCAGTCCTTGAACTTGTCCACCACCGGATACGAGCCGAGGAAGATTGGCTTCAACTTGGTCTTAAGCCCTTCCTCCACCTTCTGGGCGAAACGACCTAGTTGAGGACCCTCCACGAGGACCAAGTCCCCGATTTCGATCGCGGGCGTGCGAGCATCAATCGCGGCTCTCAAGCGCGTCAGGCGTTTGTCTCGTGTGGCTTGGTATCCCAAAACCGCACTTTCCTGTGCCTGCTTCATGTGCTCACGCATCTCCCTCACACCTCGCACTGTCGTGCGTATGATTGCGTCCTTGCTGGGCATCTGGCTGTCCTGTGTCCAGGAAAAATGGCGTATAGCCGTGGGCAGCCTGGGACGAGTTGTTAAGGGCAAACTCAACTAACCCAATGAACTCATGAATCCCAGTTGTCGCCTCGCCCCTTGATGTAGTGGCGCATGGTCTCCTCCACTACCCGGTTAAGTCGTTCTACCAGATGTGTAGAGGAGCTGTGTATGTGCACATGCGGTCCCGAGGGAGACCTTGGTGCCCAGGGGTCCGAAGAACTCTTGCCAAACGTGGCAGTGAACAGCTTGTCGCGGTCGGAGATAAACTGGCGACTCAGCCCATGGTACTTGAAGACATTGTCTAGGTAGAGTCGGACGCAATCCTGCGCGGTGAGTGTCAAGGGACAATGCACCAGATGGCACCTGCGGGTCAACCGATCGAGGAACACGGCAAAATCTGCTCGTTACCCGACGGGGTCCTTTTAATGGACCAACAAAGTCCATCATCAGGCTATCCCAAGGTTGCAGCGGATCAGGTAATGAGTGGGGGGTGGCCTGCGACCCGGTGTTGCGCGGCTTCATCAATTGGCACGAATGGCATGTGCGCACATATTCCAGCGCCTCCTGCTTCATGCCGGGCCAGAAGAATAGCCGTCGCAGGTGGCTTAGTAGGACCCGATGGGTGCCCTGATGACCTCCCAAGGGAGAGCCGTGGAGCTCATGCAAGAGCGCGGCTCTAGCGATGGGCGGTATATACAGCCGCCATTGATCCCCGGGTCCCGTCATCACGTACAGGAACCCGTATTGGAACTTGCAGGGGAGTCCGTTCATCTGCTGCGGGTGCACTGCAATGGCTGCCTGCGCCTCGGGTTCGGTCACCGTGAACCTACTGACGATGCGCTCCAAGTCGGACGTTATCTTAAAGCTCTCCGTGTTGCCTTCCGGTACGGGCAGCTTTTCCAAGTCGTCCAGCTCCTGGCGAATGGTGGTGTCGCCTGGTTGCGAGGTCGTGACTCGCCTAGCTATGGTTCGCGTGAGCGCAGTGATGTCCGCAACGGAGCCGAAGTTTCTGTCGACAAGAAGGGGCTCGCCAAGTGGTGTGAGGCTAAAGCCGCCTACTGGTGGGACCGCATGACTGGGAGGGATCCGGTGATGGGACCCCTCCCCCCCCATCGGGGTGGGCGCGCCGGTGATGGGACCCCTCCCCCCCCATCGGGGTGGGCGCGTCCTCGTGCTCGTCGCGGGGCCAAGGGGCCAAAACCTTAGGGGTGGTAGGGTCCTCATGGAAGAGGAACCGTGAGGTCAAGGATCCGTCCGACACGCCATACGGCAGGACATGACCCATGGTGGGCACACAAACGGTGTGCAGCACACCCAAGTCCTCATAGAACTGGTAGTCTGCGCGGCGGGAAAGCGCGTCCGGGACAACTTTGTCCTCACCCTTCACATATTGAATGCGAAAGGGGCGAACTGGGACAGATACTCCATCCCTGACTATGATGATCTTGGACCACGCCAGTTGAGTAACTCTAGAGCCCTAGGATCTGGCTCTAAGTTCCCCATGTCCGTCCGCACGCCTTCCGCTAGCGTCCGCTAAGCCGCCGGCTATAATCCGGCGGTCCGATGCGGTCGACCGGTCTAAGGGCGGCGCCTAGGGCCGGCGCCACCTAGGCCCCAGTCCGGGGCCTTATCCGGGTCGGTACGGACAGCTAGCTTGTCCCACGGTTACGGCTAACCGGATAGGGTTTGCTGGCTAAGACATAAACCAGTGGTGGGCCAGCTCCGACAGCAGTTCTCTGTGTTCACCTTATCCCAAGCTCAACGTGACCGACCGCCATAGCTGAGCCGGTCGGGCTTTAACTTGTATTCATAAAAATCCCGATGGCTTCCGGTACACGGAGCCGCACGGGCGAACACACAGATACGCCAAGTGGCGAGGCCGCAGGGTCCGTCCTGCCACGCTTTAGTGCGGACGAGGCCACGAGGTTGATGCAAACCCTCGTGGCGCAACCTGAACTGGCCAAGCAGTTCAAGCATCTGATGCTTGCTGCTGACGATGCACTAAATCGCGGCCCTCTCAAGCAAACGGAGGTGCCCGCTGATCTACCGGCCGACTATACGGCGGACGACGCAGCAGATTTTCTAGCTGCTCTCAAGCGTCTGCGCGATGGACGCGCAGACAAAGATTCGGAGCTGATTGGCAAGTTCCGTGCAGTATTCTGCAGTACAACAAAGCACCCAAACATTGCCAATCTAGTTCGCATTGCGGACGACAACAAACAAACCTGGGAAGTTTTTTACAACGGTCTAGATGCCCACTTGTCGCGGTCTAAGGAAGAGGCCGACGAGCAAGCCTTCAACGACTTCGAGGGCTATGCAGTTAATAAGGCAAATTTGCCCGGGGCTGCACGTGATTTCCAGGTCTTCGTGCACAAGCACAAGCTGCTAGATACTCTCAAGCCCATTTTCCTGTGCAATCGATTTCTCAAGAAATGCGACCTGTCGTCGGATGTGCATCTGACCATAGCGACGGAACTCAAAAAGAAGAGTGCCGTCAGTTTCGACGAGGGCATGCTGTATTTGATCTCATGCTTCAAGAGTGCGCAGTCCAAGCCGGCTGCCTCGGCTGCTCTGCCATCCCTGCGCAAGGTGGATGCCGGCGCGTCTTCTTCTTCAGGCGCAGAGGCTCCAATTACGCGGTCGGAGCTTACGGCCATCCTGAAAAAGGTCGTCGGCCACGGCAACAACGGGGGCCAGCGAGGGCGCAAGCGCGGGCATGGTGGCGACGCCAAGCAGGGTGATAATCCCCCGGCCAAGCGGCAGCAGGGGGCGTCTACTGACCGCAAGCAACGCTGTGAGCGCTGCTTCGGACGTCGCCATGTCCGGGATGACTGCCGAGTTCGCCCGGACCTGGAGCTCGAGGACAACCTTTGCCGCAAGTGCCACGACGTTCTGCGTGGTCACAGCGTGGAGGCGTGCAAGGCCAAGCGCATCGTCGTCCACGGCACACGCGAGGAGTGGGCAGAGCGACGGGCAGCACGAAAGTCAGGTGAGAGCACGCTCGATACCCCTTCTTTTGCTCAATGCGTCACGCTGAACCGGGCCGTCGTAGAGCCTGACGTCGTTCCTAAAAGCAACGTGACTGCATCCTCTGTCTCATTCCGTGATGTGCTCACGCAATCCGTTGATGCTGCTCTGGCTCTGTCGCGCCAGGATCACGTGCTTCCTGAGCACGGGTCTACAATGCGTGACCTAAGCAATGTGGTGTCTTCTAGGTCGGGTGTGTACAACGCCGAGCGACCAAGCACTACTGCAGCACCCCAGCTAGATACTGGGGCGGTTGGGCCTATGAGGAATGTTGTGACAGTGCAAGAGAATGCTGGGCGGGCAGATGTTCTCGGTACACACCACCCTAGTGTGGATCTTCACATTGGCAAGGTGCTCACACGGGCGGCCTTTCGTGCAGCCTCTGAAGCTGCCCAGTTAGCCAATGTCACTACCCCAGTAGTCACCCCACCTGTTGAGAATCCTGACAATGCCACTGCACCTCAGGCTGTCACCCTGAAACTGTTAGCATACCAGATGCACCGTGCATACGGGCATGAGGCCCAAGCCGAGGTAGAGGGGGCACACATGTTGGGGGCACCTTTATACAACGAGCTGAAGAATGTGCGTGCTCAGTGTCCTGCCTGCATCAAGATCAGGAAGAAGTCGCGTAGGCGGCATGCCAAGACTCCACCCTTGGAGCGAGGGTACCTTGTGGGGGATGTCATGCACATGGAAGGGGGGGACACCTATTTCATAGTCAAGGATAGGTTCAGCAAGGCCACCTACATTGAGCCGCTGCCCACATGTTTGAGGCTGACCTGCACAGGGCTATCAAGATCAGCCTGGCTTTCTTTCATCCCGTAGTGGAGCTCATGCTAGACCAGCAGTTCCGCTGTGTGCAAGGTTTGCCGGGGATGGAGGCCGTGGTCATCGTGGGGCGTGAGGATCACGGCAATATGGGCATGATAGATCGCACTGTAAGCTATGTCAAGACTGTGGCAGCCAAGCGACAGGATAACCCACATGGCAAATCCTACGCGGTCAAGACGGCGTGGTGCAAGGAGCTCATGCATGTGTGCAACCATAGGCACGTGCTTGATGTCAAGGGCTTTGGGCTAGTCACGCCTCGGGGGCTGTCAGCGGGCACCTACTCACCCGAGGTAGTAGAGGCATACCAACAGCATCTACAGGATACCGCCGCCAAGCTGCGGCTCAAGGATGCCACGCTGCCTGATTTGTCTAGCGCTTTTGAGGTCGGGCAGTTGGTCATGTTCCACAAGGAGAGCTCGCCCAGCGGCAAACGGGGCACCATGCAGGGGCCTGGGGCCATCACAAAGTTAGACTGGCCGCTGCGGGTCATAGACATAGAGTGGAATGATCGGGTGTATAGGGTACCATGGGCATCGGTGGCAGGCTATAAGCAAGGGGATAGCATGGAGAGTGAGCTGGCAGCCAACAGGGCACTGGGGTGGGTAGTGAAGGATAATGCGCCTGTCGTAGCATCTGAGGTGGTACCCCACGGGTCGCTCCCAGGGGCAGACACAGCTACACCCCCCCCTCCCCTGGGCCCCAATATGACCCCGTGGATGGGTGGGATGAGGATGGGGTGGGTTTGACGGGACCTAGTGCACGTAGTGACTCACCTCCTGTGCTAGCCACGGATAATGTGGGAGGCCCGCCTAGCGTGGCCTCGCCGGAGGGTCAGGGTCCTGCCCATGCGCCTCGCCCACCTAGGGACCTGGCTTCAACGGTCACGGCCTTGTGGCGTGCTCAGGCGCTTAAAGCGAAAGCTGCATCAGGGGTGGCTCAGGTCAAAACTCTCTCACAGGGGGTCAGGCCGGTTAAGTCAGCCTTGTTTCCTACGTGTAGACCGTGGCAGCTGGTGGCTGTGGACACGCAAGCATCCGTGTCTATTATCTCTCGTCGGGCAGCCACCCTGTATCCAGTGCTAGAGTCGCCGTACAAATCGGTGACCGACTTTGCAGGCACTTCGGCATATCAAGTTACCGGGATGGTGGTGCTGCCGGTGTTGGGCATTGACACGCCGTTTCACGTCGTGGATGGCTACGAGGATGTGGCCTTGCTGGGCGAACCTTTCGTATCATACCCGGGGTTCTCAGTGTCCGCTGACTTGCTGTCAGTCGCGGGGGTGGGCAGCATCCCGCTTCGCGAGTACCACGCTCCATTGGGGGTGGTGGTCGGGCAGCCCGGCGTCGTGCGGCGCTTACCGATGGCGGCGTTTTCCACACCGCCGCTCGTCCAGTCCATCATTCAGCCTCAGGATTGGCACCCGCGCAGCTTCGGCCTCCACTCACACTCACTGGCGGCGGATAGCCCTGTGACGTGGGAGCAACTTGTCCTGGACTGTCAAGATCCTCTCAAGTTTGCTTTGTGGCGCGACGCGTTCATTCGAGCCAAGGAGCAGTGGCGAGAGCGCGAGGTCTACCGAGGATTGGAGAGTGTGCCAGCCGGGGCCACGCGGTTGCGGTTGAAGTTCGTGCTCACCTACAAGCCGGACGAGACCAACTCTTCGGTGGTGTTCCGGGTAAGGCCCGTGGTCACGGAGACGAAGGGGTCCTCCCCGCTGGACGCCAAGGATCTTTATACCCCTGGGCTCAACCATGTTTCGCATCGGCTACTGACGGTCATCTACTTGGGCAAGCGGAACGCGGGCAAGGACTACGGGATGTGGTGCGGTGACTTTCAGCGGGCATTCCTCCACAGCGACGCTGGGGTCGCGCAGCAAACATGGCAAGGCACCCGCTACGTGGTGAAGGTCCCGGTGGTCTGGCAGGATGGCACCATTGGCAGCGAGTATATCGAGCTGTTGACAGGGGTGGAGGGGCTGCAGAGCTCTCCCATCATCTTCCGCATTTCCGCGGAGGAGGTCTTGCAGAGCTTAGGGGCCACGTACCATCGCGCGGATCCTAACTTCTTTGTGGTCCCCACCGGCGTCCCTGGCGAGCCAGCCCTCTTCGTGTGGCATGGCGATGACTTCAAGCTGGTGGCACCTCGCACCTTTGCTACCCAGTTTCTTGCTGCAGTGGCGGCTAAGTTTCCCCTGGGCAGGGCGGTGGATCATGAGGAGGGTAAACCCGTGGTGTTTTGCGGCGTGCAGTCTACGTTGCAGCGGGATTCGCGTTCTGGCGAATGGGTCATGCACATGCAGGATAGCCGCAACTATGTGGTTGACCTGCTGGCCGACCTCCCGTCCCCGCTGTTGGCAACCCATGGGCCCTCGGTTAAGGGCAAGCTCGGGTGGTTGGCGGACACGGTGGCACCTGATTTGGCGGTGCTCGCTCGCCTGCCCGATGATGTGCTGGAAGGACTAGGGTCCATTCATGTTCGGCGGCAGCTGGCCATGACGCCCGGCATTGTGCTTCGTGGGCTCGATTGCTCACAGCCGGTGCACCTCGAGATAGTGACGGATGCTAATCTAGAGACGCGCACAGTCAGCCAAGTGCGGGCCCGCATGGGGGCACTGTTCTTTATTAGCAATGAGGGACAGCCTGGCATGTTGTTAGATTGGTACTCGCGCTTGCACAGCCGCATTGCCACTAGCCCCAACACGGCTGAATGCCGGGGCATTGTTTCAGCTATCTCACATGGCATGTGGCTGCGGTACTTGCTGGGTTGGGTATTTGGCTCGTGTGGGTTCACTCTTCACTGGACTAGCACGGTGCACACTGACTCACAAAGTTGTTTGGCCTTCCTTGACAATCCCTATGCGCGGTCACAGGACGTTGATTACCTCGTACTCGCTGAGGCGGCCTCCTGCGTCACGCGTCTCCAGCACATCGCGGATGAACTCAATCCCGCGGATGCACTCACCAAGGAGGCGCGGGAGGCTGCCCCGCAGTACGCAGTGTTGCGCAAGCGCATGACGATGCAACACCCGTGAGCCACACAGGGTTACGGCTCGGGCGCTTTATGAATACAGCCATAACTCACCCTGTGTTGCTAGCATTCACGAATATCATGGTGGTAGTTTTTTTGCTTGTCCTGACCATACCCTAGCCACGTTGGACGGTGCCTTGGGCCCGTCGGCGGGTCACTGGTCCTAATAAATGGGTCACCTTTTGTCTGGTGGCATAGTTGTTTTTTTCTCGATACTTATTACATCACTATTCATGTGTGATCACAAGGGCGCGGGTCGATACCGTGGTGATTTTGACGGCCTTGAGGCCCCCTTGAGTTCCCTACCTTAGAGGGTTTTGTATGGTCTGCATTTGATGTAATTATTTTGATAATTAATCAAAGAACAAAAGAGTATGTCGGAGTTGAGTAACTCTAGAGCCCTAGGATCTGGCTCTAAGTTCCCCATGTCCGTCCGCACGCCTTCCGCTAGCGTCCGCTAAGCCGCCGGCTATAATCCGGCGGTCCGATGCGGTCGACCGGTCTAAGGGCGGCGCCTAGGGCCGGCGCCACCTAGGCCCCAGTCCGGGGCCTTATCCGGGTCGGTACGGACAGCTAGCTTGTCCCACGGTTACGGCTAACCGGATAGGGTTTGCTGGCTAAGACATAAACCAGTGGTGGGCCAGCTCCGACAGCAGTTCTCTGTGTTCACCTTATCCCAAGCTCAACGTGACCGACCGCCATAGCTGAGCCGGTCGGGCTTTAACTACGCCCCCATCGGGACGGCCCACGCCCCCATCGGGGCAGGTGCGCGGACTATCGTTCAATGGTACATGTTGTTGAGCGAGCCTTCGACCCGAGCGTAGCGCCCGAATATCTATGCCGTCATCCGAGGGAAGCTCAGTCATTAACTCGCGGTGCGCCATCGTTTTCAAAGTGCTACTCGTACCGTGTGATTCTGGATGTGCTAGTCTATTAGGTGTTTAGGTCCAGCACTCGAGGCCGGCTGCCGGGGTCACGGATCACCACACCCCAACTACCCACCCCTTACACAAGTCCACACACACCTTTATAGCACTTAGTACTATAATAGTAGTCCTACTAGAACCACTCTTGATTCCTGATCAACTTGTACGAGTATTATTAGTAATCCTAGACCTACTCTTAGTACGTGGTCACCTTACACACGGCTAACTGCAGGTCTATTGTTTTGATTTATATAATGTAATAAAGTTTAGGACTCGGAAGAGGATTGCATCTAAATCAAAATGCAGTATAACTTATGCAGGTATAGGTCAAGCCACAACCATTGTCCCAACTTATGGCCTAATGTCCTTGCCCATCGGCATATGACATGAGAACCAATATTTTGAGCCCATCGGCTTATGACATGACATTATGACATGACAACCATCACGTTGAGCCCATCGGCTTAAGACATGACAACCATCACGTTGAGCCCATCGGCTTAAGACATGACAACCATTACATTGAGCCCATCGGCTTAAGACATGACAACCATTACATTGAGCCCATCGGCTTAAGACATAACAATCATTATATTAAGCCCATCGGCTCGGAGACATGACAACCATTACTTTGAGCCTATCGGCTTATGATAGGAAAGGAAGGAAAGACAATGCAACAAGCCACGACACGGTTTGGAACACAATATAAAAAACGTTTTTATGCGACTCAAACCAATCGGTTTGTTACGAATAAAGGTGTCCCTCCGACCCATCGGTCAGATTCTCACCTGCATGGGACAAAGAGGTCGGCCCAGGACAAAAAGAAAAGAAAAGATATGCGCAGCAGGAATACAATTACTAATCCCGCAATGCAAGGAAGGGCAGAAAACAACGAAATTTCCGTCACGGCACCACCATCGTGGGCCGTTAGGAACTGCACTACATTGCCGCTCCATAATGCATGGATACACGGAATAAAAGGAAAACGACGATGCAGGATTGAAGTCTGCCGCCCCGACGGAATTGTCAGTGCGTTGCTGTTGGTTAGCTCTCGCTTGTTCTTCACGCTCCTTGCTGGACTGCAACGTGAGTGCGCAGGCACAACAGCAGCAAGGTGCAACACAACAACAGCAACGAAAACGAAAAGAAAACTAACCGACCATCGCCGGATCTAGCTAATCTAATTCGACCATCGTCGACTTTAATATTGCAATATTCGTTAGTCAAATTGCGGCAATTCCGACCATCGCCGGAATGCCTGAACAATATTGCATGAACCTAACTACTCAGGCACGAAATGCAAATAGAAAAACAGACCTCCGATTCCAGTGTAACGTGCCAAACCCATCGGCCAGGCACGTTGGGAAAGATCGTTTCTATCTACGGGACCATCGCCCCGGTTTGTTGCCTGCCTGAGTAGGAAGGGGGATCACTATTCTATGGGCTACTTGCTGTCATCACAGCGTAGGCCCAGAGGCATTATATTAATTACCTTCTTGTATTCTTGCAATTGCAGTTGTACAAGGATATGTGTTGGACATGATTGTATTAAAAGGAATAGATTCGTAGCTCAGATTAACTGAGGTGGGTGAGTCGGCGGATTGACGAACGACTGTCTTGTCCATCGTCCTCGCACACCTTTATGCCAAGCAGTGCCACTAGGTCAGCACTGCTGTCCCGACCCTTGTGGCTCGGAACAGGCATGCGAATATTCCACGCTTAATTTCCATTACTGTAGTGGGCCGAACTACGGGTCGAACATAGGGCTAGTCGACCTCTAACCATGTCCGTGGTAACCATCGTTACGTTATGCCATCGGACACACATCCATCGATATATATCCCAATGTCACCAATATTACTCTAGATATCAACTGTCGGCACCCTCGTATACACAAGCAGAGGTGTGCCGGAAGGTATGGACTTCAAACCACCTTAGGTATCTATCTCTTTTTGCACGTATCTTTTTATACCATATTTCTTTTGCCAAACTCTCTCGTGCTCACTAGGTTCGGCCCTAGTCGGCACGCTACAGCACCCCCATGTCCTCATAGAACCAGTAGTCAGCACGACGGGAGAGGGCGTCGGGCACAACATTGTCTGCACCCTTCACGTACTGGATCTTAAAAGGGGCGAACTGGGAAAGGTACTCCATCCATCTGGCCTGACGGGGCGTCAGATTTGGCTGCGTCAGGAGGTGAGTCAGGGGCCTATGGTCCGTGTGAATAATCAAACGGGCGGGGTCGAGGTCTCCTGTCTCGCTGACCGCAACATCAAACTGCGCGCCCAACAGGTGGTGGCGCCATGTGTGGCAACAGTAGACCACAGCCAACAGCTCCGGCTGGTGGACCGGATAGTTCCGCTCGGCGGGGATCATTGTGCGGGAGATGTACTCAACCGGTTGCAAGCCCTTGCCTTGGTCCTGCAGGAGGACCCCGCCGATAGCCACCTTGCTGGCATCCGTCGCGACCACAAAAGGAAGGGACGGGTCTGGGAGCACGAGCACTGGGGCCGCAGTCAAACTGGCCTTGAGGGCCTCAAAGGCCTGCTGGCACTGTGCCGACCAGACGAAGGACACGCCCTTCTTGAGGAGAGCGTTGATGGGCGACGCGATCGTGGCAAACCTGGGGATGAAGCGTCGATAGTATGACGCAATCCCCAGGAAGCTACGCACGCCCTTCACGTCGGTCGGAGCTGGCCACTGTTGGACAGAGGCGATCTTCTCGGGGTCCGTGGCCACGCCTGCTGCAGAAAGCGTGTGGCCCAGGAACGGGACGCTGCGCCCCGCGCGAACCTTAGCCCTGCGGGCCGAGAGATGCTCGTCTTCCATGATGCGCAGGACCGTATCGACGTCCTCCAGGTGCTCCTCGAAGGTCTTGGAGTACACCAGGATGTCATCCAGATAGGCCAGAGCGCAAGTGCGTTTCCAGGACCAGGGCGGCTTGTCCCCCTTGCGAGGGTCGCGCAGGTCACTGGACACCTGTGGCAGGTGTGCGGTCCCCATGACGGGCCGCAAGATGTCGTTCATGAGCATCTGGAAGCTGGCTGGTGAGTTGCAGAGCCCCATCGCCGCCACGCGGAACTGGTAGTGTCCGTATGGCGTATTGAAGGCCGTCTTGTGACAGTCCTCTTCAGCGATGCGGAGCTGCCAAAACCCATCGGCGCAGTCGATCACCGTGAAGCAGGTGGCACCCTGCACCCGATTGAAGATGTCATCAATGCGCGGGAGCGGGTACTTGGACTTGACAGTGATCGCGTTGAGCTTCCTGTAGTCGGTGACGAGCCGCCACTTGCCCCCAGGCTTGGGCACAAGGAGTACCCCAGCGGAGAAGGGGCTGTTACTGGGCTCAATCAGACCACGCTCAAGGAGGGCCATCAGGATCTTCTTGAGCTCCATCAGCTCGACGGGCCCCATCCGGTACATCGGGGACGTGGTGGGCCCGTAGCCTTCCTTGAGGCGGATATGGTGCAGCACAGAACGGGGCGGGGGAAACTGCGGTGTAGACTCGTCGAACAGCTTCTCCCGCTTGGCCAGGACGGCGTTGTAGCGCGCGATCTCATCCTCAGTAAAGTCTGTGCCGATCTCCAGCAGCTCCTGAATCAGGGGCACCGAGTCAAGGCGGTACATGTAGTACTCCTTACCCTTCTGCAGGTTGCGCGCGAGCGTCTTGCTGCTCATCAGCATCTGAGAAGCATGGCGTCGTGGCTTCTCGGGCCCCGCGTCGTGCTGAACGTTGTGCACCTCGGTGCCATGCGCCAGGTATTCGTGCCGCGGGCACCAGAAGGAGCCATCAGGAAACCAAACCACCCGGCGCTTGACACTGATCGTCACGTCCTGGGCATCCTGCCAATCCACGCCCAAGATGATGTCGGCTGCGCCCAGCGGCGCCACTGTGGCTGTTACCTCTACCGGGATGCCCTGGACAACCGCCTTGAGATCCACGAGACCCGGGGACGGGTGCTTGTTACCATCGGCGTACCGGACGTTGATGGGCGTCGGGTGTGGGCGAATGGTGTAGCCAGCGCGTCGCACCAGGGCCTCATGGATAAAAGATGTGGTTGCTCCCGTATCCACCATAAACTTAACATCCAGGATCGTCTTCTCCTTCAGAAACGGGTCAAGTGTGGTGGTGGGGAGCGCCAGTCCACCGCTGAAGACTAGCAGTGTTCTGGTGCTTGGTGCAGAGGGCGGGGAGGCCTTTGGGGCCTGTCCGCCAGACCTATCTACATGATTGGCTGAAGCTGGGTCCACCTCGGTCGCCGACACGTCTGCACCTGAAGAGGGCGGGGAGACCTCTGGGGCCTGCCCGCCAGTCCTATCTACATTATTGCCTGATGCTACATCGGCCTCAGAGTGGCCGCGCCCACATTTGGTGCAGGCGTCTGTTCTACCTGGTTGACTAACTCTACTCCTACTTCTACCCCTGTGGGAAGGGGCACTATGCGAGGATCGCGGGGCCGGGAGGCCGCCTCGTCCGACCGCCCGGTCTCCCCTTCCCCCTCATCCGAGTCGTCGTCGTCGCCGGGATTGAGCGCCTCATACTCGTCACCCTCAGCCTGCTGCTGCGCCAGGATCTCATTGAGCTCGCGCACCGTCCGAGAGAACGACGCTGGGAAGCGGGGTGTCTGGAACTGGTTGGGCTGCGTGCGCGCGTCGCGCAGCTTGGCAGCCCGCGCGCCTGCGTTGCGCGGGCGAGCATCCCGCGCTGCCGGCGCTGGGCGCTTCTCAAAGGCGGGACCAGAAAACTTGGGGGCCTCCTTGGTGGCCTCCGTCGCCGTGCTGGTGCGCGCCTTGAGGCGCGGGCAGTCCTTCTTGAGGTGCCCGACCTCGTGACACATGAAACAGCGGGCCTTGGACGCATCGATGGCGTGCAGTTGGGTGGCCGGCTGCTCGTCGTCATTGGACTCCTCCCCCTCCGACGGGTCGGGTTCCACTTCAGTGAAGTGGACACGGCGTGTCATCGTGGATGAGGCGAACCGGCGGGTGCTGGTGTAGCGCGGCTGCTTGATGACGTCGGCCACCTGTAGAAGGTACTGCTGGACAGCGTGGATGTCAAGCTTGTCCCAGGGTACCTCTGCATAGTGCTTCTTAACCTCAGCGAGGAGGTCAGGATGGATGGCCTCCAGAAACCGAATCTTGTACTCGGTCCACGTCAGGTCCCCGGTCAGCCGCGCCGCAAAGGAGTCAAAAGTGGTGAGGAACTCCGCCAAGTCAGTGTTGCCCTGACGTAGGCGGCCGAACTCAGACCGCTCGGTCAGTCGATAGCCGGGAGGGATGAGCTTGCGCCGGATGCGCTCGTGCAGTTCCTCGACCGTCTGCGGGTATGACTGGGCTGCCACACTCTCAACGTTAAGCATCCCGACCACTGATGGGTCCATATACACTTCACCACCACGTAGGGGATCAAAACCTTGGTGGCCAGCTGCCACTCATGGTGTTCACACCAGACGGTGTACAACTGTTGCCACATACGGGCCCACTCGTCGATCTCACGGGGAGTCATGCCCGCATGGAGCTTGGGCACCGCCTTAAAATCTGGCATAGGCGGGGCCTTGACAGGGTCAGGACGCAAGGGGCCGCCCTTGCTGCAGTACGCGGGGCTGGAAAAGGTGAGGGGCTCGTGCCGACGCGCCCGCATCTCCTGTTGAGAGCCCCGTCCTGTGGGCTGGTCCTGCCCACGTAGGGACACAAAGGTGTCCTCCTCACGCTCGGGATCGAGGTCGCCGGACTCTCGGCGGGGCGTCACGGACACCCGCTGTGACGCAAAGGGGGCTGACTCACGCCGAACGCGAACGGAGGTGGGATGCTCATAACCGGGGTCGTCCAGGGGCAGCCGACTGAAGTTGGCGTTAGTGGGCGCGCTCCTTGCTGGGAGGGGGGTGGGTACCGTGGGAAAGGGACCCGGGGGATCGTAGTAGTCCTCCTCCTCAGGATCGGTCTGCACGTGAGCCGACCCTGACGCCTGTGGCGGGGGCCTAGGCCAGCCCTCATTTGCTCCAAAGGAGACCCGACGGGGATCCCTTCCAGGACCCAGCCCCGACCCGCCGCGGCCACGCCCTGCCCAAGGGTGGGTCAGGCGCGGGCGGCCACGTGCGTACGCCCCCAATTGGGAGGACTGCACGAACTCAGGCGGAGGGGCAAACGGCGAGCTAGCTACCGAGCTGTCCGCGGCCTCTATCTCCTCATCCTCCTCCTGCACGACTTCCACAGATGGTGGTCGCTGCGTAGGAGGTACCCTGTCCAGTTAGGTGAAATAGTGCCGGAACCTTTTTTGCCGTTGGGGCAAATCGGTCCGGAACACTATTTTGCCCGGATTCACCACTTCCGAGCACCCAAGTTAATTCGGCCGTGAACTACACGCGGAATAGATGCCGGCGAGTGGTTTTCGCCGGATAAATAGTGACGGACCTAATTGCCAAGTGGCAAAAAGGTTCCGTCACTATTTATAATAACTAAGACCTCGTAAGTCGGGGGTTCGAATCCCTGTGGTGACACGGGTATTTCCGAATACCGGAATTGATACCAGAAGGCCAAACGAAAGTGCCAGAAGGGAAAATATGCCCGGTTGGAATATCGTTAAGGCGAGATTCGGTACTGCAGTAGGCATCAGCGGTATGATAGATATCGACCCCCACACTACGACGTTTTAGTTATTATAAATAGTGACGGAACCTTTTTGCCACTTGGCAATTAGGTCCGTCACTATTTATCCGGCGAAAACCACTCGCCGGCATCAATTCCGCGTGTAGTTCACGTGAACTTAACGCGGAATAGATGCCGGCGAGTGGTTTTCGCCGGATAAATAGTGACGGACCTAATTGCCAAGTGGCAAAAAGGTTCCATCACTATTTATAATAACTTGTCCCAGTTGCCCATATGCTGGGTCAATAGCGGTCGCGGCTGCTGCTGCTGTTGTTGCTGCTGCTGCTGCTGCTGCTGCTGTTGCTGTTGCTGCTGCTGCTGCGGCCGCGTCTGTCGTGACAACGTCGATTGCTGAGACTGAGGCTGTCGCTGCGGCGACTGCTGAGACTGATGCTGTCGCTGCGGCGACTGCGGTTGCTGATCAAACCCTAGGGCAGCTTGCTCTAGCTGCGACTCCAGGGTCGCCTGCCGTTCCGCGGTAACCCTAGCGGCTGCATCGGATCGCCGGGAGCCTCGGGAGCCCCTACTGGACTTGCTAGATCTTCTGGAACCCTGGCTGGACTTGCTCGCCACTTCCTGCTGTTCTTCCCTAACGTCCTTTGGGGACAGCCTAGGGTCCTTTGGGGACCGTGTGCCACCTGTACCTCTCTTCTTATGGGGCATTTGGGCCCACGTACCTCACCAGCACCGTACTAGGTGTACACAATACCTCCCCAAACACAAGCAAGCACGAGAGAAAAGAGGCAGCCACAACTAATGCTTCTAACTAATGGTACTAAATTAATTAATGATACTAATATTATCTACTAACTCTTGTATCTAGGCTATTGGCAGTCTCACTCTATACTAGTATCTAGTAGTGGTAGTAGTACTTATGCACTAGCAACTGGGCCCAGGTGAAGCTGCTCCAGTGCATGCAACACATCCTGTGCAGGTATCTGGGTGCCACGCCTAGTCTGGTGCAGCCCTTCTGGGAGGGGCATATTATCCCTAATAAACTGATCTGCCTCAGCTAATGTATTAAATCCCTGCCATCTAGCTAACGACGTTGGGTGTAAGACTTTATCCTTAATATGATTGCTACACGCAGCCCAACTATAAAAAATGCCTGGTTGGCCTGTGGCCCCGTCGTGTGCTACTGCATAGTATAGGTATTGGGATCTACTACCTCCTTCTATACCTCCGTCTATATCCTCCTTCATTATTACGTCTGCTGCGGGAGGTTCCCATGAACTACCGATTAGGTATAAAGCAATATCACACGGTATTCAAGCATGCAATGCAGGAAGGGGAAAGAAAGGGAGGAAAGCCCACCCAGGATACCTCTACGTGCAGGTGACGTGCTCACAGCGAGAGAGAAACACTAGGCAGAAACGAAACGTTCACAAACAGTACGAAAGACGTTGAGGTCCAGCCACCGGCAACACAGTTAGGCAACGGCCAGCCGGTGACTACCCTCGAGCCGTAGGCAGCGTTGCCCTTTGGGGGTCCACCCACGGCTCGATCCAGTGTTTCTCCAGTGGAATCTAATCAGATGGGATCAGATTCTGAATGGATTTTATCCAGTGTAAGCTAAACACGGCTTTGGGCCGCCCTGTAAAACCACCCTAACCTAACCTCCGATAACCAGTGTAACGAACCCATCCGGGTCGTGCGAAAGATCCTATTGTTAAGGTAGGTTATCACCGGTTTCTTGGCTAACCACGACCACTCTTTGGGAGTGGGATTAACGGAACAGGCGTGGCTTTAGGCCTGTTACGGCTCGCGGTGATTAATATTGCATTAATCTACACAATCCACATTTAGGATGGAGCTACCAAATGCAGTTGGAATTTATGCCCCAGGTTCAGACAGGTGATAACACACACTTTATTCCGAACCAAGAGGACGAGACTCTCGTCCTCGGACCAATTTCACCTAGGTCTGCCACCAAGCTGGCAAGAGGCGCCGACATGGCGCCGACCTTCCAGAGAACTCCGAAACATGCAGTCCACACAAGATCCTCGGGTCGACATCGACCCTCACCTACAGAATCCACGCATGAATACAAGATCTTAACCGGCTGTAAAGTACGCAGCGCGGCGCGACTGCGCCGGCCCCTAGCCCCTAAATGGTCTGGCTGCCGATTTTCCGCCTAAAACTGAGTTACAGCCGACACGTCGGCCCCTTCTCGGGGGACCAAATGCCGCGAAAACTATTGAGAATTAGGAAAAGTTTAGCTGAGAAGATCGAAAGTTTATAATTTTCCTCACAGCATGGTACTAGGGTTTGCATACTTCTGACAAAGTTATAGAGGTGTTCTGGTCGGTCAAAGTACAAGGGGTCAGGGTACTTTTTCGCGTACAACGTGCATTCCGGAAAACGACGACCTGGCCATGGCGGCTTGCGCCCACGCATGGCATTTACGTTTTCGTTCGAATTTTCTGACCAAACTCAGGAAATTGATTTTATACGTCCTAAAGATGATACAGGCCAATTTTTGGTTCGCGGGAATGCCATTTGATAGGTTTCGGCAGCGTTCTTGCTGGAAAAAACTGCGATCAGGCCGGACGATAGAAACGTTGACAGCAATACCTTTCCGGCGTATTTTAAAGGATATATTGGTTTCTTTGTACTTTTTATGATACATAGTAGTCGTAAACGTGCAAGGGTAGCCAGAAATCGCCGAATCCAGCGACCATGCTGCACAACTTTGGTGTGCCGAAATGCGCCATTTTGCGGCCACCGCCTGGGCCAAGGTAACGCCATCCATGCCTGGTAAAGCTTAAGCATCGTTTTCCTATCGATGTTTGACGTTTATATATACGTTCTAGCTTGTGTAGCACATTCTTTTTGCATTATTCATGCTCTTTCTTGACCCTGGCCTGGCCCCTTTCTAAAACACCCTTCTTAGATGCTTCCATCAGTCAGTTGACCTGCCACAGGGTGATGGTGATAAGTTTTAGAGGCTGTATGGGTTTGAATACCTCCATATATGTTTGTTATACATTTCCCACACACATATTGCATGAGTGTGAGGCAGTTGGCTGGTCTCTGTGGCATCATCAAGCATGTAACCGGTGAGTAGAAGCTTCCCATTGTCAGCATGTGCCACCAGGTGTACTGGCCATCACCTGGCAAGCTATAGCAGCTTAGGCCTAGTTTATCCTTGCTAGGGCAAGCTGAAATAGGCTTAAAATCACTAGTTTGTTGGTGGCTGCCTCCTAGAATGCATGCCTTGCGTAGGGTATCCGTACCACGTTACCTACGTGCATGGACAAGGTGGCACCTGCACATAGGTGCCATGTAAGGGCAGTGTGATGATGCAGTTATGTTTCCCCATCATTGTGGAAGGGAAATGTATTGTGTGGCATGGTTGGGGGCCATATTAGTAGGTATTAGTAGGTAGTATGCCCACTCCTACCCCCTTGGTTGCTTTTTACCAACGGTACCCCTATGGGCTGTACTGGGTGTAACTGCTGGTATACCCACCCAAATGATGACCCCAATGGCTCAAACTGTTCAGCAACTAATTTTTTATCATCCCTGAAGTGGTAGGTGCCTAGCTCTTACAACATAATTCAAAATGCACATTCTACCAAAAATGAAAACGCTCGTCTTGACCCCCCTGACTTTGACGGCAGTTATACATGGCCTAACCTGCATATATGTAAGGTTGTGATATACCAACCCGAAGGGCAACTCATGGACATGCTTGGCCCCCAAGGACAGCCATTGGATATGGGTGGGTTGGATGGCATCTGGTTTGCAAAATTGTGAAGTTACAGCCGATGCATCGGCAGTATTTCTGCCCATTTAGGGGCTAGAAGATCTCATACATCAACCTAGGCCCAAAATAACTAGTCCGAATCACACAAACTATCATAGTTCCATACAAAAGTCCTGACCAAGGGACAATTCCCAAATTACGTCCCGAAATGAGTCCCAAAGTCCTACGGACTATGACAACAAGCCAAAATACATAATTTATTCCATTGTTGCGCCCGTTCCAAGGGTCGGGCACGCAACACTACATCTGGCCATTGCTTGTTTTTTTTTTTATCTTTGCTTGCCGATAGAGTTACACAACGCCGCGTTACTTTGGTATGTAGAGCTAGAACGCTAGTAACCCTGAATCTTGCCATTGAATCTTGCCTGGCAAGGTCAGTGTCGTGTTAAGTGATGTATCTGTATTTCTTACCGTTGCTTCAATGCATTCTCTGTGGTTGGTTCTTTCCTTGCCTGTTTCTTTTTGCAGACTGTCCGGCTGTACAACATGTAAAAAATCTTTACCCGCAGTTTCGTACTGAGCTGCGTAATCTTATATTCGGGATGGCGGTTGACGGAGTGTGTCCGCGTAGCTTTATGGGAAACTATTCTTGCTGGCTAGCTTTTATGGCTTGCTACAATTTACCTGAGTGGGTATTTGTCAACAAGAACTTCTCACCTATGGTTCTGCTGATAAGTGCCGCCAAGGGCAAGGCTCCAAAAAGAATGCAGGTGTACTGGGAGTTGGCGGTTGATGAGCTTGTGGCGATGTGGAATGGTTTTTATGTATGCGACATCGTGGATGACCATGGCGGCCATTTACAACCTGTGCGCCTGCAGGCGCTCCTACTGTGGGTAATCCACGACTACACAGCTTTTGCAAAGTCACTAAACATCCCAGATGCTGGATACTGCGGCTGCATGTTACATGGGCCAGAATGGGAAGCAACTTTTTTTTCCAATGGGAAGCTTGTGTGCTTAGGGCACTCTACGCTTTTGAAGGAAGGTGACCCTGCGCGACCATCCGGGACTGGAGCTGCCCCTCCAGAAATGGATTATTATGATGGGTACCTGAAATATTGTCGGGAAGAGTTGGGGGTGCAACCTGAAATATTCGGCAAGCTGCCGTACTGGACCAAGCTGTTAATTCGACATCTGGTGGATGAGTTTCACCTTGGCCCCAACTGCCTGCTCCGGATAGTCAACTGCACCAGCGGTAAGTAGCACGCGACAGTGTTCTTTTTTTTTCTAGTGTGCAGTTTGTAAACTTTGTCATATGCAAGGGACAAATTTTTGTTACATGCTTATTGATTGATTATTGATTGTGCGTTTCGTTGATATTGTGTTGTCCTTTGTGGCCTTTTTTATTATGTGCAGGGAAAGCTCATACCCCTGCTGTTCGAGCAAGGCTGCAACAACTGGGCCTTAATCAGGAGCTCTGGGTTACCACGGAAGAGGTGGAGAAAGTGGCGAAGAACGGTGTCCGGACAATTTCTGAGCTATCTGCTCATTTTATAGTTATGTTGCGGCGGGCTCAAAGGGGGCCGATCTGCCGCCTGTAGCGTAGCTCTACCGTACGTCACCTACACCATGTTAGGTGCTTGTTGTTACTTAGGACTAGAGAGAGAAAGGGACCGGCGGTGCGCCGGTACTAGTGCCTACTGGCAACCGTGCCCGCCCTTGATTGAGGGGGGCGCGGCGCCTTGAGACATGTGCTTTGTTTTCCATTTTCACACCGTACTTAGAGTGGTGTGGTGAACGTAGGGAGGCCTTTTTGCAGCTTCGCAACTTGATCCCAGCATTTGCTGGCAAGGTCGGCTGGCCGCTATGGCGGCTGCGCTGAATGTAAGACGATGCTATCGATCGGCCTCTCCGGGCGTGGAGAGGCCTGGAAAAAAAGTCTTTATGATCGCCACCTACCGTTACAGGCCACGGTAATGGTTGTTGGGTGGGGGGCTCTACGATTTGAGTAAAAGGGTGTGATTTCCGGCGCTGGGCCCACTGACGATTCCCCTCTACCCCTGGGTGCGGCAAGCAGCTTCCTGACACTGGGGAAGCTGCGTTTTTAGTCGGACAACGTCAGGGAAGGAGCCATACAGGCCAGGGCCAGCGGCTACGGTGGAAAGAATAACAGGTGGAGGCGAATCTGCCTTAAACGTGGAGATGGCTAGCGCGGGGTGCCAGGGTAGCCCATAACTACCAGGAGCCTGACAGCGGACCCGATCTTTCGGCCTGTGGCCAGACGGGAGTTTCGGGGAGGATGCGGGGCTGGAGCGAATCTTGGTGGGAGGAGCGCGCTCTTCATAATTGCCCAGTTTTTCAGCAAAGGCAGCGGCTGCCGTGGGTCGGGGGGGGTCCTGTCGGCATGGGGAGGTCGGCAGGCACTCTGTACCCTCTCGGCGCTCCGGCGAGCAGGCCCCTTCTGCCCTTGGCGATAAGGGAGAGGTGGGAAGCTGCGGAAAACCGTGGGTATTCATGCGCACTTACAAAAAATCTGGTTAAGAAATTCTACAGCGCCTGGCAAGCCTGGAAAAAAATTTTCCCCTCGCGGGGGGCGCGTGAAAGGCTCCGCTACGCCCGCCCAAAGGCGGCGGGCTCCGCTTTGCCTTTGCCGTTTTCACGCGCCCCCCACGAGGGGGGGTGCGTGTGGAACCCGGCAGTGCGGTCCGGCTTTGTTTTAAGAAAATGCATTATATACCATAATAAAGCTCCACTCGGCTGCGGCTGCGCCAAGGCTCGTGATAATAAAGCTCGGATCGGCTGCGCCATGGCGATGGTGAGCCTTGGCGCTAGGAGGTCCGCAGCCATCATTATCACCACGATGGGGGGTAATGGAGCCAGTGGCAGTGGCTCTACCCTCGGGAAATCCCAGCGGCTTTGCCGGTGGGCTGGTGATGGTGGTTGGGTGAGCTGGAGACGTTCCCAGGTGGCATAAGTCCTAAAGCGGCAGCACTGGGATGCGCCCCTCTAAGAAGGGGAACGCATGTGGCTCCGCCCTGCGTCCGCCGGGAGACCGTAGCGGCCACACGGGGGCGGATAGGGGGGCATCATCATGCCAACAAGAGCCCAGCATTCCAAGTGGTTGCGTTCCTACCACCAGGGCTGGAAACGGCCTGGGTGGCCAGAGATGGTGATGTGGGACAAGATTGGACCAAGGGGGCTTGTGCTGGGCCCCAGCATGGTGAACTGGCCTAACTTGACAATGACTTGTACAATGATTTTGAGGGTGTGGCTAGGCTCAACTGTTAAAGCCTGCACACACTTATTGTAATAAACTTGTTTCTCTGGTAGGAAGGCACTCCAATGGACCTTAGCTTCAGCACCTATTTTCTGAGCTATCTGCTCATTTTATAGTTATGTTGCGGCGGGCTCAAAGGGGGCCGATCTGCCGCCTGTAGCGTAGCTCTACCGTACGTCACCTACACCATGTTAGGTGCTTGTTGTTACTTAGGACTAGAGAGAGAAAGGGACCGGCGGTGCGCCGGTACTAGTGCCTACTGGCAACCGTGCCCGCCCTTGATTGAGGGGGGCGCGGCGCCTTGAGACATGTGCTTTGTTTTCCATTTTCACACCGTACTTAGAGTGGTGTGGTGAACGTAGGGAGGCCTTTTTGCAGCTCCCACCCACCCACCCTCGCTGCTGTTGGGGACAAGATTGGACCAAGGGGGCATGTGCTGGGCCCCAGCATGGTGAACTGGCCTAACTTGACAATGACTTTTGAGGGTCTAATTTGACAATGATTTTGAGGGTGTGGCTAGGCTCAACTGTTAAAGCCTGCACACACTTATTGTAATAAACTTGTTTATCTGGTAGGAGGGCACTCCAATGGACCTTAGCTTCAGCACCTATTAACCCAAGCATTAAAAAAATTCTCGACATCCACCATGTCAACACACGTCGGAGGAGAAAGCGGCCACCCGTGGTATGTCTGTGGATGTGTATATGCTTTTTTTATTGGAATTGGTTTGGATGTTGTTTGTTGGTATTTTATATAAAGTGTTTCATGTTGTCATCTGCCAAGATTGCTTACAGAATCGGTTTTCTCTGAATATAGTTTAATTAACGCATGCGGGAAAGATAAGGCCGCCATGCCTTGGCCTGGATGTGGAAGGCTGCCTGCGACATGGGCTGACTAATTCGATCTGTACAAAGGGTTTCCTGCTCGCCCGAATTTTCCTTGGATGACCCGGTTGTTTGTAAGGGTCGGTGGCGGTCCGAGAGAATTAATTGTAGGTTTTATACGACTTCACTTGCAAAGATTCGTGTTTGCTTGCACCAGCTGAGGTTAGGTGGGGACCTGTAGGGTCGGCTGGTTGCTTACCGAATCTTTGGCTGATTTGGGTTATTTAGTGAGTCGTGATTAATTATTGTATAGTGGATTCGGACCGGCCCAAGGGGTCGATGGGCGAGTTTTATGTTTGTCAGTCTTGGGAACCTTGTACAACTACCTGTACGGTTAACGCACTAGCCTGGGGGTGCGTGGCCACGCTGTTTGTAGTGGCGTTTTCAGCACTGTTCAGGCCGGTGTGTGACGCATGCCGGTGTTAATTAATTTAGGATGATGTCAGCTTGTGTGTCGGCGGGCCATGCCTTAAGCAAGCTAGGCAGGCAATGATCCGCAATTGTTTCTTTCACAATGGCGGCAATGGCCGCCTGTGCAAAATTGCACATTCTAGCGCGGGTTGCATCTGTCTTCTAGCCGAGGTAGATGGTGGCACAACCGCTAAGTTGTTCGACCAAGCATAGTATCGTTGGTCGTGCAACGGAAAGAAAATTTAAATTTACCCCCATGTCGTTTTCCCCGGCTGCGGGTCTTTTTGACATGGGCGAAGGATGGGGCGCTACTCCGGCGGTTGGGCAGCTTCGGCGGAGCTGTTTATAAGTTTCTAAAACAGCTCTAGTGTCACATCGCAGGCTTGCCACCTTGTGATGGTGCGTGGGACGTGACCTGGACTCAAAAGGTCCTGAACCAGGTTCCTGTCAGCAACGGCCTGTTTTTTTCATAAATTATTTTTTGTGGCGGCAGGTCAGTTGTCCAGCTGCCCCTGCCGAGGAGGGGTGGTTGGGGACAATAGGAGCCGCGCGAGAGTTGCGCTCCGAAGCTAGAAATTTCCCTATTGCGAGACTCGAGTTGGGGAGGGCGTCTCAGGGAGGCGAGGCTACGCCAGACCTTTGTCGTTCCTTTTGATCGTCTCAGCACCTGCTGCGCGGCTCAGTCTATTATGGTCTCGTAAAACCTCTTTCCTTTTTGGACGGTTCCGGAATTGCGAAATGCTGGCTCTTTTTGAGGGCTTGCTTTTGGGGTGGTCACCGGCTTGTGTTGCATTGAACCAGCGGGCCCCTGCGGGGGTTAATATAGCCTAGCGCGGGCTGAGTCGCCATTTAAGATGTTGCGACACGCTCTTTCGCGCACGGTGGTCATGAGTCTAATCGGCGCAATGGGGTTGGCGCCAGGGGGGGGTAATTGGGTGGAGGCTTCTTGCTTCCGCGTGCAGATTGAGAAACCTTAAGGCCACTGTTAACTGCTGCATTTGTGGCAGGGCTCCACTTATTGTATTCAATCAAATGCTGGTCTTCTTGGGAGCTGAGTGATCTTAATCGGTTTTCTCTGAATATAGTTTAATTAACGCATGCGGGAAAGATAAGGCCGCCATGCCTTGGCCTGGATGTGGAAGGCTGCCTGCGACATGGGCTGACTAATTCGATCTGTACAAAGGGTTTCCTGCTCGCCCGAATTTTCCTTGGATGACCCGGTTGTTTATAAGGGTCGGTGGCTGTTAATTAGTGGTACGAGAGAATTAATTGTAGGATAGGTGCTGAAGCTAAGGTCCATTGGAGTGCAGGCTTTAACAGTTGAGCCTAGCCACACCCTCAAAATCATTGTACAAGTCATTGTCAAGTTAGGCCAGTTCACCATGCTGGGGCCCAGCACATGCCCCCTTGGTCCAATCTTGTCCCCAACAGCAGCGAGGGTGGGTGGGTGGGAGCTGCAAAAAGGCCTCCCTACGTTCACCACACCACTCTAAGTACGGTGTGAAAATGGAAAACAAAGCACATGTCTCAAGGCGCCGCGCCCCCCTCAATCAAGGGCGGGCACGGTTGCCAGTAGGCACTAGTACCGGCGCACCGCCGGTCCCTTTCTCTCTCTAGTCCTAAGTAACAACAAGCACCTTACATGGTGTAGGTGACGTACGGTAGAGCTACGCTACAGGCGGCAGATTGGCCCCCTTTGAGCCCGCCGCAACATAACTATAAAATGAGCAGATAGCTCAGAAAATAGGTGCTGAAGCTAAGGTCCATTGGAGTGCCTTCCTACCAGAGAAACAAGTTTATTACAATAAGTGTGTGCAGGCTTTAACAGTTGAGCCTAGCCACACCCTCAAAATCATTGTACAAGTCATTGTCAAGTTAGGCCAGTTCACCATGCTGGGGCCCAGCACATGCCCCCTTGGTCCAATCTTGTCCCACATCACCATCTCTGGCCACCCAGGCCGTTTCCAGCCCTGGTGGTAGGAACGCAACCACTTGGAATGCTGGGCTCTTGTTGGCATGATGATGCCCCCCTTCCCGCCCCCGTGTGGCCGCTACGGTCTCCCGGCGGACGCAGGGCGGAGCCACATGCGTTCCTCTTCTTAGAGGGGCGCATCCCAGTGCTGCCGCTTTAGGACTTATGCCACCTGGGAACGTCTCCAGCTCACCCAACCACCATCACCAGCCCACCGGCAAAGCCGCTGGGATTTCCCGAGGGTAGAGCCACTGCCACTGGCCCCATTACCCCCCATCGTGGTGATAATGATGGCTGCGGACCTCCTAGCGCCAAGGCTCACCATCGCCATGGTGTCACGAGCCTTGGCGCAGCCGCAGCCGAGTGGAGCTTTATTATGGTATATAATGCATTTTCTTAAAACAAAGCCGGACCGCACTGCCGGGTTCCACACGCACCCCCCCTCGTGGGGGGCGCGTGAAAACGGCAAAGGCAAAGCGGAGCCCGCTGCCTTTGGGCGGGCGTAGCGGAGCCTTTGCCGTTTTCACGCGCCCCCCGCGAGGGGAAAATTTTTTCAGGAAAGCTGCGCAAACCATGGGGGTTTCCTTACGGATTACCCCCGAAACCGCGCTGCAGCTTGAATTCCCCCCTCGCCTTGGCACCATGCCCCGCCCTAACATCCTTCCCCTTCCCCGCTGTGGACCGTCAGTCCCAACAACTCGTCCCCGTTTAAATTACGCGTCAACGACCCCGCCATTCCGCCCTGGCCGCCGGCCGCTGCCGACTCAATTAGCACGAGGAAATGTTAGGCTGTTTAGGGTGCTGCCCCCCTTGGCGCTGGGGCTGCAGCCACCCCGCTCCTGTGCTGGCCTGGGGGCTCGGCTCCGCCTTCTTCCTGCTCGCATAGCGCCCTCATGCACTATCGACATTTATTAGCCAGGCCCAGCGCATCCGATACCCAGCGAATTTGCCTGAGGCGTAATCCCCCTCCGCCTGTAGCTGTTGCCACCCAAGCACCACGATTGCCCCGCTTTAGTTGTCCGATCAAGAGTCACTCCCGCGTCTATCCAGACCCCTCCCGCGAGCTCGGGGTGGCGAGTACAACGGGCGAGCAAAAATACACAATCTGGCACTGGCAGCTACCGCCCGCACTTCGAATGGCAAATTCTTGGGGTGCTGCCGACCCCCGTCGCGCAGCCGTCATAACTTTAAATAAAACAGGCCCCCGAATAATAATTCGGAGGCCGGTAGCTGTGATTTACATTCGGCACCGCCATAGCAGTGCACACACGCCCCAGAATGGGCCGTCGACAGAGCTGCAAAAAGGCCTCCCTACGTTCACCACACCACTCTAAGTACGGTGTGAAAATGGAAAACAAAGCACATGTCTCAAGGCGCCGCGCCCCCCTCAATCAAGGGCGGGCACGGTTGCCAGTAGGCACTAGTACCGGCGCACCGCCGGTCCCTTTCTCTCTCTAGTCCTAAGTAACAACAAGCACCTAACATGGTGTAGGTGACGTACGGTAGAGCTACGCTACAGGCGGCAGATCGGCCCCCTTTGAGCCCGCCGCACCATAATAACTATAAAATGAGCAGATAGCTCAGAAATTTTTTACGACTTCACTTGCAAAGATTCGTGTTTGCTTGCACCAGCTGAGGTTAGGTGGGGACCTGTAGGGTCGGCTGGTTGCTTACCGAATCTTTGGCTGATTTGGGTTATTTAGTGAGTCGTGATTAATTATTGTATAGTGGATTCGGACCGGCCCAAGGGGTCGATGGGCGAGTTTTATGTTTGTCAGTCTTGGGAACCTTGTACAACTACCTGTACGGTTAACGCACTAGCCTGGGGGTGCGTGGCCACGCTGTTTGTAGTGGCGTTTTCAGCACTGTTCAGGCCGGTGTGTGACGCATGCCGGTGTTAATTAATTTAGGATGATGTCAGCTTGTGTGTCGGCGGGCCATGCCTTAAGCAAGCTAGGCAGGCAATGATCCGCAATTGTTTCTTTCCCCTCCCTCCCACCCTGGAGGCTTCTTGCTTCCGCGTGCGGATTGAGAAACCACTGTTAACTGCTGCATTTGTGGCAGGGCTCCACTTATTGTATTCAATCAAATGCTGGTCTTCTTGGGAGCTGAGTGATCTTAAACTGCTGTGTTGGTCCATAGATCCCATGACGTAGTCCACTGTCATTAGATATTTCTGTGTACCACATCAAACCAAGTGCCCTTGTTAGGGTAAACATGTTGCTTGTAAGACTTCCTTTCATTTTTTCAATAACTATTTATGGGGTTAGTGTCAGGATTTGCCGGAGCATTTGGGCTGACAGTGTTTGGCCACTCTGAGAATTCGCCTCTGACATAATTTTCTAATCAAATTGTCAATGTGATCGATCGTTTACATCTGTGTATCATACCATGTTTCTGTTGAATGCAGAGGTGGAAAAGGCGTTCGACTGCCTCCCGGACTATGTGCCTGGGCGATACCACGGACTAGCCGCTGACGGGAAAAGCGATGAGACGATGAAAACAAGTGACAAAAACAAGTACATGTGCTTGTTGTTGCCGGTCGTGTTGCGCAATCGTTTGCATCCGGATGCCCGCACGGCATTTGTCCAGCTGTCTGTGGCCTTCAATGCTGTATTTTCAGCAAGGTGCCTCACTCAATCGCAGTTAGTCGAAGTGGGCGAAATGATGGTGCGTGAGGTGGTAGCATTAGAGTGTGTTATGCCAGCGTCAGAAATGTCAAGATCAGTCCATGCTGCATCTCACTTGGCGGAACAGATCCGGTATGCTGGCCTGCCTGATGGCCGGAGCATGACTTGGGGTGAGCGCCAAATGGCGGTGCTTACTTCTGGCCCGTTGTCAAACAAGAACGTGGAATGCTCCATGGGGAACTTCTTCATGGACTTCGAGGCATTGAACATCCTGAGCTACTTCACGCGCTAGACTGTGTGGGTAAGTTTTTTAAACAAACTTCGTGTTTGCTTGGCTGCATGCACATTTCCCATGTTTCAGCGAGTGTTTCTAGCTGGGAAGGCCAGTAGTAAGAACGGGTTACTAGGTCCCGTACCCGTTTACCGCCCTGGTGGGCAGCTAAATCATGCAACTCAAAAAGCAAGGAGGAGCGACAGATAGGAGGGACATGAGGCGCCATTGAGGGGGAGAATCTGTTATCTGCACATAAAAAAACCCACCTACAAATTTACAGGGGTATTTGCCTAACTGTTGGGGATGGGAGGCGATGGCAGCTAAAGCTTCCGGCTCAGTGGCAGTAAATCTACTAATAAGGCGCTCAAGATCAGAGGTAGGCATCGCTACAGAAGTATCTATATCAGGTTTAAAGAGGTCTCCTACCGCCTTGCCAAAGAGAAGGGGAGGTCCTAGAGGGACTATATTATCATAGGACTTTCCTGACCTAGTCGCTATATGGCTAAACGGTATAGAACTTTTATGTTTCCCCTCCCCCCCCACAGAGACCACAGGAAGGGCCTCACATCATTGGGAGAGAGAGTCCTACGTGAGAAAGGAGGTCAGGCATGCGAACTGTCAGCAGTATGAAAGAGATAGGCATAAGATTCATCATCCGGTAGTTCACCATAAGGGGTTACACCAATAGTGGTAGGAACTAGAGTAGTATTGAGAACATCTAAGTCCTCGAAAAAGGAGTAATCTGCGCGACGGGAGAGGGCATCAGGTACTATGTTATCTACACCTTTAAAAGGGGAAAACTGTGCTAAAAACTCCATCCAGCGCGCTTGACGAGGGGTAAGGTTGGGTTGGGAGAGCAGATGGGTAAGGAGACGATAGTCCGTTTGTATAACGAATCTATAAGGATCTATCTCACAGGGTTCATTCAGACAAACATCAAATTGGGCACCTTTAAGAAAGTGCTGCCACGCGTGGCGACAATACACCACAGCTAAGAGTTCCTGCTGGTGTACAGGATAGTTACGCTCCGCGGGGAGCATTGTCCTAGAGATATACTCAATTGGCTGTAAGCCCTGACCCTGATCCTGGAGAAGGACGCCCCCTATAGCTACCTTACTAGCGTCTGTAGCTACCACAAAGGGTTTGGTAGTATCGGGTAGGATGAGTACGGGAGGAGAGAGGAGTAGGGATTTTAAACACTGAAAAGCAGACTGACACTCACTACTCCAGATAAAGGGGATATCTTTCTTTAATAAATGATTGATAGGGGCTGCTATAGTTGCGAAACGAGGGATAAAACGCCTATAGTAAGAGGCAGCAATCCCTAAGAAACTACGTACACTTTTAACGTCGGTAGGGGTAGGCCAATCCTGAATTGACTTAGTTTTATCCGGGTCGGTAGCGACACCGGCATCCGACAAAACATGTCCTAAAAATGGTACACTCCTACCAGAACGAACTTTAGCACGGCGAGCCCACAAGGAATTTTCAGACATTATTCTAAGACTTTCTTCATCACGTAGGTGCGTTTCAAAATCAGGGGAGTAAATAAGGATGTCATCTGAGTAAGCCTGAGCACAAGAACGATCGTGCTCAGCTAAAGAAACAGAGGAGAAGGAAGGATCCTTTAAATCAGAGGACACTTGGGGAAGGTGAGAATTACCCATAACAGGTCTAAGCACTTCATTCATCAACATTTGAAAAGAGGCAGGAGAATTACAGAGTCCCATAGCCGCTACTCTAAACTGATAATGACCAAAAGGGGTAGCAAAGGCGGTTTTATGACAATCCTCGGGCGCTATACGAGTTAGCATATTGGTGATGCAATATGCTAAGCATATCATACTTGAAGTGGCCTTTCCAACGCCGTGCTAAACGCCTCATTTGGACAAGGAACTTGAGAGTTATCAAGTCCCGAAGTAATGCCGCCGGACGCTACAGCAGTACCAGGACTAAGGACACGTGAGGGACAGGGCACGTGGCAGTGTTGGGTGAACCATCACAAGTTACGTGTCACAGGACCGACTGTCACTAGGAGGTACTGTGGTCAATATTGGTTGATGGTACCAAGAATGTCACAGGACTTCAGGACTGGCAGTCCTGCAGGCCTGGGATGGACGGGTACTTGTCATGACGGATAAATCCAGAGCGTTACTGTCATTCATGGAAGGACAGACGTCCTGGATTGATGCAACCAAGGAAATTGACAGTGGCGGACCTGCCAAGGCGTGCAAGGCCTGGCAGCAATGGTGAGACCTAGAAAGGCTCGGACACAGCAGTGGCCAAGCGTCTTTTCCCAACACCGTCCGTGGGTACTGCCGCCTCAGGCTAGTGACCACAGGGTAGTGAGGCAACTGTGGTAAAGGTTAAAAGCCGCTGGTTGAAACCATGGCTCCATTCATCACATCTTGGGAAGACCAGAAACTCACTGATCCGCGTTCATCTAAATCGTATTACAGTCTGGTCGACGGATATGTCGAATTCGGACTCTGAAGCTAGGACAAACACCTTTGCGCGTGCAGCAACGGTAGCGGCGTCCAGTCCAGTACCCGCAGGAGGGCACGAGGACTCGGAGGAAGTGCGCCGAAATATTAGAGCGGTGTCGGCGCCGGGCGAGTACGTCCGAGGAGCAGCCGAGCAGCTGCTGAGATTTCGCGAGGACCTCGCGGAAATCATCAGAAGGCTGCCAGCGTCTTGGCGGGCTGGCCACACAAACGCATTCGCGTTTGAGCAGGTGGTCACTCTGCTTTTGCAGATAATTGCCATAAGCCTCGGGGGTGCCCGAGAGATAAACGACCTTGTCGCCAATCTCCGCCTTGGGGACGACTACACCGGCGTGCCAAACGTGGTGCAGGTCGCCCGGGACAGGCGGGAGGCCATCGTTCGTGGCAGTACGCAGGCGTTGGTGGCAGAGTGCCAGAATCTGGCGCACTCTGTCTTAGAGTTGACCAGAGGCGCTGCTGATCGTGTCTTCATTACTCTTAATCCCTTCTCCATCTACACTAGTCGGGATACTCCACATTCTCGCCGAGAGTTAAACCAGCTAAGTTTGACTGTCGACGTGGTTGGCGGTCGAGAGGTCTCAGCCGACGACGCCTTCTACGACTTCGTAGATCAGCCAAGGGGCGGTAGTACAGCCGGCCCAGAGGCGTCACGAGGGCGACGGCTCTCAGGAGGGCCGTGAGCAGGCGCAGCGGGACGAGCTTAATCGCTACCACATTGACGACAACGTTGGTTTAGGTGAGGCCCATTTGTTGAGGTGGGGGCGTTCTCGCTGGATACGTGATTACGCGTATGGTTTGAGGCTTCCGGTGGTTATTAGGCCTGTGCCTACTCACGACGACCAGGGGCAGCCATTGAATCCGGTGGAGGGACCGTTCCACGAGCCAGCACCTGCACCGGTTGCAGGAGAAGCTTCGTCTGAAAACGAGGCTTGAGGGGGTGGAGGATAGGTGGAGAGTTTGCTGTTTTCTTGTTGCAAAGTTGGTCGCAGCCATTGTATATAATGCCTAGGAGGGCAAGCCGGGGTGCGGCGACATTCGAGGAGCAACGGGAGCGAACGGCAGAGGAGGACATCGCCAGAGAGGAAGGGGAGGCGATGGAGGAGAGGGGCGTGGAGGCGCCAGCTGGGCAACCTATCCCAGAGATGGACCCCAGAGCCGGGAGAACACACAAGCGGTGGCGTGATGGGCAAGCTGAGGCGGAGAAAGTCAAGCGTGCCAGGCGACCTACGGATGCAGTGGTGCTCACAACGCCTGGTGAGGAGGACGCCATCGTCACCCCAGGTGTGCGTGCTGCAAAGCAAGCTGCTGTTCACGATAGGGTGTCTGGTATGTTGCCCGAGCGTTTGGAGGCTAGGATTGACCCTCCCCAGGCACCACCAGTGCGTGTGGGGAGTGTGTTGCCTGGCACCCGTCCATTTTCTGATGCTGTGACAGTCATGAATGGGCAGAAAGCGCTCAACCCTCCCTGAAGCAAGACAACCTGGATAAATGGCTTGATGACATGAAGCTAGTTGTGGGCTCTGTCGCAGCAGGTGTGGATATTGTCAGGGTGTTTCACTCTTCCACCGCAAACAAGGGGTCGTCTGAAAGGGTCAATGACATGGCTAGGCATGCTCTGAAAGAGGGGCACACTTGGCTGCAGTTCCTAGATGACATCAAGGAGGAGTTTTCTGACAGGGTTCACAATCTCACCATGGAAAAGAAGAGAGAATTTGATGAGTTTGAGATCAAGGGTGAGGTGGCTGCTGAGCTGGCCAGGTTTGAGTTGATCGTGGAGGCAGGCAAGAAGCAGGGCTTCAGTGTGACAGTCAGGGCAGCAGCAGACCACTTCTTTGATAAGATGGGCTTGTCAGAGGAAGGTAGGGCTACTGCTAGGCAGCTCTGTGATCTCACTGATGGCACCTGGGGGGCTCTGAAGCGTGTGATACTAAACTTCAGGACCCGGGTCCCTACCTGCAAGGGTATCAGTTCTCAGGGAGGGTCAGCGTCTCAGGCTAGCCAGGGCAAGAACCGTACCCCATCTGGGACACGGTATGGTAGCAGGAGAAGGAAGCAGGCCCAGAAGGAGCAGAACCAGGGTGGTGGAGGAGGTCAGCAGGGGAACCAGAATCAGGGGAACCAGTCTGGCAACCGTAACAGCCATCAGCAGGGTAAGGGTGGTGGCCAGGGGCAGAATAACAATCAGGCCTCAGGCAACCAGAACAAGCAGGACAGCAAGGCCCCAGGGGGAGGGTCTGGCAAGAGCAAGTGTTTTGCTTGTGGCAAGGAAGGTCACTGGAAGAGGGATTGCCCAAACAAGAAGAAGGGGCAGTCTGATCAGAAGTGACTAGTGAAGCAGTCCCGTGTACATAGTGAGACACCCTGTGGGGACACAGCTTCACATGTAAATAAATCTGGGCAGGGTGCCACCTCTGATCAGCACCAGGGGTGTACTGATGTTCTCATTCCACAAGATTGCATGCATGCTGCAGCACAACAATCCCCTCAACTGTCAACAGGTGGAGGGTCCCCAGACAGGGTTGGCTCTGGGAGCCTAGATGCTCTGCTGGGAGGGTCTGCTGGGTCCTCTGGATCCAAGATGCAGAAGGTGGATGTTGCGTCCTCACACGCAGGGCCCGTCCAGGCGTCTTCCCAGGTGCGTAATCTGGCTAGGCAACTGAGCTACACGGATGCTGGACGCAGGCTGCACAATATCTTTGGTCACACAGCCATGGCTGAGATGTTTGGTTGGAAGATTGGAGATGAGCCACTGAGGGAAGCATGCAGGGCTGCAGCTGAGCAATGTACTTGTAAGGAGAATGCTGCCAAGAAGCCAAGGTCCCATGCTAGGGAGCCTGCCAGGGAGAAGGGGGACATCCAGGTAGACGTCCAGCATATCAGGGGCTTATACATTTTGGTGGCAGTGGACAGATTTAGCAGGTACAGGCTGCTCCAGATTCTGCCAGATATGAAGGGGAATACCCTGCTGCTGGGCTTGCAGACTCTCTTACCAGGCTTTGGGGTGTACAAGACAGTACAGGCTGATATTCAGTTTGAGTGCCTACTGTCACAGCAGGAGCAACTGCCATGCAAGCTGCTGGTCACGCCCAGGGAGAGCCATGGACAGCAAGGTGCTGTGGAGAGATCCATCAGGGAGGTCAAGACCGTAGTGCTGGCAGAACCTAAGGTGCCACTGGTAGCATCTGCTTTGGAGAGGGCAGTGTGGACCAGGCAGGTGGAAGAACAGTTGAACCTCAGAATAAACTACTATTATGACGGGGTGGCTGTCAATCCTGTAGCACTGCAGTTTGGGATGCTAGCCCAGGAAGTGGTCCAGGCTTGCTTGAGGAAAGCAGACAGGGTGTTTGCTCAGTTGAGACGCAAGGATAGGGGCTGGAATGTGCTGAGGCCTCAGGTGGGGCTGAAGGTCAGAATGTGGAAGGAGCCATCAATGCAGGGCAAGAGGGGCAAGTGGCAGAACGGGGTGGTGACCTGTGTGGAAGATGCCAATCGTTCCTGCCTTGTGGCCTTGGAGAGTAATCCCAGGCATGTTTACAGGTTGAGCTGGGCCAACGTCAAGGAACGCAAGCCACATGCAATCTGGCCTGCAGACGGGCCTGGACCCCAGTGTTGGCTGGAGGGCCAGGTTAAGGACCAGGTAGTTGATGTGCCTGTCACTGACGTGGGAGGTGGCTATCCCTCTGATGATGATGAGGTGCAGGAGGCAACTGCATCACCTGTGGTGGAGCCAACGGGGGCTGGGCCTGCACCAGGGTCCAAGAGGCCACTCATGGCAGACATTGTCCGGTCGCTCATGTTCAACAAGCACAAGGATCCCAAGGTATCTAAGTTGACTGAATGGGGTTCTTGCTGGGCTGCTACCCTAGAAGTGGATACTAACTCAGAGGTGTCTATCATCAGGGTGGAGGATGCTCAGGGCCTGAAGGTGAATAAGGCTGGCTGCAGGGCAGTGAGTGACTTTACGGGCACTGTAACAATGAAGATCCTAGGGGAAGTGACTGTGCCTATCCTGGGTGTCCCCACTGCGTTCTGTGTGGTGGAAGGGTACCAGGGGCCTGCCATTTTGGGCCAGAATTTCTTGTGCATGCCAGGAGTGACTCTGTCAGCAGATGAGCTTGCACTAGAAGGTCATGGCAGTTTGCCCCTCCAGAGATATCACTACTCCAAGGGTCTAGCTGTGGCAGTCAAGGCTGTGAAGGGGCAGCAGAGTGTGGGGCCTGAAGGCAAGGAGCCCATTGCTGAGGACTTGTTGATCATCCCAACCACCCTAGATCCACGGGACTTGGGGGTGCACAAGTACCAGATTGCTGGTCACAGTCCTATTTCCTGGCACCAGTTGGTAGAGTTGATGCAAAGCCCCAAGATGGCTAAGGCATGGATTCTAGGGTTTGTCTCCAGTGGGCATGACTGGATAGTGTCTAACTGTGCTGAGCCTGTGGATGAGTTGCCCAGGGAGCATCAGTTGCTAAGGCTCTTGTTTGTGCTCAAGCTGAAGGAGATAGACGGGTGCAGGTGCCACATGTGAGGCCAGTTGTGACTGAGTACCATGGCACGGGGGAGCTGACAGATGAGGAGTTGTATACGCCTGGGATGCTGCATGATACCTGGAGGATTGTTCTGTGTATATATCTGTCTTTCCTGGTCAAGGGCATTGCGTACAGCTCTGTGCTGATTGATTTCAAGAGGGCTTTTCTAAGGGTGATGTGGAGCAGGCCAAGGAGACGTGGCGTGATATCCCTCCCTTCTTTGTAACAGTGCCCAAGGTGTGGAGAGCAGAGATCAAGTCAAAATATCTCAGAATACTCAAGGGTTTGGAGGGTCTCAGGTCCAGCCCTATCATCTGGAGAAAGAGCCTGGAAAAGTTTCTGAAAACTCACTGTGGCTTTACTGTGTCTCCAGTTGATCCTTGCTTGTTCCAGAGTACTCATGAAGGGTTGCCTGTGTTTGCATCTCTGCATGGAGATGACCTGCACCTTCTAGGGCCTCCTGAGTGGGTGGATTCAGTACTGTCCAAGATCCAGAAGAGGTTTGAGTTAGGAAAGGTCCAGCACATGAAGCAGGATGAGCCCATGGTGTTTTGTGGAATGCAGGCCACGCTGATCAAGAGGGCAGGTACTTGGTTTATCAAGATGGAGGGTGGCAACAACTATCCTCAGCAGATCATTGATGCCCTCCAGCAGCCCATTACCCAGGCCAGGTGTGCCACAATCAGGGGAATGTTGGCTTGGCTAGCTAGCATTTGTGCCCCAGATTTGTTGGTGCTGAGTAGGCTCACAGATGCTCAGCTGGTTGAGGTAGGGGCAGAGCAGGTGGTTGAGTCTGTCAGGAGCTCACCTCCACTCATACTGGCAGCTGTGGACTTGTACAAACCACTCAACATGGTGCTTTTTGTGGACAGTTCCATGGACAGCAGGAAGGTGACGGATGTCAGGGGTAGGGCAGCAGCACTCATTACACTACAACAGGAGCACACTTCTCTGGTCAGCTGGTACAGTAGGTTACAGAACAGGGTGACGCCCAGCAGTGACATTGCTGAGTGCAGGGCAATATGTGAGGGGCTACACACTGCTCTTTACCTCAGGGAGTTATTCTACCAGCTCTGTCAGGTAGCTTCCTGTAGCTTGCAGCTGCACACACTGGTCAAGACAGACAGCATGGGCATGGTGCAGTTTGTGCACAGACAGCTCGCCAGGAGCAGGGATCTGGATTATTTGTTGCTGAAGGAGATGTCTTACCTTGCTCATCTTGAACATGTGCCTGGTGTTGACAACCCAGCAGACGCCCTCACCAAGCTGGAGAGCAAGGCTGAGCTACAATACCCTGTGCTCAAAGGGCTCATGTACCCCTTTTCTGGTGGGACTTGAAGTCCAGCCTTTGCCAGTTGGTGGCTGACCAGTGCTGTTGTCCCCAGGGGGGAGGGCAACAGGTAGCCTACCTGTCACCAAGCAGGTAGAAGGCTCAACAGGAGCAAGCTCTTCCTGTAAAGGATTAGCACAGTGGGATGCCTTTGGCCTCGGGCAGTTAGGCCATGACAGGGCAGGCCATGTTGAGAGTTCTTCCAGGTTGTTTGTATATATCTCTCTTGTTTAGTTTTCTTTAGCTGTGAATAAGTGACAACCTTGGATATTATGGTGTTGTAACCTGACAGTTGGGCCTTGCTGGTGCAGGCTGGTCCACTGGGAACACTCAACATTGGTTTTGGTGGATATTCTATAATAAAACATAATCATGTTGTATGCCAATCTCTCTTGTTGTCTGTCATGTGACCAGGTTAAGTTTAACCTGGGGTTCTGGGGTAGGGTTCGATTCCCTAGTTGAGCCACAGCCTGGTATGTATGACTCCTGGGCTTTAACACCCAGTGATGACATGGGCTCCCCATCAAGCAGTGGCACAGTGGTGTTGAAGTGGTTTCCATTGGTGAACATTTGGATGGATGATGCCTGGAACGCTCGGGGCGGGCGCCATGAAACGGGCGCCAGTGATAACTGGGAAGACCAGGAACTCACTGTAATACGTTTCCTGTAGTCAGGGCCTCTCATTCAGATATCCAGGATATGTTGCCTAAGGAATATTCAATATCCTCCTTTAAGCCCAAGCCAAGGTACAGTTGCAAAAGAAAGGGTTGGGGATGACCTGCAGGTCAAGTTAATGATCAGATGGCAGGGTTGAACCATAGATCCCTAAGAAGGATACCATTAAGGTGGCAAAAGGGGTGCTCATGAGGCTTATTATAAGTCCAGGGTAACCAGGTGTCCATTTCACAAGGCAGCAAGGAATGGGTTGGTCATGGTGTGAAGCTTGCAGCTCCAAAACAAGAAAGGGTTGGAGTTAGCATATTGGTGATGCAATATGCTAAGCATATCATACTTGAAGTGGCCTTTCCAACGCCGTGCTAAACGCCTCATTTGGACAAGGAACTTGAGAGTTATCAAGTCCCGAAGTAATGCCGCCGGACGCTACAGCAGTACCAGGACTAAGGACACGTGAGGGACAGGGCACGTGGCAGTGTTGGGTGAACCATCACACGTTACGTGTCACAGGACCGACTGTCACTAGGAGGTACTGTGGTCAATATTGGTTGATGGTACCAAGAATGTCACAGGACTTCAGGACTGGCAGTCCTGCAGGCCTGGGATGGACGGGTACTTGTCATGACGGATAAATCCAGAGCGTTACTGTCATTCATGGAAGGACAGACGTCCTGGATTGATGCAACCAAGGAAATTGACAGTGGCGGACCTGCCAAGGCGTGCAAGGCCTGGCAGCAATGGTGAGACCTAGAAAGGCTCGGACACAGCAGTGGCCAAGCGTCTTTTCCCAACACCGTCCGTGGGTACTGCCGCCTCAGGCTAGTGACCACAGGGTAGTGAGGCAACTGTGGTAAAGGTTAAAAGCCGCTGGTTGAAACCATGGCTCCATTCATCACATCTTGGGAAGACCAGAAACTCACTGATCCGCGTTCATCTAATATACGCAGTTGCCAAAAACCATCCGCACAATCCAGTACAGTGAAACAGGTAGAACCTTTAACCTTATTAAATATATCATCAATACGAGGTAGAGGGTATTTAGACTTCACAGTGATATCATTTAACTTCCTATAATCAGTAACTAAACGAAACTTGCCATTTGGCTTAGGGACTAACAGGACACCAGCTGAGTAGGGGGAGTTACTAGGCTCTATCAATCCTGCTTCTAACAGTGACACTAAAATCTGTTTTAGTAGTTCCTTTAGCTCGGTAGGGCCCATTCTATACATCGGAGAGTGCGTAGGAACTGCACCGTCCTTAATAACTACACGGTGTAAAACAGAACGAGGAGGAGGATAAGAAGGAGTCTTTTCTTCAAAAACTTTGGAGGAATCTATCACAGCCATGTATCTTACTATTTCGTTTTCAGTAAATCCCACCCTTATTGTTGTCAGAGTATGTTTATACCTGGCTGCCCTACCTAGCTTTTAGGCCCTTGCCTGAATTGAGGGGGGAGAGACTGTTTGCCCTACCTGCGTAGTGTCTTCACTTTAGGCATTGTGCAAGGGGGGTGTCAGAGGTGAATTTCACCCTGTGTGCCCAACTGCCTGTTTACATTTGTAGTGTCTGGCCATCATGTTGTAAACGGAGGTATTAGGGTTGCGTCCCTAACAATCGCACCCGCCTGCCGTCTTTCCGGCCGCTAATTAAATAGGCTTGGTAGGGCCCGCCGTGAGCTTTCCGGCACAACTCATAGCACTGAATATAGTGCAGTATAGCAAAAGTTATGTAGTGCCAAAGTTGTAATTCCGGCACAATACTTTGCGTACCTTATAGGTGCCGACGGTATTATCCTCGGCCGAATATTCCGTGTTGGATATTTCGTATGACTGAATCCAGTTCTAGATGCATTGTATGCCGTGTTAGTTGCTTGACATCTGGCGTTCTCCTAATCGTCCATTGTATAATCGACAGCTGGCAACTTGTGCAGAATATTCTAGAACGTGCACCGCTGCCCCAATGTGCCTTGATAAGGAAGTGACACACCTACGTTGCACTTACCTTGCAGTCCGAGCCCAGTGTGGCTATGGATGCTATGGTCCCCACCCGGGAACCGCACCATGGCTTTGGCGGTGAAACGGTGGCAGTCCGTAACCTAAATATGCAATGAATAAACTGTCTATCAATTGTCTCAATCAGTCTTGACGACCAAGGAATTAAATGAAAATTTCTGACACAAAGCCATTACAGAATTCACCCTATGGACGTCAATTAGCGAGACCCGCCTGAAAATGGCGAGAGACGTAATGTATTTCATGCATTATTATGGTTCGGAAGTTCGCGGCCGTGAGTCGCGTAATATTTGCTGGTCAGGCGTCTTGTTGAAGTCCTGCTGGCCAGCGCGTTTCCTGGAACCAGTCGCGGCTGGAGTCGCGGAAGTTTATATAAAACAATTTCCGGAATATTTCACATGTCGTCAGGCATCGTTGGTTGAAGCCGGAGCCATATAATGAGCTCAGGTTCAAATCCTGCGGCCGGCGATGTCGCAAGCTAATTTTTGGGTATTTTTTCGGGCAACGCAGCGTGGAGCTGCGAATTTTTGTGCCGGAACCTGTCACTGGCCTATGCCAGTATGGGGAGTAATATGTGGTCGGCTGACCGGACGTTCATCGCGGGATTAGTAAGACGTGCATAGTCCACGCAGATGCCCAATGCGAGAACGAGGGGATCAGACCGAGAGCAGGCGTTCAGGCCGGGAGCAACTTTTTGCACCGAGTATCGCCGCCATTACCACCTGCACGATCACAGTGCTACTCCACCAAGACCAAGAATTCTTTTCTGCTTCATCGAGCCAAGTTCGGCAATGCATCCAAGACGACATCAACTTTTATGCTGCGTTTTTCCAGGAATGGTTTGGCCGTGGCCCTTGCCACGAGCAATGTGTTTTCTTCCCCGTGCTGATAGCAATGGTAGCACTGTTTTGACGGGCTAGCCATGTAAGGGGGGTGTCAGAGTATGTTTATACCTGGCTGCCCTAGCTAGCTTTTAGGCCCTTGCCTGAATTGAGGGGGGAGAGACTGTTTGCCCTACCTGCGTAGTGTCTTCACTTTAGGCATTGTGCAAGGGGAGTGTCAGAGGTGAATTTCACCCTGTGTGCCCAACTGCCTGTTTACATTTGTAGTGTCTGGCCATCATGTTGTAAACGGAGGTATTAGGGTTGCGTCCCTAACAATCGCACCCGCCTGCCGTCTTTCCGGCCGCTAATTAAATAGGCTTGGTAGGGCCCGCCGTGAGCTTTCCGGCACAACTTATAGCACTGAATATAGTGCAGTATAGCAAAAGTTATGTAGTGCCAAAGTTGTAATTCCGGCACAATACTTTGCGTACCTTATAGGTGCCGACGGTACTATCCTCGGCCGAATATTCCGTGTTGGATATTTCGTATGACTGAATCCAGTTCTAGATGCATTGTATGCCGTGTTAGTTGCTTGACATCTGGCGTTCTCCTAATCGTCCATTGTATAATCGACAGCCGGCAACTTGTGCAGAATATTCTAGAACGTCAGAAATTTTCATTTAATTCCTTGGTCGTCAAGACTGATTGAGACAATTGATAGACAGTTTATTCATTGCATATTTAGGTTACGGACTGCCACCGTTTCACCGCCAAAGCCATGGTGCGGTTCCCGGGTGGGGACCATAGCATCCATAGCCACACTGGGCTCGGACTGCAAGGTAAGTGCAACGTAGGTGTGTCACTTCCTTATCAAGGCACATTGGGGCAGCGGTGCACGTTCTAGAATATTCTGCACAAGTTGCCAGCTGTCGATTATACAATTGACGATTAGGAGAACGCCAGATGTCAAGCAACTAACACGGCATACAATGCATCTAGAACTGGATTCAGTCATACGAAATATCCCACACGGAATATTCGGCCGAGGATAGTACCGTCGGCACCTATAAGGTACGCAAAGTATTGTGCCGGAATTACAACTTCGGCACTACATAACTTTTGCTATACTGCACTGTATTCAGTGCTATAAGTTGTGCCGGAAAGCTCACGGCGGGCCCTACCAAGCCTATTTAATTAGCGGCCGGAAAGACGGCAGGCGGGTGCGATTGTTAGGGACGCAACCCTAATACCTCCGTTTACAACATGATGGCCAGACACTACAAATGTAAACATGCAGTTGGGCACACAGGGTGAAATTCACCTCTGACAATTGTATCCGCTGTGTTCACATCTATATCCACACTATTATTAGTGATAGGTATCTCCTGTACTTCTAACTGAAGGAACATACATAATAAATATCCATATTCCTTTAATTCAGATCGCAATTCATCATTGGACATTAATACTTCAGGTATAGGTCTTACAGGAGGATCAACAGGTGTAGGAGGAGTAATATCTACCAAAGATAAATTTTCCACTCTATAATGACGTTCCGGTACCCAGTAAGAGCTATCTGGAAACCAGATGACCATGGTATCATAATTAATAGTAATCTTATTATCCTGGTGCCAATCTAATCCTAGTAATACATCAGCGGTAGTGATAGGGCCTATAGTGGCCGTCAGGTTGACAGTACGTCCTTGTATGACCAGGGGAAGGGACACCGTACCCGGGGAGTGACTGGTGCGACCGTCAGCATAATTGACAGTGACAGGCTTGGTGTGAGGGATAGGGACTAGTCCTAAACGCCTAACTAGGGCCTCGCTCACAAAGGAGCTAGCCGCACCGCTATACACTAACACAGAGACATTCAAAAGTTCATCAGCATGCAAGAAGGGGTCTACAACAGTGTGGGGAACGGTTAAGCCACCATTCAAAAACATAAGAGGACGGACACGTAGTGGTAGGGATGATTCAGCTCCTACAGAAGTTATAAAAACAGGCAGGCAAAAATTATTATCTGGGGTACTATCTAAGGACCTGTCCAGGTTACCCCCGGCTGACAGGCCTACTGTTCCCCCTGGCCCACATCCATTGGGACTAACCCCGAAGAAGTCCCTGGCGAAAAAGCCACTGCTGGAGGGTCACGAGGGAGCGAAGAGGGTGCAGGAGCCTGATTATCATAGGGGAACCCTGAGGGTCCTGTCTGCACAGCATTCAGCCTACTAGGGGTAGCTGAGAGAATGCGTCCTGGAGTGGGACGAATAGGAGCACGCTGAGGGGTACGAGGAGGGCAAGCATCGGGATGAGGGGGAGCACCCGAAAGGAACTTGGGGCACTCACGTTAAGATGACCTACTTCCTTACAATGATAGCATGTGATATGAGAAACATCAAGAGCCGAAAGGTCGGTAACACAAATGTCTAATTCTTCTACATAGGAGTTCTCCTCCTCAGGGGTAAGGCTAATGTTATTAATACGGGAGCGGGTAGGAAGAGAAGGGGTGGTGAAGAAATCTGCTACTCTTAAGAGATGCTGGCGCACATGCTTGAGGGGTAGATCAGTAAAACGGTAGGCAGAGAACTGGCGCTTTACCTCACGTAATAAGGGTCTACTGAGGCCTTGCAGGAAACGAGCACGTACTTCTGCGCCCGACAAATCCCTAATTCGTACCATCTGTGCATCAAATTCTTTCATATATTCCCTAAACGGCTTAGTACCCTGCTGCAAGGTACCAAAGGCTAATCTATCCTGCCAATCTGCATCAGGAGGAACTAAATGGCTCTCTAATCGCTACTGAGTTAGGGTAGGCATGAGAGGCCAAGGATTCACACTGAATGAGGTTAGCAAGCTCAGGGGTAATACAGGTAGTAAGATAGTGAGGGACTAATACAGCATCAGGGAGACGCCATTTATTATGATTTTGCCACGACTCTGTGTTCTGGGTAAGCAACATAATAAAAGTGAAAAACTGTTGAGGGGTAGACTTGACATCCAACTTGGGAAGGTTAGCAAAGAAGGGAAGAGCAGGGGGCTTAGGAGGATGGGAAGGATCAGATTTACCCATAGGACCACTGTCTTCCACTGCTACATACGAGGGATAGAAAGAAGGAAGAGGAAAGGTTTTGGATAGGGGTCTAGAAGGGGCCACCGTTTCAGGATGGTGCCCATAGGAGAAGGGAACAGTATATTGTTCACGAAGGGAGGAGTAGGCAAAATGATCATAATTTCTGTCATCTAGAGGCATGGTGCTGAAATCACTATTAACTTCTAACTCAGCCACACGGGTAGGGACCTGGGCAGCCTCGTAGGCCGTGTCAGGGTAGGACCCAGAAGCAGGAGGATAAAATGGAACTGCACTAGGGCGACCAGAAGGGCCGACAGGGGCAGAGGTACGACCCGTGTTATGAGCAGGGATGGAAGGCACAGGGTGAGGAGGAGGCCTAGAAGCATTGTCAGGGAGTGAGGACCGAGTTGAGGGTTGGACCAAGGTTGCAGGAGGGGCAGGGGCCTGGTTCAGGGTAAAAGAGGGGTCATCACTAAATCTGACACGTTGTTCAAAGGTAGGGGGGGTAAGAGTGGGTCGACGGCGACCACCAGTAGTAGGAGCTAGAAGGAGGTGAGGTACGCAAGTTACCTTGAGGAGTGAGATGGTGCACCGTTTCCAAGGAGTCCCGTCGGTTACCACGAGTATTGTTATTATTAGTAGTATTAGTAGTATTATTAGTATTATTGGTAGGTATAGGCGACATATCTCCACCCACTGGATCCATGTTTAATTAATTAAAAAGAAAAACAATGAAAGTTGCCTTAAGAAAAGGATAGGAATCTAAATTGAAGCAATGAAGGCAAAAGGAAAAACCTTGAATGTCTTAAGGGGACGGTCCCGGCGCGAATATTTTGGCGCCGAAAAATTCGCGGTACCCATCCGTACCGTGAAAAAGTGGTGCACGGGGCGCGCACCCCTACTGGAGCTGGCCATGGCGACGTGCTTTCAGGCAGAGTAGAAAAAGATAGCTCGCGGAATGCAGAGAAACTGAGCGACGATGAGTAAATGATACTACTTCGTAGCGGAGTTCGCGTTTTTTGCAGTGTCGATGATTTTATTGATGACCATCGCGACGGGGGTCCAATCTGATGTTTTCGTCGAGAGGAATAAAATAGAATGCACGCTGGCGGCGGTGATTGTCAGGTTTTATGGGCTTTACCCAGCGTCAACGATGCGTTTAAATTGTTATTGGTAAAGCTTTAAAAAATTTGCTGGGTTTCGGCAAGATTTCCGTCATGATCGGTAAGACACTCTCCAGGCTCGCGGGATGCGCGTCTTATACTTCCATGGAGGGTTGTTCTTTCTTGCGCCGCTGGGCGAAGGACAATTCCGGTAATGGTACGATCGTGTGATCAACGTGACCCTATGAATGTTTCGCTTCCTTTATGGGTTATCAACGCAAGTTTTCGGCTTTTTTCCGTGCAGTTAGCGCCAGGTATAATGCCATTCCGTGCTGCGCATCGCCAGATTCCTGGCACCTTTCAGTGGTTTTTATGTACGTTGCATGGCTGGGACGTGTCAAAGCGTGACCGTGGCATATCGTCAAGTTGTCAGGGATTTGCTGAGTGGTTTCTTGGAAGGAGATTGCTAAAAGGACTCAGTTTTGTGTGAATATTGACGCGGCCTTTCTTAGCAGAGGCTTCATTGTGGTTAGACTAGGCTCACAAGCTTGAGTTTGTTTCTTGGCAAGCAACTGCGCTGGAAAGAAAGGTGGCAGTGGTTTTTCTGAGGGGCATACTGCATGGGTGGAACTGCACGTAGGTAGGGGTTATCGTTGTCTTGTTGGCCTTTCTCCCACTAAAATGGGAGAGCCCTAATTCATGCTAGCAAGGCAAGGTAACCATGGTGAGAAGCCTTGGCAATCAGCATGTATGATAAATCTGCTTTCTCTGTGGACTGTCTGTTGTTACCCTTGTTGGGCAATTAGTGGATATGGCTTTCTAGGGTGTGTTTGAGCTTGGTTTTGGGATGATGCCCACACCATAAACCTGGAATATGCTTTAGAAGTGTCGGCTAGGCATGTAGAGCTATGTTGCACGGATGCAACATGCCGTTTGTGGTAAATATAAATTATCCGTCCCGGTCGATCGGCGCCGACCGTAATCCGGCGCCAGTGCCGAGGCCATAGTATAGTTTACAGCCGAGGCAATCCGTGTGGAAGTAAGTGCATAGAAGTTTTGCTGACGAACTTGGCCTTTGCGCCGTAGGCAGACCTAGCGCCTGAACGGGAGTTACGGGACAGCCAAGTGGCACTGCACATGCGTTATGATGGTACCTACGGACATTTGGATATTTTCAGGAGAGGCCTCTAGCCGTACTGGTCTTTAATGTGTTCTAGACGGTTCGAGAAGCCCGTCCCTGCGGACCTCACGTCATGCCTGGTTGGCAGCGCCAGGCGCAGCCACCAACGGGGACGAAGGGACAAAATAGGAAGGCACGAGCTATGCCAGCAATCCGGACCTTGTATCGTAATTTACCACGTTGCTCTACAGATTATTTACCATCGCTTAATCCTGGAGTGTAAATCTCCTGTGGGCTCGAGTGTGAATCCCTCGCCTACTGGGTGTAAGTCTTCCCGCATTGAGTGTTTTAATCTGTGTGGTAACATTGTAATATACGAAACCGGTTTTCCGGGTTTGAGCTTATTCGTATTGTGTGACAAGTATTAAGCCACCATCGTGCGCTGTGACGCATAGGAAGTCAAAGGTCTTTCGCATTCATTCTCAATCACTAAGGCGCTATTTTAAATAGCCATACGTGTTAAACTGGACTCGGAGGAAACTTTCCTAGTGGCCTCTATCCCGTCCCGTTTTTCTGTAATCTGATCCGGATCAGCAACGGAATTATATAAGGGCCGGAACCCTTACTAATTCCGCTTGCAGTAATTCATTGTGGGGGTCGGATCCCCACAATCCTATCTGTCCATACCCGTTACCCATATTGCGGTTCTTGCATGCCCCAACCTGGCCTTGTCCGGTTGACCTAAGGGATTCGTCCGGAAACGAATCTCCTTATATTGCGTGCTTTATAAGGAAACGCTTTGTGGGTTGCGATTTCACGCATTATTTGGCGTCTTGGATATTGCCTCACACCCTATATCTGGGATATATACTGTCAGCTCCGGCAAGCTGCATGAATATCTCACGTCCCTTGATTGACGTATTTTGGTGCTTGGTCCCCGTGACCCGGTTCGCGTGACAGTGCCCGAGAGGACGCTTCCACGGATCTATTCCAGCACCGGTCGTTCAAGGGACTGCGCTTCCAGCGGATCCACATGGACAACCAGGTACATTGTAGGCTAACAAGGAACATGCCCTACCCCCCTTGTTAGAGCATTGTGTAACCTGTTTGGAAGCTGTGGGTGTGTGTGAGGATTGTAATTAATTTATCACCCTGCCAAGACTAAAGGCACATTGTTTCACACTGTACCAGCCACCACGCGATGGCTGACGGTATTGAGCGAGGGCGACGAGAGGCCCATCGCTTCTCTCCTGCCCCTTCCCTCGTGGCAGCACTCGAGGCGGCAGAGAGAGCTACCCAAAATCACTCACGCCCGAGTAGTGAGCGTGGCTCTAGGGGGTCATCCCCAGCACAAACCCCACGTTTGGGAGGGAATTCCTCGGCGGCTGCCGGTGCACCACCTGATAGCCCTGTAGTGAATCCCCTTAATGGACCACCTAGTGGAACATCCATCGCGGGATTGTCGGCGGGTCCGGCCCTTGGTGTAGGAGCCGGCGCGGGGGCGCAGGGGAATAATGTTACCCTGCACTACGGTAGGAGTGGGGCCCTGCCTACGGTGCTGCCGCAACCTACATTGGCCACTTGGCCCAGCAGCGCCCCGGCGCCACCCTTGTATGATAGCCGATCGCGGTCTCGCCGCGCTGCGAATCGGGCGTCCTATCATGCGCCTGGACCCCTTGGGGCTAGCCCCTTCGGCCATGCCTCGCCAAATATGGCTGGGCAGGGCCAGGGCACCGCACGGACCGGTCGGTCTTCCTTCGGGGTCGCAGGGGAGGCGATTCCCCTCCCCAACTCAGCATACGACCGCCTGGCTCCGGGTGACCCACGAGCGCAGCACCCAGCGGCCACCGCCGCCCATCATTATGCAAGCCGCGCCCACTACCCACATGGGTATGAGCACCCGGGTGAGGATGAGTGCAGCCCCCCGGCAGGTTACCCGCGTGGGCACACCTCGCAAGGTGTGGCCAGGCCCGGGAGACCCGCGAGTATCATGGGCCATCATGACGATGATACTCACAATGCAGGGCGACTACCACCGTTGCCCAAGCTGTCGGATATTCCCAAGTTTAAACCCGACTGCTCGTACCAAGAGTTTGAGGCTTGGGAGATTGCAGTGTCTCAGAAGATCGACATCTGGGAGACATACAATCGCAAGCTCTTGGACGAGGATATCAAGGTCAAGCTGGTGTCCAGCGAGGCACTGGCTCCCGATGTGAGACAAGCTCTCCATTGCGAAAGCGCCCTGGCCAATGGCTTCCCCAGCAGCTTGGCTGAATTATTTCGGCGAGCACGGGCCAAGTACCTGCCACCCGACCAAGACAAGCTGGACCGGGAGGCTTTTGGGGCGTTCAAGCAGGGGAACCTGAGCTATCGGGAATATATGACCAAGTTCGAGCTTCTAGCTGGGCGGGTTGATGACCTGATGGGCCCAGAAGCCTTGGCAAGGTTCTATGAGGGCTTGCAACCCGAATTCCGGGATGAGGTGAAGCGGAAATTCGCCCACCTCTCCTGGGCTCAATGGAACCTGCAGGACATCAAGACCTACCTAGCGGAGATAGCTCCCTTGGTGCAGCGGACCCCAAAACCCCGCGTGAATGCACTGGAACTCAATGAGCTGGGATTCGCCCCCGTGTGGGTGGATGAGCTACAGTGCGAGGTCCTGGACATTAATGCCTTGGACACTTCCCGGATTCAGTGCTACCACTGCAACCGCGTGGGGCACATCAAACGCGAGTGCCCTGATCTCCCTCCGCTGGACCAGGCCCCGCCTGTGCAACGCAACAACTTCCAAGCGGCCTCCCCGCAAATGGCCTCGAGGCCACCACCGGCGCGAAATATGCGCACAGCTCCCAGTGCGGGTGAGCGTGCCCGACGCTTGCAACAAGCGCGCCAACAGCCCCGGCTGTACCAACAACCCAAGGCGCCCCCAAGCGCCTACCAGCAAGCTGGGCATGCCCTCAACCAACTGGATGCCGCAGACGCGGCCGAGCCTGATGATGGCTCTTCCGCGGCCGCATCCGGCCACCTGCGAGGCACACCGGTGGACGAGGGGCCTGCAGGAGAGGCGTTGGACTGAGAGGCCGGGAGGGCACTCCGGGCGACACCTTACCCGGCCATGAACAAGTCGCCCAAGTTTTGTTACCATGTAATGTGGTGACAGAGACCCAGGAATGGCAAGCGGAGCCTAGCGAAGGCCCGCGGCAACTACTCCTCTTCACTGGAAGCCTACCAGACCCCCAGGGCTCTGGGCGTTGTTTGGAGGGCATCAAGGTCCTCATTGACAGTGGTGCGGCTACCACCTTCGTCAGTGAGGCCATAGTGCAGCGCCTGGGAGTAACCCCGACTCCCCATACCATTGCTCGGCGCGTGCGATACTCGGATGGCTACACTCAGCCATCCCCGGGCTATGCGGACTTGGCCCCTATCGTACAAGGCACCAGCGTGCCCATTCGCGCCACGGTCATTCCCTTACAAGCGGCTGATATCATCCTAGGGATTGACTGGCTGCACATATCCAAGGTGACCGTCTCTTTTGGTACCATGGTTACCCACTTCCCAGATGGGTCATTCTGGTTACCTGAGCGGCAGTATGCGGCCAACGGCATGACCATCACCGATGACACGCCTGCCCTCAAGAGTGACCGTCGTCGCCTTGCGGACATTCTCATGTCCAAAAGGGAGTTCAAGCGGATGATGAGAGCCCGACAGCCTCCTCCCGTTTACTCCATTCGTCTGGACGCCCTTGCCCACGCGCGCGGGCCCAGCGCCCAGCATGCACAGGCTGGAGTTTCGTTAAACTCGCTTGGCATGGACTTGTCGGAAGACGAGGTGAAACGACTCAACGCAGTGCTCGATCAGTATTCAGCCGTGTTTGAGGAGAAAACACCTACGTTTCCCCCGGCCAGACCGGTGCTCCACCGCATTCATTTGCAGGAGGGGCACCCACCTACCACCTCACCCATTTTTCGCATGGGGCCCGTGGAGTTGGCAGAGCTCAAGAAGATCTTGGTCGGCTTGTTGGAGGCCGGCTTGATCGAGCCCAGCAATAGCCCTTACAGCGCGGGCGTGTTGCTGGTGCCCAAACCCAATGGGAAGTGGCGTCTGGTTACGGATTATCGCAAACTCAATGCGATCACCGTGAAGTCCAAGTATCCCCTCCCCCGCATCGATGATATATTTAATAAGGTGGAGGGCGCAAAGTACTTTACGGTGCTCGATTGTGCAGACGGTTTTTGGCAACTTCGGATCGCCCCCGAAGATTGCCATAAAACAGCCTTTGCCACGCCTTTTGGCCATTACCAATTCCGCGTGGCGGCCATGGGCTTGTGTAACAGCCCTGCCTCTTTTCAGATGCTCATGAACCACCTCTTTAGGTCGGTGATGGGCACTAGTCGGCTGCCCCAGGTCTCGGCAGACCTGCGCGACCCGACTATCCCGTGGGACCCGGGGACGCAGCCGTACAAACGCACCTGCGTGGCCATCTACTTGGATGACATCCTCATTTTCTCTCGCACGTTCGAGGAGCACTTGGAGGATGTTGCCGCGGTTCTGCAGATCATGGCGGATAATAAACTGTCCGCCCGCCGCAGCAAGGTAGAATCAGGCCGCAGCGTCCCCTTTCTAGGCCACATTCTCTCGGACAAGGGCGTGTCCACGGACCCCGATAAGGTCGCCGCCGTCCAACAGTGGCCTGTTCCCGCGAATGTTCGCGCCTTGCGCAGCTTCTTGGGCTTGGTATCGTATTATCGCCGCTTCATCCCGCGTTTCGCGACCATTGCGGCCCCGCTTACTCACCTCCTCAAGAAGGACGTACCGTGGGAATGGTCAGGCCTGTGTCAACAGGCCTTTGACCTGCTGAAGGCCAGGCTCGCCACTGCGCCTGTCCTCATCCTTCCGGATCCCACCAAGCCATTCGTGGTCAATAGCGATTCTAGCAAGGTTGCTATTGGCGGTGTGCTGCTCCAAGACCATGGTCTCGGTCTCCAACCGGTCGAGTATATCTCCCGGACGATGATCCCGGCCGAAAGAAATTACCCGGTCCATCAGCAAGAGTTGTTGGCCGTGGTGTACTGTTGCCATACTTGGCGGCACCATCTTCTGGGTGCTCAGTTCAACGTGGCCATGGCCGAACCCGACCCTGCGGACCCGTACCGCTTGATCATCCAGACCGACCATCGGCCCCTCACGCACTTGTTGACGCAGCCCACGCTTACGCCACGCCAAGCCCGTTGGCTTGAATATTTGGCACAGTTCGGTCCGTTCAAGATCGAATATGTCAAGGGCCTTGACAACACGGTCCCTGACGCCCTGTCGCGTCGCCCCGACTATTGGTTTTATGAGGATCTTGACGTTTTGGCCACGACGTTGATCCCCTCCCATGGTCCCGTCGCCCCCTTTGGCGACCGCTTGAGCGACCCGATGAGCCCCTTCCTCTTCTGTGGCGCCACAACCGCGGAGGTTGACACTGTTGACCATTCCGTGCGCCTCGCCGGCAGCACCCCTGCACGTGAGGGCACGTGCGCAGCCGCAGGGGGGGAAGGACTTCGGCCCCGTACAGCCATGTGGTGCCGGCGACAGGAGTCTACCCTCCAATGCAGCCCGTTGGAGAGGCATTCACGTTGGCAAATACTGCAACAACGGTCGTCATCAGCTCGGACCTAGAGCGCCTCATCTCGCGCTTCACGGTCACTGAGGACAAGGCAAATGAAGCCATAGCTGCCCGCCCTCAGAGCATGGACGGCTACCCAGCCAAGTTTCAAAACGGGTTCCTTTACGTGAATGTCAGTGGCCAGGCGGCCCGTCAAGACTCATGGCGCTTGTATGTCCCCCAAATATGCCGCGCTGAGGTATTATTTGAGTTACATGACTCCGTCTTGGGGGGACACCAAGGCCAGGACAGGCTGTTAGCGAGGGCCCGGAGGTCCTACTATTGGCCTAAGATGGCTCGGGATGTGCGGGAGTATGTCAGTACCTGTGACAGCTGCCAGCACATGAAGCCACGGAATACGGGCAAACAGGGCGTTCCAAAGGAAATTCCAGACCCCATGTTCCCTTGGGACTCGGTGATGATGGATTTCATTGGGCCCTTGCCAGAGACCAAGGCGGGCAATGCTCAGATCCTGGTAGTGGTGGACCGGCTCACGCGGAGATGCCATTTAATCCCCTGCAAGGCCACCCTGACGGCGGAAGAGTGTGCCCACTTGTTCCTAAACAATGTGTTCCGGCTCCATGGCATGCCCCGACAATTTATCACCGACAAGGACAAGCTGTTCACGTCGAAATTTTGGACCTCATTTTTTCAGGTCGTCGGGACTAAGTTGTCTATGGGTACGGCCTATCACAGTAGCTCTTCTCACATGGTGGAGAGAGTGAATCGGGTGGTGGAAGAGGCACTGCGGCACTACCTGGATCGAGACGGGAGGAATTGGGACGAAGTGCTGGGATTCATTGAGTTTTCACTCAATAATGCCCCCCATTCTGCCCACGGGTATACCCCGTTCTTTCTTGATACAGGCAGGCATCCCCTTACCCCACCGATCTCTTGACCGCCCCAGCCATCACCACGACAACGGAGCTACGCTCCACAGTCGCAGGGGCGCGGGAGCTGGTACAACGGATGGTGCAAGCTCATTCCAGCGCCATAAGTGGCCTACGTCAGGCGCGTGCCAAGTACATGGCGCGAGTCCAAAGTACCCTGGACAGGCGCACCCCTGCAATCGAAGCAGGTGACTTGGTTTTAATTGAGGGCCCCCACCAAGGCCGCTTCTCGCACAAGTTCGAGGACAGCCTGAAGGTCAAGCTCCGCCCCTTATTCCTTGGACCGTATCTGGTGGAGAAGGTGTTCAATGAGGTGATGGTGTCTGTCGCCATCCCGGACTCGTGGCAGCTGAAGTCCAATGTTTTCCACGTTGACCAGCTGAAGCTTTACCGCAAGAGCACCTTCCCAGGTCGTGTCATGGCACCCGCCCCCTTGGAGTTCAACCCCGAGACGGGCGAACCCGAGGATGAGGTCGAGGACATTGTAGCCCACCGCAATCGAGGCCGCCGCCGCGAGTACCTCCTTAAGTGGAAGTTCTCCCAAACAGAGCTAGAGCACTCATGGGTAGCTGAGGCTGGACTCACGGGCTGTGCACGCTTGCTACAGGAGTATAAAGCCCGGGCAGGGTTGGCATAATTCCGGCCCTTCTCCTACCTTTTGCGTAATGCTCCTTGCATGTGCATTGGCAGCCTTGATGCAGGCCGCCCCGCCCCAGGGGTCCATGGGCGAGTTATTCGGTGCGGTATCGTTTGGACAGGAGGTTCGGTGTCCCTCACCCGACACAAGTTCCTCGCCGCCTTCTTGAGCGTTTTCCCACTGGAGGCGCTGCGGGATGTCAACCTGGCCAAACGCCATGATGCACGCGCCGGCGAGCGGCAACTCACCTTCCAGCCCGCCCTAGTCCAGGCCAATGGCCTGCCTCTTCCCGAGCCGGCTGAGGCCGCGCCGGCTGAGCGTGTCCACCGGCGTCAACGCCCGGCCGCACCTCTGCGCGGGCATGGCCGTGGGGGCTCCGCTCGTGGGGGTCACCGCCCGAGCCCTTACCGCCCGGCGCCGTAAACCATCGCCAACGGACGGTGACAATTGGCACGATCGATGCGTGCCCTGGAAGGGAACAGTGACCATGTATACAGTCATTTATAAGTCCCGGCTACAGGAGTAGCCGCCTCTTTTGTTGGGGGGGGGAGGTGTGTTGCACGGATGCAACATGCCATTTGTGGTATTAAATTATCCGTCCCGGTCGATCGGCGCCGACCGTAATCCGGCGCCAGTGCCGAGGCCATAGTATAGTTGGCAGCCGAGGCAATCCGTGTGGAAGTAAGTGTAGAAGTTTTGCTGACGAACTTGGCCTTTGCGCCGTAGGCAGACCTAGCGCCTGAACGGGAGTTACGGACAGCCAAGTGGCACTGCACATGCGTTATGATGGTACCTACGGACATTTGGATATTTTCAGGAGAGGCCTCTAGCCGTACTGGTCTTTAATGTGTTCTAGACGGTTCGAGAAGCCCGTCCCCGCGGACCTCACGTCATGCCTGGTTGGCAGCGCCAGGCGCAGCCACCAACGGGGACGAAGGGACAAAATAGGAAGGCACGAGCTATGCCAGCAATCCGGACCTTGTATCGTAATTTACCACGTTGCTCTACAGATTATTTACCATCGCTTAATCCTGGAGTGTAAATCTCCTGTGGGCTCGAGTGTGAATCCCTCGCCTACTGGGTGTAAGTCTTCCCGCATTGAGTGTTTTAATCTGTGTGGTAACATTGTAATATACGAAACCGGTTTTCCGGGTTTGAGCTTATTCGTATTGTGTGACAAGTATTCTTAAGCCACCATCGTGCGCTGTGACGCATAGGAAGTCAAAGGTCTTTCGCATTCATTCTCAATCATTAAGGCGCTATTTTAAATAGCCATACGTGTTAAAAGCTACCTGCCTCATTGTTGTGCACACACACAACAGGTTGCCCGTGTCGAGGTAAGGCAAGGGCACATGACGTGCCCAGCCACCTCCTTGTACATTGTGGTTGAATTGGGCATGGTCAGGAGCCTTTTGGATGGCACAGGAAGTGTTAGTGTGCCTTAATAATCACTAATGCCTTCCTTAGCGTCTGCACAGGTGGCCAACTGCCAAAATTAATAACTGCTACAGCTGAGCTCAGAATGCCACCAAACTTTGACAGTGCCTTCTATGGTCATGACAGAATTTGACTATTACTTTTTAGGCCTAATTGATGTGTTATGAGTGTGTATGTGGACGCCCCGCCTGAAAAAGCGTATTTTTGGCCAAAAAATTAATAACTCAAAGGGATGTGCTGATTTTGTTGATCCAATTAGGTAGAAACAATGTCCCATGACATTTTAATATGGGTATTACTTTTTTCATGCAACTGGTTCTCCCACTGTTCTGGGCAAGAATTTGCGCAGCAACTCGTCAGCAGAGCTTGTGAGCTCCTGGTCCTTGCCGGCTGGACTGACCCTAGGCTGCTGGCTAGCAACCTTTATCCTCACACCAGGCCTACGACCCTCGATAGGCTCGCCACTCGTCGTGACGACCAAGGTTCGTGTGTGAAGACGCTCGTTGCCTCGTTGAGCCTCGAGCTATATGCAACCTCGTTCCATCCTTGTTCCTCGGTCATGAGCAACGCTGGGCAACGCTACATTGCCAGAGCCTCGTATCGCTGCCTGCATCCTCGTTGCAGGCAGCATACAGGAATCTCTGGCTATCCTGTGTCTAGGACAGCACAGGACCTGCCACAGTCCTGCAAGGACTTACATCCTTGCAGACCTGCTGGCTGGTTACTGGCTTCTACTAGCCACAGTACCGTTGAGCCCTCAGTACACTGTGTCCCAGTCACGTGAGAGTCCAGGCTAAGCCTGTGCAGGCACGGCCTGCCACGTGTCCTGTCCACTATGCCCTGAGTGTGCCCCGCCCTCGCCCACCGGTCGGCAGTACTTCGGGACTTGATAACTTTCTAGTCCCTTGTCTGTTCTAGGCGGTTGACACGGCGTTGGAAAGGTCTCCTCAACCTGCATCCATCTAGCACATTGGTGCCCCAATATGCTAACTCCAACCCTTTCTTGTTTTGGAGCTTGGACCAGCCTGAGAACCTATCAGCCACTGTCCCCACAAGCCTTCAGACATCTGATCCCTCCCAGAGACCAGACCTGCCTTTTTTTTGGAACCTGAGGTGCCTCCAAATATTAGCTAGGCCTGCTCATTGGTTCAAAGGTTGCCCTCTGACCCACATGACATCCCAACCCTTTCTTTGGGAACCTGGTGTAGATTAAAGTTAGGTCTTCACTTAGTCAGAGGAGTTTGGATAGAGGAGTCCATGAACGTACTATTGTGAGTTCCTGGTCATCCAGTTATCACAGGCGCCCGTTCATATGGCGCCCGCCACGGAGCCTCCTTTATCTTTTAAATCCTTCCAAAGACTGAGAGAGCCCTGACAAATGTTAGCCAACACATGGGGAGCCCATGTCCTCACTGAGTCTCACTCAGGATTCATACATGCCAGGCTGAGGTCAGCTGGGGAATCGAACCCCACCCCATCCTCCAGGTTTGGATCAGCTCCTGGAACTGAGCATCACAAACAACAAGACATGACAATAACAAGATTATGTTTTATTATAAAGGAGTATAACCCATAGTGAGGCCCCTGGCAACCACGTCCAACATGGTCACACAACCAGGGATTTTATTAGCATGCAACAGGTTGGTTACAGAGAATATATACAAATGTACAGCAACCTGTTAGAGCCAACACTTGGGCTGCCCTTGCAGGGTCCATTCCATGAAGACCCAAGGCCCATTACAAAGTCCTTAAGACTCTTCTGCAGCTCCATGACAGAGCCAGGCGAAATTCTCAGCCAGGGGAGTGACTCCACCCTGACCCCTGTCCAGCAGAGTGTGTCTGAACTCTGAAGGACCTGCTGTCAGCCACCACGTGGCTGCCCAGCCCACTGGGATGCCTCCCACCTAGAGCAAGGCTGTTTGGTCTACTCTGGCCCTCCCCCCTTGGAGGCCATGAGCCCACGAAGCAAAGGGTATTGCAGCTCAGCCTTCTCCTCCAGCTTGGTGAGAGCATCTGCAGGGTTGTCCACGCCAGCCACATGTTCAATGTTAGCTAAGCAAGACATTTCCTTGAGCAACAAATAATCAAGGTCCCTGCTCCTGGCCAGCTGCCTGTGCACAAACTGCACCATGCCCATGCTGTCAGTTCTTACCAGTGTGTGCATCTGCAACCGACAGGAAGCCACTTGACATAGCTGGTAAAATAGCTCCCTCAAGTAAAGAGCAGTATGAAGCCCTTCACAGATTGCCCTGCACTCAGCAATGTCACTGCTGGGAGTTACCCTGTTTTGCAACCGACTGTACCAGCAGACCAGAGAGGACTGTTCCTGCACCAGGGATATTAATGCTGCTGCACGGCCCCTGACCTCTGTGACCTTCCTACTATCCATAGAACTGTCCACATAGAGCATCATGTCAAAAGGCCTGTACAAATCCAAAGGACCCAGCATGAGAGGGGGAGACATGCGAACAGCCTCTACCACTCTCTCAGCACCCACCTCAACCAGTTGGGAATCGGTCAACCGACTCAGTACCAACAGGTCAGGAGCACAAATGCTGGCCAGCCATGCCAACATACCTCGTATTGTTGCACATCTGGCCTGGGTGATGGGCTCCTGCAAGGCATCTATGATCTGCTGAGGATAATCCTTACCACCCTCCAGCTGGATGGACCATGTACCCTGCTGATGGACCAAGGTCGCCTGCATTCCACAAAACACCATGGGCTCATTCTCAACCATGTACTGGATCTTACCCAGTTCAAACCGTTTCTGGATCCTGGCCAGAGTCAACTCTTGCCAAGTGGGATGGCCCAGGAGATGCAGATCATCACCATGCAGGGAGGCAAACGCTGGCAGCCCCTCATAGCTACCCTGAAACAGACAAGGATCAACTGGAGAGACTGAGAGACCACAGACAGACCTGAGGTACTTCTCCAAGCTCTTCCTCCAGATGATGGGACTCGATCTAAGGCCTTCCACGCCTTTGAGAATCCTCAAATACCTCGTCTTCAGCTCTGCCCTCCACACTGCAGGCACCTTAACAAAGAAAGGGGGTATTGTGCGCCAAGTATCCTGTGCTTCCTGCTGATCACCCTTAAGAAAAGCCCTCTTGAAATCTACCAACACAGAGCTATAGGGTATCCCCTTCTGCAGAAAAGACAAGTAAATGCACAACAAAATCCTCCATGTATCATGCAGCATCCCTGGTGTGTAAAGCTCCTCATCTGCTAACTGTCCAGTGCCATGGTACTCAGTCACAACTGGTCTAACATGTGGCACCTGCACGCCATCTACCTCCTTGAGCTTGAGGACAAACAATCTGAGCAGCTGGTGATCCTCAGGGAGGACATCCACAGGCTCTGCACAGTTGGCAACTATCCACTCATGCCCAGAAGCAACAAAGCCAAGAGTCCATGCCTTAGCCATCTTGGGGCTTTGCATCATCTCCACTAGCTTGCGCCAAGGTACAGGACTCGTTCCTGGGATCTGGTACCTCTGCACACCCAACTCACGTGGGTCAAACGTAGTAGGGAGGATCAGCAGGTCCCCAGCAATGGGCTCCTTTGTATCAGGACCCTCTGCCTCTAGACCCCTCACAGCCCTTACAGCCACACTAAGACCCTGGGAGTAGCGATATCTCTGCAAGGGAAGGCGGCCCTGCCCTTCTAATGCTAGCTCCTCAGAGGATATCCTCACCCCTGGTAAGCACAAGAAGTTCTGACCTAGAATGGCAGGCCCCTGATACCCTTCAACACACTGAACGTGGTGGGCCCCCAGGATAGGCACACTCACTTCTCCCAAGATCTTCATGGACACATTCCCAGAGAAATCAGACACAGCTAGGCAGCTAGGGGATGACCACTGCAAGCCTGCAGCATCCTCTACCCTTAGAATGGACACCTGTGAGTTGGTATCCACTTCTAGTGCTGGTGCCCCACATGACCCCCATCCCGTGAGCTTAGATACCTTGGGATCACGCTTGCTGTTCTGCAGAGCTCGAATGATGTCCGCCATAAGCAGCCCCCTGGACTGTGGTGCAGCCCTGGCCACCTCTGGCCTTGTGACAGACGTCTCAGCAGACTCCTGCTCACCCTCATCCATCCAGGACAGACCATAATCCAAGCATGGTGGGTTAGCATCTGCTGCCTGGCTCTCATCCTGCTCATCTCCCTCCAAGGGAGGATCAGGGCCGTCTTCAGGCCAGATTGCAGTTGGCCTTCTCTCCTTGACGTGAGCCCAGGATAGCCTGTACACGTGCTTGGGATTACTCTCCAAAGCCACCAGACAAGAATGGTTAGCTTCCTCAACATGGGTTACCTGCCCATCTTGCCACTTGCCACGCTTGCCTGGTAATGACGGTTCCTTCCACATCCTGACCCTCAGTCCCACCTGGGGCCTCAGCATTTTCCAACCCTTGTCCTTACGCCTCAATCTGGAAAACACCCTGTCTGCCTTCTTCAGGCAGGCTGCCACCACGTCCTGTGATAGCATACCAAACTGCAATGCCAGGGGAGAGACTGCCACACCATCATAGTAATAGGTTACCCTGTGGTTAAGCTGCTCCTCAATCCCCTTACACCAAGCTGCTTTCTCTAGAGCTGATGCCACAACAGGCACACTCTAGCTGCTAGCACCACTGTTTTTACTTCACGTATAGATCTCTCTACAGCTCCCTGCTGCCCATGGCACTAGGGACCACTACCAACTTACAAGGAAGCTGGTCAGCCAGCTTGATCAAGCAGTCAAACTGCAAGTCAGCTTGCACCTTGGTGTACACCCCAAAGCCTGGCAACAAAGACTGGAGACCCATCAACAGCTGATGCTCCTGCATTCCAGGAAGAATGGTCAGCAACCTATATCTGCTAAACCTATCCACCCCACCAACAGATACATGCCCCTGATGTGTTGGATGTCCACCTGGATATCCCCCGCTCTCTAGCAGGTTCTCTGGCATGGGACTGTGGGAGGCGAACAGCATTCTCCTGACAGACACAATTCTGAGCAGCTGCACTGCAGGCCTCTAGCAAAGGCTCCTTGCCAATCTTCCAAGCAAACATCTCTGCCTGCTTAGAGTGACCAAAGATATGGTGTAGAGTGTTTCCAGCCTGAGCATAGCTCAACCCCCTGTCAGCCTGGCTGCACAGAGAGGAACGTGACAAAGACTGTGTGCTTGGGATAGCACGACCCACCTGCTGTTCTCTTGCTCCAGGGACCTCCTCCAAGGTAGCTCGGCTCCCAGAGCCAGCCCCGTTCCCACAGAAGCTGCAGGTCCTTCCAGTCTGGCGCTTGACTCCCAGAGTCAACCCCAACAACTGGAGACCCTGCACCTGCCACAGGCACAGGGAATTCCACTGCTGCAGCAGCGTTATTGCAATCATTGAGTGGAAGCACCTCATCATTCCCAACCCCTTGCTGCTGCACAAGAGGACACCCATTACTATGTACAACTGTTCGTCCCACTAGGGGTGATTGACTATTTACAGGGGACAACATCTCAAGTCATGGCTTACCCACCTGGCCAGAGCCTGCTCCAGCAGACTTGGCCTGGTCTGGGCAGTCACGTCGCCAATGACCCGTCCTGCCACATCCAAAGCACTTGTCATCCTTCCCAGCAGCAGCCTTCTTCAGGCCACCCTGGTTCTGGCTGCTCTGACTGGCCTGGGTGCCCTGGCCCTGGCTCTTGCCTTGCCCTTGGCCACCCTTGTTCTGCTGACCACCCTGGTGACCACCAGCCTGCTGCTGACCCTTGCCTTTGGATCCCTGCTGCTGGCCCTTGCCACCTGGTTACCATTCTGCCTGCGCCTGTTAGCCTCTGACGCTACTAGGCCTGGGATCTACCTGAGCACCCTGCCCAGGGGCATCACCATGGACCTGATGAGCGGAGGCTGAAGGGGCACAGTCACCTGGATGCTTGCAAGCAGCATTGTCAGATGGACGGATGTTAAAATACTTTTTGCAAGCTGGACGTCCCATCTGTCTGATCAGCAACATCCTAGCTGCATTTCTCCCATACATCAGCCCATGCGATCAGAAGTAATCTGCCACTGCTCTGTCGCAGATTGAAGCATGCTTGGCCCTTTCTCCCTGATCGTGTGAGCGTGCAGCTCCTAGCTACTGCCCTGATCTCAAAGGTATCATAGCTGAGCTTATAGTGATTAGTGAGGTTGAGTATATT